>CM066255.1:8764126-9073166 GCA_033675135.1 Frankliniella intonsa | reverse complement strand
ATGCGTGCAATTCACGGAAATGTATTCGATAAAAGCTCGAAAAACCTTTTACTTAAAAGAGGGTTTCGCGATCAGGTTATGTCGCTTTGTTTTAGCTTTGCACTAGGCTACGCCACTGTTTGTCACCATCTACCGTTCTAAACAGATTATAAAATTTCGCTCATATCAATTCCGTTAAAGAATTACACACCCAAAACTGTCCAGTAGTTCTAAGATCTCAAGAAAATGAGGAACATCCAGGTAGGATCATCCTTTCACGCTGACAAAACAATACAAAGTTACAGACCAGCCTGACGTGTTTGGTTTGTCTCCTCGATCAGCCTCGATACACCCAGCAGAGGGCGCTCCTGTAGCGAGGATCGATCTTCGGGCTGGACAGCGGCGCGGCACGTTCAACCACCTTGCCTTTCCCTATACGCTCCCTGATCGTCGCCAGCCACCCAGGCGAGTAAAGTTAAGCCAGCGTAAGCGCTCACGTGAAAGTGAACTGACCCTTCCTTGCGGGTTGGTCTAGGGGTACGATAGAGTCCCCCTCCACAACCCCCGTCATTTCGGAGCATATTAATTTTCGGCCGAAAATCGTAAAAATGCAAAGGCTATAGCCTTGGCGTTTTTGCGATTTTCGGTCGAAAATAAATTGTCTCGGATTTCGACCAAACTCACAGGTTACCTCCTTCTGGGACCAAAAAACACATAGCAAGTCCTAGGAGTCCTATTCCGGACTTCGTTAGTGAGAAAATAGGCCCCTAAGCTACCTCGCCCGAACACATTGCGCGCTATCAGAAATACTGCATTGTTTCGCAGACAAACCGGGTTTTTGGACGAACTGACCCTGGGGGGTTCGTCTAGGGGTACGCAAGAGTCCCTCTGCACAACCCGCGTCATTTCGGAGCATATTAATTTTCGGCCAAAAATCGTAAAAATGCAAAGGCTATAGCCTTTGCGTTTTTGCGATTTTCGGTGGAAAAAACAATGTCTCCGATTTCGACCAAACTCACAGGTTACCTTCTTTTGGAACCAAAAAACACATAGCAAGCCCTAGGAGACCTATACCGGTCTTCGTTAGTAAGAAAATAGGCCCCTAAGCCACCCCGCCCGCTCACAATGCGCGCTATCAGAAATACTGCATTGTATCGCAGACAAACCGGGTTTTCGGACGAACTGACCTTCGGGGGTTCGTCTAGGGGTACATTAGAGTCCCTCTGCACAACCCGCGTCATTTCGGAGCATATTAATTTTTTGGCCAAAATTCGTAAAAATGCAAAGGCTATAGCCTTTGCGTTTTTGCGATTTTCGGTGGAAAAAACAATGTCTCCGATTTCGACCAAACTCACAGGTTGCCTTCTTTGGAACCAAAAACACATAGCAAGCCCTAGGAGACCTATACCGGTCTTCGTTAGTGAGAAAATAGCCCCTAAGCCATCTCGCCCGCTCACAATGCGCGCTATCAGAAATACTGCATTGTATCGCAAACAAACCGGGTTTTTCGGACGAACTGACCTTCGGGGGTTCGTCTAGGGTACGTATTAGAGTCCCTCTGCACAACTCCGCGTCATTTCGGAGCATATTAATTTTTTGGCCAAAATTCGTAAAAATGCAAAGGCTATAGCCTTTGCGTTTTTGCGATTTTCGGTGAAAAAAACAATGTCTCCGATTTCGACCAAACTCACAGGTTGCCTTCTTTTGGAACCAAAAAACACATAGCAAGCCCTAGGAGACCTATACCGGTCTTCGTTAGTGATAAAATAGGCCCCTAAGCCACCCCGCCCGATCAGAATGCGCGCTATCAGAAATACTGCATTGTATCGCAGACAAACCGGGTTTTCGGACGAACTGACCCTCGGGGGTTCGTCTAGGGGTACGTAAGAGTCCCTCTGCAGAACCCGCGTCATTTCGGAGCATATTAATTTTTAGGCCAAAATTCGTAAAAATGCAAAGGCTATAGCCTTTGCGTTTTTGCGATTTTCGGTGGAAAAAACAATGTCTCCGATTTCGACCAAACTCACAACCCCCGTCATTTTGGAGCAAATTCGTTTGGGGCCGAAAATCGTTAAAAATGCAAAGGCTATAGCCTTTGCGTTTTTGGGTCGATTTTTTTTTTCTCTTCAAAATGACGGTAGTAGTACAGGGGGACTCTAACGCACCCCTAGACCAACCCCCAAGGGAAGGAAGGCAGAACAAGGCGAGGCATAGGACCCGCTGGGATTCGAACCCAGCAGTGAGACAAGTCCCACTCCAGGAGGCCGTATTATACCAAAGCCAGAGGCAAAACAGCAGAGCACAGAGCAGTAAAAAAAGTATCCATTCAAAAGTTTAAATTCTAAAGCAAAGAGAGAGGAATCCCCTCTCATTCGCCCCCTCTCACACACACAATGACCTTCAGGAGACTGGCCTGGGTCAACATGCTAGCAAGAGGGGGCAACTACAACAAGTTGAAAGCAAGCAAAAATTTACATTTCAAAGGTACAAGAGCAAGACACCCACTCCTCACACCCTGACCATGAGGAGTCTGGCCGAGGTCAAAGTGCGAGGAAGCAGGCAGGCCAAATGGAGCAAAACAAAGCACTCAATGGATACTTTTTACAATAGAGCAAGTAAAGAACAGCAGCAGACACAAACACAACACAACACTCAAATATCAACTAGAAGGACCCATCACTCATCTCCATACACACATGAAAAAGCAAGCGTTAGTACTTTAAAAAGCATTTAGCCATATTATTTAATGCATTCAGACAAACATGCCGTTTGACTAGTTCCAACAATCAATAAGATATAGAGAAAAAATATCCAATTAACATACAGTCTGGTAACAAAAATGAGTGACGGGCCCATGTACTTTCGACAATATTGCAATTAAAACAAATAAAATTCACAAAGGTTGTTTGAAAGCTAGACGGCATACTGAGAATGAACATGCCATACTCTAAATGATTAAAACCTTGACAAAGTCTGGGAAAAAAAAAGACCCAATTTAACTTTTGACTAATGTTACATTTAATTTTTCTGGGTAAAACAATGCAATATTGTTCAAAGAGCAACAATCATCGGGCACGAGCTGCAATTTCATATGGAAAGATCAAAACTAATGCATCAAGCCGTAATAACTCGGCTGAGTGTCCTAGCTTCCCTAAATTCTCCTAATTCTTATCCCCTTTGTTTAGCGCTACCAAAACTTTTGATATTCAAATAAACAGGCAAGATTGCCCGATAGATAATACTACGGCTTCTGTGGACTCTAGCCTCATCGCATTTCATGAAGTCCAAGATTCCCTCAGACAGTACCAAGGATACCCTTTTTTTTCACATTTAAACGAGAAAGCAAAGAAAAATAAATTTCTGATTCATACTATTGCCCAAATAAAGAGGATCATGGATGGATCCATAGCTTCACCAAGCATGTCAGCCCATGAGGTGACCTAACCTTTACACCTAACCTCCCTTGGGCACTGCATAATGAACTAAAATTTAATCAATTACAGCCTTCCAAGGAAATAAAGAAACTCCGTTAATACGAACATGATACGAATATAATTGAAAAGTTATACACCCAATGCTGATGGTCCATTCTAAGCTTGCGGTAGGCACTCTACCCACTCAGCAGCAGCAGAAAGAGGAAACATATGACCGAGGACGTTCGTAATCCTCTCAATTAGATAATTAAGGAATATTATTACATTGGAAACAAATAATATCACAATTACTCACAAAATTCGGGAACACACCGACATCGGCAATCGCCATGTTGTTTAGTTGTTTAGACTTCGGACGGACTTCCGGCCACTTCCGGCTGCGGCTGCAGAAAGTGACGTCACTCACCCGCCAGAATATAAGTTATTCAAAAGAGATTCAGAAACCAGAGCAACAGCCCCGCCAAGAAAGGCGCCCCCGCCTTCAACTTGAGTGTTTGATGTCAGCCGCGAGAGCTAACGTTGCGTCTAAAATACAATTTGCATCTCTTATCATTGACTCTCTCCAAATAAAAATCCGTGCGTATAAGTTACTCAACTAGAGTTGGTGGGGCGAAAATAAAATCCCACTTACCCAGCACGAGCTCTCGGACAAATTAACCGCCGGGGATCGGTCTAGGGGTATATAAGAGTGCCCCTGCCTATCCCAGTCATACTAAAGGCGCAAAGAAAAGAAAAAAAAAGAAAAAAAAGAAGAAAAAAAGGTGAGTGTTTTAAAAAAATATGCTTTATTTGCTGATTCTTGTTTCGCATTCGACAGGGTATTACATGCGAATGTGCGCACTCCCAGCTATGTCAATACAGAGCTGAGTATTATAAAACATAATTAGCTCACGTCTGGCGGGTGCAATAGCGTCGGACAACGTGGTTTCTCACTCGGAAGTTCATCACAGACTCGTCGGGTAGGTTTGCGTGGTAGCGTGGTTGGCGCGGGTGCGGCTCAGTACGACACTTCGGTCATCTTGGTGTGCACAAAGAGTGTGGCCGGCTCTAGGGACCTGCGCTTCATGTCCACCAGCGGCACGTGGCGGTAGCCGGGGGCCAGGGACGCGAGCGGCAGGGCGTAAGCCCCGACCACGGGGTCGTGGCGACGGGGCGCCTCGTCCTTCACGATGAAGTACACGAAAGCGAGCTCAGGGAGGTTGACGACGAACTGGAATGTGCAGTCCCACCGGGGGTTGAAGCCTGGGAAAAAGGCAAAGTAAAACACTTCTGTGAAATGCGACGGTGACGCGCTCTTGATATTATCTTCCCTGACCAAACTGTCCCTTTCCTCCAATTTCAGGACGAGTATGTGTACTATGTGTCGCCCTAGCCCTTACCATTGTCGCGTATGACGCGCGTTTGCCGCTTTCTCTTGTCCACCGGATGGCCAATAATCTTGACCTTGACGTACGGGTCGAGAATGTCACTCAGGCCCTCGCCCTCCGGCTTCGGCAGGAGCTGGCCGCTGATGACCCGGATCTCGAGCAGCCGCCTCCTGTCCCTCAGGGCCTGCAGCTGGCTGACGGAGGTAGCCGTCGGGCTGTAGGGCAGCTTGGCGCAGTCGGGCAGTCTCAGGTAGTCGGGCTTGAGGATGTAACCGCATCCGCCGTTGTCCCCAAACTTTGCCTCATTGATGAACACGGGCTTCCCATGGCCCTGGTAGTTGAGAGCCACTGCAGGGGGAATTGAAATTTTATTGGAAGGCTAAAAATCTGCCGACTGATTATAGCAAAACAGAGCAGGCATATACATATTCAGTGTTGCCAGAAAAGTGGGCAAAAACCGCTCAACGCACAGCCGTTTGAGCGGTCGGTATCAACGCCTGCCTACTAGGCTATCCCTCTGTACAGCCATGAAGATGTTGCCTAGTTGGCAGGCGTTGATACCGACCGCTCAGCACGGCTGTGTGTTGGGCGGTTTTCGCCCACTTTTCTGGCAACACTGGTACAATCTTGTCTGTCGCGCACTCACCTATGTGGCAGCCCGTGTTCCAGTAGGGCCAGGGGTGGAAGTTGGTGGAGCCCGTCCGCGTGCCCGCCGGGTAGATCTTGCTGAGGCGGCGCGCGTTGAACCGCACGAACTCCTCCCCGCTCCTCTCCATCAGCTTGGTGGCCTTGCTCTCCGCCAGCGACACCATCTCGTAGCACTTGCCGGCTGAGAGCAGAGAGGGAGGGGGGGGGAGGGATCAAATAATCAGCGCTGATAAAAAGCTTGCCGTAAATATTTCACAGTAAGCTACAGTGGAGGCTCACAGCGAATTTTCACGCCACGCTACGGGGGTGAGCTTTACTGTAAAGTTACGGTGATGCGCCCTGGTTCACTGAAACTGACAGTGAAACTCGCCGTTTCAGCGTGCGCGAGGTGTGGTACTCACGCTCCTTGAAGCCGTGGAAGTGCGAGCCCTGGCACACGTTGACCAGGTCGCTGAGGCTCTGGTCCGTCACCTTCTCCAGCTGCGCCGCGGGCGCGTTCGACGACTTCCTGGGCGTCGCGCTGACCTTGCGCACGGCGGGGGCGTGGCCGGGGGCGGCGCCAGGGGCGGGGGCGGCACCGGGGACGGCGTCGGGGACGGCGCCGGGGGCGGGCTTGTGCGGCGCGGCGGGCGAGGGCGGCCGGGACGTGTCGCTGCTGCTCGAATCGGACGACTTGCCGCCGTTGCTGCGGCCGTTCGGGGGCGACAGCGAGTCCATCTCCTCGTCGTCGTCCGACTCGCTGTCCGGCCTGTCCGCCTGCACGGCCGCCTTGCGCCCCTTGATGAGGATGCGGTGCTTGAGCTGCTCCGGCGACGGCAGCGCCTCCAGGTCCTCCGGCACGTCCTCCAGGTACAGCAGATCTGTACCGATGGGATGGGAAAGGAGGGCTTATGTTACCTTCTTTCAAACATTTCGGGACATGAACATATTTTTTTTTACAGCTGATCAAGCTGTATTTGCCTTGTTCGGTTTGAGTGTTGGACGACAAATTGACGGAATCTGTTCCTTACGTGAGAATGGTTTTGGTTATTTAGGGAGTGTTTCCCTAGACGTGTATACTCACCGCCGAAAACATCAGTGATGTGGAAGGCCAGCCGTTTCTGCTGCGCCGCCGTGCAGTGGTTCTCCAGGGACAGGATCACAGGGTACTCGGAGACGGCGAAGGCGTTGGGCAGGATGGCGTCCACCAACACCTCCCTGAAGATGAGCTTGGAGGTGAGCGCGTAGCCGTGAGTGACGACGGGCTCGCCGTCGGGGCCGTCCCAGCAGTCCACTGTGAGCACCAGAGGACACCGTCGGACACTAGCCTCCAGCAGGGCCTCCAGCGGGGCCTCCAGTAGGGACTCAAAGTCCATCAATCTCCATTTCGCAGCACTTACATTCCAGACAGCGGCACCCTCTCCGCAAGGCTTCGACGTAGCCCTCGATAGTACTGTCAGCCACCACCTGTCGTCCCAGTAGGTATCTGCAAATAATTTATAATAAATAAATAAATTTTTATTGACATGACTTTTTACTGCTGTGTTGGGCGCTATTGTAACGTACGTGTTGTGGCTGCTGGCGATGTAGTAGCTACTGAGAGGCTGGGTCATGTCCTGGTACACGGTCTTGTGGGCAATCTTGCGGAGCTGAAACTGCTCGGAGCGGAGCATGTGTGTGAAGCCTGCGGACAGAGCGGAAGACCATGCCGTCAGCAAAGTGCAGAGAGACAGAGAGCGAACCACTCCCCGCAGTCACAGGGCGGGGCGGGGCGGGGCGGGGCGGGGCGGGGCGGCGCGGCAGGTTACCTTCTTCTGGGACCAAAAAACACATAGCAAGTCCTAGGAGTCCTATACCGGACTTCGTTCGTGAGAAAATAGGCCCCTAAGCCACCTCGCCCGCACACATTGCGCGCTATCAGGAATACTGCATTGCCTCGCAGACAAACAGGGAATTCGGACGAACTGACCCTTGGGGGTTGGTCTAGGGGTACGTTAGAGTCCCCCTGCACAACCCCCGTCATTTTGGAGCAAATTCGTTTTCGGCCGAAAATCGTAAAAAATGCAAAGGCTATAGCCTTTGCATTTTGGCGATTTTCGGCCGAAACAAAATTGTCTCCGATTTCGACCAAACTCACAGGGTACCTTCTTCTGGGTCCAAAAAACACATAGCAAGTCCAAGGAGCCCTATACCGGACTTCGTTCGTGAGAAAATAGGCCCCTAAGCCACCTCGCCCGCACACATTGCGCGCTATCAGGAATACTGCATTGCCTCGCAGACAAACAGGGAATTCGGACGAACTGACCCTTGGGGGTTGGTCTAGGGGTACGTTAGAGTCCCCCTGCACAACCCCCGTCATTTCGGAGAATATTAATTTTCGGCCGAAAATCGTAAAAATGCAAAGGCTATAGCCTTGGCGTTTTTGCGATTTTCGGGCGTAAAACAATTGTCTCCGATTTCGACCAAACTCACAGGGACCTTCTTCTGGGACCAAAAACACAAAGCAAGTCCTAGGACTCCTATACCGGACTTCGTGAGTGAGAAAATAGGCCCCTAAGCCACCTCGCCCGGACACATTGCGCGCTATCAGGAAAACTGCATTTCCTCGCAGACAAACCGGGTTTTCCGACGAACTGACCCCTGGGGATTGGTCTAGGGGTACATGAGAGTCCCCCTGCACAACCCCCGTGATTTTAGAGCAAATTAGTTTTTGGCCGAAAATCGTAAAAATGCAAAGGCTATAGCCACGCAGGCGTGGCGTCATCGATGCCACAACAGCACACGGAGATCCACCTCTCCTGGGCTTCTGTGCTCTCTAGCAAGCCGGGGGATGGTCCCACCGCGCGCCTGCAGGGTAGGCAAGCCATCGCATGCCACGACACTTTGGGATGCCTACTTATCATACCCGGCACCTCTCCGCGCGCTAGTCGGCTTGCGCAGCAGGAGACGGGAAGTTCCTGTTCGCTACACCCGCCACGGCTCTCCATTTCTTTTAGGGGGTGACAAGGTTTTATGGTGTACAAGCAGCCTCGAAGGGGCTTCAACCGCCGCGGACACGAAACGAAACAACCGGATAAAGCCAAATAATCAACGAACGAATAGGAAAAACCGGTCGCCGAGCTGACTTCCGTAGCTATGGAATAGAATTTCCGACCCTTTCGCTATGCGTGTTTTATTTCTGACGGTGCAACAGAGGCAGACCAGGGTAGAGGAGGGGGGGGGGGCGAGGCGGGTCAGGAGAAGAGGCTGCAGATGACATCATGCCTTGGTCTCGAGTGAGATGATGGCAGCCGAGGCCGTAGTGGGAGGAGCTTGGCACTGCCGCGCGAGGCAGAGAAAGGGGGCGGGGAGGGGGGGGGCATCATGCGTGAGGGGCGCGAGCAACTCGGACTACGTATTCCCAAAATTATCACAATAGAATGCCACACCTTACAGTTTCCGTCAGAGGAGAAAAATCTCGTTGCCCCCGTCCGTACGTCCGATTCCTAATATTGGGGCTTAACTCACCGGGTATCGAGATGCGCCCGCTCGACT
Organism: Frankliniella intonsa; assembly: GCA_033675135.1. Taxonomy (NCBI): domain Eukaryota; kingdom Metazoa; phylum Arthropoda; class Insecta; order Thysanoptera; family Thripidae; genus Frankliniella; species Frankliniella intonsa. Next base: position 9,064,225 of record CM066255.1, on the reverse strand, counting down.
TGAGCTCAGACTGCTCGAAGGCGTCGATGAGGCAGCGACAGTCGTCCAGCGTCACCTCCGCCATGTCCTGCTCCTTTTTCAAAAAGTTTCGCAGCTCCTGGGCGGTCATCTCCTGTGCGCTGCGCGCGTACCTGCGCACACAACAGGAAGTGAGTGCAAAGCTCTCGTGTGTGTGTGTGTGTGTGTGTGCACACGCGTGCGCCGCAGGCACAGACACGCAGGCCGGGTCTCTAACCTATGGTAAATCTCCTCCACTTCTGGCCTCGCCAAGAGCAGACTGCAGAACTGGACGAACTCCTCGGCGTCCAGCGACGGCTCCTCGTTAGGGTTCTCATGCTTGTTGGTGTCGGCTAACTGCAAAAGGACAAAGCAGGTGCTCAGAACACGCACACAAACGAACCGTCAGTGTGAAAAATATTCATGTAAATTCACAATACTCTTTTCCGTAATTTTTGATTTTTTTTTACAAATTGTTCAGTAAATTTAAAATGATAAAAAAAGGCATTTGGCAGGGTGTCACTTTCTGGTCGTACAACTCACATTAAAAATGCGAAGGGCCTCCTTCTTGCTCATCTTGACGTTGAGCTGCTGCAGGAGCCGGAGGCACTCGTCAAAGTGCAGCGACCCGCTGTTGTCCTGGTCGGCGGCCACGAACTGACTGTGCAGCCACCTGCCGGGAGCAAGGCGACGGTCAGAGGGCGACACGACGCGACAAGTAGTAGAAGTAAGCCGCGCGGGGCGGGTATTGGAACCCTATCGACTTACCGTTTGAACCTCTTCTCCTGGTTCAGGCCCCGCAACACCGTCACGACGTGGCGCAGGGCGCGGACCCACACCGCCGCCATCTGCCAGCAGGACAAGGCAGGACGTCATAGTGTGGCCGGAACAGCATTTAAACGGGTACTATCGAAACTTCGCGAAATTTGCGGACTTTCTAAAGAAACGATTTTCTGAACTGTTCGGTGAGCTGACCTGCGGGGAGCTGGCGACGAGGTCCAGGCTGCTGCGGCTGTCGCCGTACACGACGGAGAAGCAGCACGCCTCGTCCACCAGCGGCTTGTTGGGCTCCTCCGCCTCGTCCTCCGAGTCCAGCCGCCGCTGCTTCAGGATCTTGCTCTTGAGCCGGCGCTGCCTCAGGACCACCTTGTTGCCGAACTTGTTGAAGGTGTCCGTCTTCCAGCCGCGCCGCACGTCCAGGATTTCGCTCACATCAACTGGAACAGGAAAAGCCGTCAGTCAGGGTTGCCTTCCGGTCCGAGGCGCCTGTCGTGTGTAGGGTAGGCAACCCCGCCAACGCCGCAGCGCTCTCGCGGCCTACCCACCCGATGAGAGTGAGTGAATGCATCGTGCAAAGAAAGGCGGAGAAATATCCTAGTCTCACACCTAGGTGTGAAGAAAAAACACCGCACCCAAACAGCTACTCTGGAAACCTTGGTGTCCTCCCTCCTACACTTTTTCATGTAGGTCCAAACGGCCCTTGGTGTGAGGCGCAGTGACCAAACAGTGTAGGACTGTCTCACACTAACTTTTCCAGAGTACCCATCCCCGCCTCTGTCACCCCTGTAGGAACTGCAATTATCGCCACCGACTTAGTAATCGGGCGGGATCGTCAAGGACTACTCGAGCGGACCATGTCCATCAGAGCGGCGTCCTTGATTAAGCTAAAAGCTCGCACGTAAGCGCTTCGCTCTTTTAGGCCATGCCGCTCCCTGCGCAGCTTCACACACACGCACACTACAACACACACGCGCGCGCGCCCCCGCACGGCCCCTCCCCTCCCCCTCCGCCCCACCGCGCTCCTCCAAATCGGCACGGTTTTGCGCTCGGCTTTTCGTGAGGGTAAATAGCAGGCGAATCAAATCGCGTTCGTTTGGCCAGTCCGGGAGTGGCAGTGGCAGGGCGCGGCGCGGCGGTGGCGCCTCGAGACTGTGAGGGGCCGGGCCGGGCGGCGCGATCTCCTCCCATTGCCGGCGCCATGGACCACTGTGCTCTGCACGCGAAACACACGGCGTAGTGTGTGTCTTTCGCAGCCACGCGCGAGCAAACTACTGCTATTTGTTAGTCGCTTAAAAATCGCCTGCGGTGGCTACTTACTGTACTTGGGCTCGGCGATGCACTGGTTCTTGTGGCTGGGCTCGTACTTGAGCAGGCCGTCGGCGCGGTCCACGAAGTACTTGCGGTGGTACCACTTGGAGAAGGAGCGCACCTTCCACATCTGGGTGCCATTGTGTATCACCTCCAGGTCCTCATCGGCGGTCTGGGCGCGGGCCACGGCCTCTGCGAACAGTGGCAAACAGGCACATGGTATAGTTATTCTCACATGGACTACGACGCTGTAGAAAATGTAGAAAATCCAACATCCAAGCAAGTAATGGCAAGGGCGTTTTAATGAAAAGGTACATGTTTTATTGGTTTTGGCACCGATTATGAAATATTCGATATATAACTGCGAGAGGGGCGGTAGGGAGGGGGCCGGGGGGGGGGGAGTCCCGGGGGTGTGGCGCAGTGTGTGGCCAGGCGGCTGTATCGAGATTGTGACGGTCAAGGTCGCATAGCGCTCGCTTCACCAGGGAGGGACTCCGAGGGCCGAGGCTCCTATTTCAAATCGTTCCACATCGCTATTTGGGAACTTCGCTGTAACTTACGGCAAAGTCACAGTCGACTTATAACAGTGTCACCGTGTTCAACGATTGAGTGCGGTGGCGTGTTGAATTCAGTCGAATATTATTGATAGGGGGATGCAAACTGCAAACGACCCCCAACCAAGTGCGTGAAACTGACGACACTATAGCGGTACTGCTACACACACAGCCACAGACACAGACACACATACACAGAGTCTCCCACACCTTGCACCGCTTGGTCCTCCCGGAGTGCGTCGGGGTCGAAGTAGCAGGGCGGGGGCCCGCCCAAGGAGTTGCCCATGCCGCCCCGGTGACCTGTCGCCCTGTCGTCCTGTCAACCTGTAGCCCTGTCGCCCTGTCGCCCTGTCGCCTCTCTAGCTGACCAGTGACTCGGCTGCTCTCCAATACCTCCTCGCTAGAGTCCTAGAGTGAGAGAAGCGCAGGGTGTGTGGTCATTATGATACAAACCGGAGAATATTTTTCGCTGATATCTTCTCAACCGTAGACGTACGAGGCGAATACAGTACAGTAAGCGTATAGTACGCGAGCCGATTGCAGGTCTCTGTTAAAGCTACAATCGGCTCGCTTACTATTCCCCTCCAGCTTCAATGGCTTACAATCTATGAGCAAAAACAAACCCTCCGCCGGCATGGAAAATTCTACGCGACAGTTTTCAACCCTGCGTTTGTCTACTCTAGGGCTCTAGATCCTCGCTACCCGCGCTCCGCGCCGCGGTCGCGTAGAGTCCTACAGTGTAGGACTCGCGGTCGCGGACCCGACCCGACCCGGCGGCGCCCCGGCCCAGTCCAGCCCAGCCCCCCAGCCGGGCCGCCCGGCGCCGGCAGACTGGACTGGATGAGGCTGCTAAAACTACCCTACCCTACCATACGGCCCACACCCCCTCCAGCAGCGCGCCGCGCCGCGCCGCCGCCGCCGTGGCCATCCATGACGTCGCGCCGGCGTTTGCAGGAGAACCATCGATTTCTCGGGCGGCTCGGCTCTGGCGGCGCGGTCTCCGGCCACACAGTGGTTTCGTCCCTCTGTCCTTATCGCACTCACGGGGCACGGCCATAAGGAGCGAGAGAGAGAGAGGGCACTACAAAACGCTGTTCGGAATGACCCTGCTGGCCGCCCTAGCCCTGGCCCTGGGGCGCGCCGGCGCGGCGAGGCGCCAGGCGCCACACCGGATCAGTGTGTCAGAATAAGGACGCGAGGCTTAGTGTGTTAGTTGTATGGGCGTGGGCGGGCCGGGCGCCGTAATCTCTGGAGAGCGATTAGTTTCATACAGCCCGCTACGCTATTCCGACATTTATATCGCACGTGTGGTGTGTGGTGTAGATGCGATAAAATAAAACAAAAACTCGCTCCAAAATAACTGGTGGTCGATGACCCTGCGCCCATGCAGCAGCAGCAGCAGTGAAAGTAACCCGCACCAGGACACGCTCGTCCAGTTTCGCGCGAAAACTAAAATAACCGACAACATATCGAAAGCATACAAACATTTTAGAGCTTAAAATTGAAAAATTACGTACGTGCTCTGCACGTGAAAGGGTGGCGTGAAAACATGGAAAATTTTTGCGACAGTAAACCTCCCGAAGGAGGTTGCGGTTCCCGCCAGGCACAGGGCTTTTACCCCCCGTGGCAGCCAACAACTTCGGTGTTCTTATGGGAACCGGTGCTTTTCTGACTGCGATCCTGTCGCGCAATTCGACAGATTTGATCCCCGTACTGCCAGATTTAGTCGTACGGTGGTTAACCGAACTGCCCTGTCCCCAGGGCATGGAATAGCTATTTTTGGAGCCAGATTCTAGGACTTATGACCCCACGACCGACCACCAGTCGTGGGCATGGGACGGAACTTCCTGGCAACCCGCTGTCGCTACCAGTGAAGAACCTACCTGGGTTTGAACCAGGCCCCATGTGCCGAGTCTCACAGACACCCCACGGCTTTCGCGGCACGAAGACCACTAGACCGTCGGCGATTCCACGAGGGAGGTCGGTTGAAATGGGGGGCTTGAATTCCACTCTCCAAATTGTTGTCCTCAGAAAAATTAAATTTTTTGGTAAGATTCGAACCTCCGTCCTGCGACTCTCCGCGCGGACACTAAACCGGCACGGCTACGACGCCATGGTACTAGATGCCGGACCACTAGGAGCCATGCTGCGCGAGATGCCACAGCCACTGACGAAACGAACCGGGTGTCATCAGTAGGCCCGCTCTCCGTGCGCTGCTAGGCCGGCCGCGTAGCTTCATTGGTATCGACACTGCTTATACCACGAGGTGGGCAGTGGTTCAAATACCGCGTATTTATTTCTATTTTTTTTTTCTGTGGCCCAAGGCACAAGGACGGTAAAGCCGGAAAGAACAATTGGTCCACAGAAAAAAATAAATAAATAGCAGCGCACGGAGAGCAGGCCTACTGATGACACCCGGTTCGTTTCGTCAGTGGCTGTGGCATCTCGCGCAGCATGGCTCCTAGTGGTCCGGCATCTAGTACCGTGGCGTCGTAGCCGTGCCGGTTTAGTGTCCGCGCGGAGAGTCGCAGGACGGAGGTTCGAATCTTACCAAAAAATTTAATTTTTCTGAGGACAACAATTTGGAGAGTGGAATTCAAGCCCCCCATTTCAACCGACCTCCCTCGTGGAATCGCCGACGGTCTAGTGGTCTTCGTGCCGCGAAAGCCGTGGGGTGTCTGTGAGACTCGGCACATGGGGCCTGGTTCAAACCCAGGTAGGTTCTTCACTGGTAGCGACAGCGGGTTGCCAGGAAGTTCCGTCCCATGCCCACGACTGGTGGTCGGTCGTGGGGTCATAAGTCCTAGAATCTGGCTCCAAAAATAGCGTTTCCATGCCCTGGGGACAGGGCAGTTCGGTTAACCACCGTACGACTAAATCTGGCAGTACGGGGATCAAATCTGTCGAATTGCGCGACAGGATCGCAGTCAGAAAAGCACCGGTTCCCATAAGAACACCGAAGTTGTTGGCTGCCACGGGGGGTAAAAGCCCTGTGCCTGGCGGGAACCGCAACCTCCTTCGGGAGGTTTACTGCCGCAAAAATTTTCCATGTTTTCACACCACCCTTTCACTTGCAGAGCACGTACGTAATTTTTCAAGTTTAAGCTCGAAAATGTCTGGATGCTTTCGATATGTTGTTGCCCAGGTTTCAAAACGCCCCAAAAAGTATATCTTGTGTGAACAATTTTTTTTCGAGCCGACACTCAAAAAAATTCCAACGGAAGCAAGAAAGTTTGAGAATGAAATAAAAATGAAGTAGGTGGGAATTGAACTCCTGTCCTGCGGTTGACAGTCGGACAACCGATGTTGACTCTGTTCTGCCTGTGCTCGTGACGGTGTACACGAGTCGGACAACATTTTTGACCGTATCACGGGCGGCAGAAATTAATTCGGCCAGGTCGGACAAAAACAGGTCGGACAAACTTTGAGCACCAGTATAAAGGCCGATCTTACAAATATATTGTTCTCAAGGCGGGATTGAGCCCACCATTCAAGCCGAAGGCTTGCCTGGCTAGTATATTGTGCAGGAGGGCACCAGGAGGGCGGCCCAGATGAAGACGAGCAGCATCGGAAAAAAGGAAAACTCGTCCTGAGCGCGCCGCACACAGCTTCCTGCTCCCTCTCACTCAGGTGTCATCTGAGGGCCCGGCAACCAGCCCTAGCGGTGCTGCAGGTGGCGTTATTGGCAGCGCGCCGCGACACGTGTGTGGTGAGTGTGTGTGTGTGTGAGTGTGTGAGTCACCGGGACGTGGGGCCGCTCTCCGTCTCTGTCGGGTGGCTCACACGCGCGCACGCTCACACGCGTACTTGCACACTACCATGTCCGAGACTTCCTATACGACGCCTGCTGCGCCGCCCGGTGCATCTTAACAGTGTTGCCGCAGAAAAGTAGGCAACACGTCGCCCAAACACAGTAGAGTAAACCGGGCTGCATCTGCGCCTGCCTACCGGGCAGCACCCCAGCACAGGTGCGTGAATATTGACTAGTAGGCAGGCGCAGATGCAGACCGCTTTACTCCACTGTGTTTGGGCTATTTATTGCCAACTTTTCTGGCAACACTACCTCTGAGCGGCGCGGCGGGGAGTTGCGCCTGTCCCACCACGCTCTGGGGTCAATAAGCGCCTCTGTCACCAAGTTAAGCTTTGCGGGGATGGCCGCAGGTAGGCGCGGCGTAAACGATACACCTAACGGCCTATAGCGGCGTGAGGGGGAGCGGGCGATAGTTAGGGCGGGACCGAGCCAGAGGGTGAGGGCAGTTAGGGCGGGACGGGGCGGGGCGGAAGCGAGGGCTTCGGGCAAGTTTCTGGGAACGGGATAAATATAATCAATTAATCACCTCTGAAGTCGCCTGTATCGAGGAGCTTGAGAGCCGAGGGCGGTGCGGGGGCGGTGCGGACGGATGTGATGTGCTGGCGGGGCGGGGCGGGGCTGGGCGGGGCGGATGTGCCGCTGCAGCCTTCAAACGTTATCTTTCTCGATACGAGACGAGGTGTCGGCGGAATGTGACCAACGCCGCGGCACCGGCGCGCCGGCCATATGCTATGGCGGACAGGACAGATGCCGCCCGGCGTTTCACAGCCAGCATTTTTAACACTCGTTCAAATTTTCAAGGCTCCGGACGAGCAATTAAATACGCGATAACTCGTGACGCAATCATTTTAGCAGGAGTGATGAAGGGTAAAAGACGAACGAGAAGAGGAGACTGTCACAAAAGGAACATTAACGTTTCACCCTGTGTCTTTGACAGGTAGAATATTGACCCAGAAAAACGAGCAAAGGTCCAGACTTCTTTTTCATGACAGTGCCAATTCGCGCCATGATCCCCCGACAAAACGATGCGAAAGGGAAATCCAACCAAACGGCCAACGGAGCCGGCGTCTAACTACTCACTACAGCCGAGCGCCGTAAAGGGGCGTGGCGGGGCGTGGCGTGGCGTGGCGGGGCGGGGCGGGGCGGAACGGGGCGTGGTAGGCCAAGGTAGGGCGTGGTGGGCCGCGACGCGCAACAGGCAGGCGCAGGAGACGCCGGGTCGCCCGCACGGAACACTGCCGCGCCGCGCCGGGGCAGCGCCCACCCGCCACCCGCGTCAATGAAAACACAAGAAAGTCGGTCGCGACACCGACAAAATACACAACAGGGAACGGCGCGGGGGGCAGCGTTGGGACGGACTTCCCTCTGGACGTCCTCCATCCCCCCTCCTCCTCCCCACCTCTCCACACCACAAGACCCCGAACAACAACAAGCACGGGCCGGACTGGTCTACAGCAACAGCATAGGAGGACACACCGTCTTGGCCGGGCCGGCGTTCTCCCGCGGCCCTCGTCCTGTTCTCTAACTTCAGCGGCTAAGTGTCGCCGTTCCGCGACGCGACGCCGCTGCGCGACGCGGCGGCCAGGCGGACGCGGCCGACGCCATGCCGCCAGCCGGCCGGGCCCGGGCCGCCCATGCCGCGCCAGAATAACAAATAACCACACGGGGAATGACATACCGCGGAACTCGGGCCCGTCCTCGAGCGGCGCCGCCGCCGCCTTCTTGACGACGGCCTCCTCCGCCATGGTGGGCTGGTGGGACGTGGCCGGCGCTACATCGGCCGACACGGCGGGCGGGCGGGGCGTGGCGGAGCGCGGCGTGGCGCGGGGACGTGACGTTGGTCTGTCGGCGGCGCGGGCGCGGCGCTCAGCTCACCGCCACGAGCGCCATGGCCTCCTGGCGGGGCGGGGTGGGACACGCGGCGGCCGTGTTCACTTGAGCTCGGCTCGGCTCGGCCAGCGACTCACCTCGCCTCGCCAAACACACTGATCCGGCCCGGCCCGGTCCGTCCCGCCGCGGGCCGCGGGTCGCCCGCCGCGGCGCGGCGCTGCGCGGCGAGCGGCGAGTAGAGCCCCGCCGCGCCCCGCAATCCGCGCCCTTCCCCCCTGACCACGACTGTTCGGGCCGCGAGGCGGGGGGGCAGGGCGGGGTGGGGCGTGCCGAGCTCGGGCCGGGCGTGGCGGGGCAGCCGGCCGGTGCGGTGCGCTTGCTCCTGCCGCTGTGTCTGCAGCTGTATAGGCTGCCCAGCTGCCCAGCGCTGCCCGGCCGCCGCCGCCGTCTCGCCCAGTGCCCAGTGCCGTGAGCGTGGTGGTGGTGGCAGCACTGCCGCCCGCTCTCCCCTCCCCTCCTCTTCCCTCCCGTTTTCTCCCCTCTCCCTCCCCTCCCCCTCCCCTGCCCTCCTCTTCTCCTGGACGAGCCTGCCGCGCCGTAGGAGCCGGCGGCATGGAACGGGTTGAGGGAGGGAGCGGGAGAGAGGCGGGCGGGGCGGGGGGCGCTCGCGCTCCAGCCGCGTTCCACAGAGTCACTCTGCCTCCGACCCCATCTCCCTTGCGCTTACGTCTCTCATGTTTCCACGACCTTGATCTCCTTCTAGCCGGTCATCGTCCTCTCCACGGCACAACAACTCGTGGGCGGGAGGAAGGCAAGACAGAAGGGGGCGGGGGCGGAGGGAAGAACAGGCCATCAGTCATTGGTTTCTGCCTCCCACACAAAGAGACTCAAATGCTGGGCGCCGATAACGGTATCGTCCTTCCCTGGCCTGGCCTGCCGGCAAGCAAAGCCAAAGTCACCCTTCCTGGGTGACAGCGCAACAGGTCGGGGCGGGGCGGGGCGGGGCCGAGCTGGGCAGGATGCAATGGCGCCACGGCATAACCGGCGCAAACCAAATACGTACTACGATGAGCAGCGTGTGTCGGCATTTTCTAGAAGTGTTGCGGATAAGACCACTCGTCCTCCCACCTGCCCACCTGCAGACCTGCCGCGCTCCGCCCCGCCCCGCCCCGCCCCGCACCCCTCCCCGGCTCACACGCACGACACGCCTTAGCCTATGCCAAGGCCTTGTTATCGGCGAGGCTTAGGAGTCAGCTCTTAATCGTAATAATGGTCAGAAAAGGTTTTTTCTTGTCTCTGCTCCCTGGACCTACTCCTTTCTCTCTTTCTGCTCTAATATTTACCGGATTCGCACCAATAAACGTTCACGTACACTGCACACACCATCACCTGACCATGAGCAAAGTATATGAATTGTACCTGCTCTAAACTCAGAAAAAGAAAGAACAGCGTTTGGTAAATTTCAAATAATTTATGACATTTTATTTGCAAATTTTGTGCAAATTTATATACTTACAATTATTTTTTTTCTTTACAAATCTGAAGGGCAAGTTATACGGTAAGAACATTTACAAACTAACACTACATACAAACCCTCTTTTCATAATTGCATTTATGTTTCCACAATATACAAATAAAACTTTTTTGCACTTTCTATATAAATACATTAATTCATCACACAATCTATTTTCCTTGGTTTCAATTCCAATTTCATTTTAACTTTCAGACTTTTTTTACAGTAACAACTTCAAGCATTTTGATCCAAAATTTTATCACTTGCCTACTTGCGAATTATTAAACCCTGAAATATGACAAAAAACTTATATCTGTGAAGCCCCAAGTCAGAGCTAAAAGTTATGGCACAATTCCACACATTAGCCATAGTTTATATGTGTATTATAACTGGCCAGTGTGTAATGCTATACCCAGTAATGATGACAAACAACTTTTTAATATCAGGGCAGATATAACGCAAGGAAATATCACAAAGGCAAGCTTGACAAAATTTTAAAACATTGTTTGCTTGGACAGTCAAAGGAGAATTAAATCCTATTAGTGCTAAATTTCATATTTTCATCCAAATGCATAACAAGGAATGCTGTACGAAGCAATTCATAATAATTGATTAGTTGAAGCCTCTGGGAAGCTGAAGGCATATCAGGTTTTTAAACATGTTTAGAGGACCTAGACACCCAATACTTAAAACATTCAAAGGAGAAGGGAAATCAGGAGAGTCAGTTTTGACTTGACAGTGGCCAAATATTTTTAAATTCCTCCAAAAGTGGGGCATGAGAAATTGAAAATTTACAACAAATCACATCAGAAAAGACATTAAGCTTCAAAAGGCCCACACATTCATACATACATACAAAAAGCAGATGTTCGGGGAATGACATACAGTAGAGCAAATACAACAAAAACAGAGAAAAACTTCAAAAATTGTAAAGCTGAAAAAAAGGGGGCGGAGAATAACGAAAGGAAAGAAAACAGTTCATAAGGTACTTAAGAAAAACCACCCTCCCCTCCCAAAGGAACAAAAGGCCAAATCATCCCTATCAATAACATAATTGGAAAATATGGAAATAAATAACATCTCCTTCTACGTGACAGTTCATCTCTGTACAAAGTCTTATTTACATAAATTCTGCTGGTTATAATAATACAAAAGCAACATATCTGGAGCTGCAATTCAAAGAACAGTTTTTCAGTTCGAGTCAAAAGTGTGACTTAAGATTACTTCATCATGGCAATGTTCATTTATCATGCGTCATTTTTCCTTTTCTTTTGTCATGATGTCAAGTGAAATACAAGGCATGGGCCTAATCAAACTATTCATTGATTTACAGTCCCAGCGAAATATTTGGTAACATTGTCAAATGACGCATTTGGAATTGTAGATATACAAAACCAGTTATTTTAGTCTTATGTATGGTACAAATAATTTTACAATTATACAACTATAGACAAAACAGTCATTCAAACTGTATCCAAAGAAGCACTTAAATCAAGCACAACAGTTATCACATTTAAAACAGTAAGAGCTAAGCAAATGACTGCTCCTAGCTCTTAGTAAGTACCCTAAGGCCCAAAAAGTTGTACGACAGTACCACAAAAAATGCAACAGTATTGGAAAATTTTTGAATTCATTTTGCAAGACCTTTGGTAAAGGTAAGTTTATTGTTTGCTCAGTCTCTCCGATCACAAGTTTGTGATAATTTATTTGATTAAAAAATTGGTATTATGAAATCATGATGAGCAAGTCACAAAATGTTTTCTCATTTCTAACGGGCCTAACTATCAAATCTACACTAAACAACAATATACAGATACACAATAAATTCTAAAACATTACTCAGGAAGTCCTTTTTACAAACCTAAAAGTAATATCACAAGCAATCTTCATTTACAAGGGTCCATTTATTTAACGGGGGAAAGAAAAAAAAAGTCAAGTTAAATGGCTCTTGTGGGAACACAGCTCGGGTCAACTTAGCCTAGGAAAGTATGAAAATAGTAAAAAAGATATTGATGGTGCCCAGCAGAGCACAGTCGCCTTGGCCTCGCACCAAGCACTCACTGGAGAGAGTAACACTCGCTGTAGGGCGCCATAGTCCGCTGCGGGTACAGGTGGTGGTCGGGCTCCAGGTGGCACACCACGGTGTCCCCGTCCAGGACGGCGACGGTCCGCGCGATGTCGCACTGGTTGGGCAGGTTGGGCACGTAGCGCAGGGGCGCGCCGGGGCTGTACGGGATGAGCGGCCGGTGGTCGCCGTAGCTCCGGGACGACTGCCGGCTCATGTCCGACTGCCGGCGCCCGTCGTCGTCCGAGAAGTCGGAGGCGTGGACTTCCCCGCCGCGCTCGATCTCCTCGTACACCGGGTCGTCCATGTTTCTCAGCCCGCGTTCCCGTTCTCGTTCTCGTTCTCGCTCCCGCTCTCGCTCGCGCTCCCGGATCTCCGTGTAGGTGTGGTTCCAGGGGCTGTGCGCCCTGCGCCCTGATGTCTGGCGGCCGCCGGCGCCGTTGTCCGCGTCGCGCGCCAGGCGGTGCAACTGAGCTCCGTTGTAGTGGTTGTAATGGTTGGTGGGGTAGTGGGAGTTGTTGAGCACGTGGTCCAGGTGCTGGTTTCTTATCTGCTCACGGCTGTAGTTTTTCGGCGACATATTCTGCAAGAGAGAAGAAAAACATTCGAATCGATTTTGATTTAGGATTCTGGTGTGACAGCCACTAGTTCCAATAGTTAAGAGGGACGGTAAGACAGGGAACTGACAGAGAGGTGGCAAGGGACTCACTTTGTGTAGAGATCCCCAGGATGATGCTGATTTAGGAATTTGGCCACGTGAATTGGATCTAGAATAAGGTAATGTTGACACACAGTTGTTTTCTAGGGGGGAGGTAGCTGTGCGCACAGAGCCGTTGGGGTCCATGTCATTGACCAGGACGGGGCCCCCATTCTCGATTGTGGTCCCGTGCTCGGGGCTGTGGCCCATGGCGGGCATGTGCGTCACCTGCCCCACCACCACTGTGTTGGACGAAGTGCTGCCCAGGCCCTTGCCTGAAGAACGTAGGCTGCGTGAGTTCCAGCCCTGCTGCAGGAAGGACTGTAACAGAAGATATTCTCCTCATAGAGATAGGAACTGAGACAACTGGAACCGTTGGGACCATTGGGATCCGGTTTTAGAAAAGACACTGATTCTGCATAAAATTTCAGAGCCGTGTCATAAATTTAACACCACACTTGAAAGGTGTCCTAATGATTATCAGGGAATGTTCCCTAAAAACAATAAAAAGTTAAGAGAGCCAACATAAGGACAAAATGTAAAGGAGTCAGCCGGAAACTGAAAGTTTCCAAGAAATTATATTGTATGGGAAAAAAACCTGAAGTAACTGAATTTCATTTTACTTATTCAATTTAAAAAGAAAAAAGAGAGAGAGAGATTCAAATGTTGTAGTAACACAGGGCAATGTGTTAGTCAGATAAATTATTTGTAGATATTATAGATATGAATCAATTCTACTGTATGTAAAACTAAAATCTAAATTCTAATTAAGTAGCACATTTTGTGTCAGAACAGGATTGTGATACACTTTGGGCTATTTCCAAGCCAGGGAACCAAAATAAATAAACCACTTGCAGAGTAAATTTGTAAATATTATAAAAACTTATAAGATCTCAGATAACTCTTGGTTCTAAATGAAATTCAAAATTCAAGTCATCTCAAGACATCTATCTGATTTGAGAACTTTGGTAGATAGAAATAAGGGTATTACACCACACCACAACAACTCCCTCACACCATACTGCAGCACCCAGCCCAGCCTCTAGGCTTGTTAGTTAAGCAGCAACTTGTGCCAACTTTTTCTTTTCACAAATTTCCTGAGGACCAAATACTACTGGCTATTTATAAGTAAAGCTATTTATTTTTTTAAAGGTAATTAGGTGGACAGGAAAGAAGAAGGTAACAAAATTACACCAAATGGCTCAGAATCATTTTCAGCAGGAAAGATGGTCCAATGCTTCAGATGCATGTACATAAAATTCCAAAAACAAAACAGAACATATGTATTTACTGGAAAATCTTAGGGAAAGACATTTTGTAAGGGTCTGCAAAGCCAGATTAGTCCTCAGAAAATGCGACTGTGCTGTGCCGCAATACCTGCTTGGTAGTGTTGGCAATGTGGAGGAGGGGAAATGGTACCCACATTGGCTGCGTTATCAGATCCTCCACCCACGGTAGAGCTATGGGTGTTGGGTGCAGAGGGATTCCCATTTGATGCTGTGTATAGACTGGATCGTCTCTCTTTACTGCCGTTGGGTGATGATTTTGAACATCGAAGGCATTTTGGTAACCAAGAGTGTCTTCTTACAAATTTTCTATACTCTTTGCGAACCTAAAGAAAAAAAAACAAAAATAAAATAAAGAATAAAACAAAACAAAACAAAACAAAAATAGTAGGCAGAGTATGAAAGAAAGGTAGGCGAAAATAAAAATAGAGAAAACTGATTGCAAGGGTGAGTGAAAAGAATTGGATGATTTAAGAAGCACTACAGAGAACCATTAGAGGTTTCATAGAATGTTTATTATACGATTTTTTTAAATTATAAAATCTACAATACAATTATCATTCCATGATGATCAGTACAAAACCCTATCAGATAAATATCACAGTAAACTATATACAAGACACCGAGAAAGTACAGTTCTTAATGAAGAATAGAAGAAATGAATGTACACACAGGAAAGGAAATGAGAAGGAAAGTAAGGGACTTACAGATAGACAGACTTTTCTTTTTCTAGACCAAGAATTCTTCTTACCTTTTCATTCTGAACACAATGAAATACAAAGATAAAGAGTCCTTGAAGACTATTCAAAATAGTAAAGATGTAGGCCATCACAACTGTTTGCTCATTTAAGTAAAGAAGACCAAAGGTCCACGTTAGGCCCAAAAGGAATACCAAAACGATGGCTCCTCTCAGCCAAGCCCTGTGAACAAAAAAAAGTACATCTCCGTAAGAACCATTGAGGAAATTTGCAGTATACCAATAAACAGTATTTTTGCTATGTGTGCAAAAACAGAACTACAGTACTGATGTTTTGTTAGATAGATATAATTTTAATTTCATATTTTCTTCTCAAGAGAAATTTCTATTTAAAAAAAAAAAAACATTACATGAAACAAATATTTAAGGGTTTGGAAAAATTTAAGTTATTGATAGATTTCAGCCTTCCCAGTATATTCAGCACATGCACATGACAATAACAAACAAAAACAAAATGATGAGGAACAGCAACAGGCAGAAACAGTGAAACCTTGCAAAGGGACAAATACGCGGCAATATAAAGAGGACAAGCATTCATCTTTCTTTTCTTTTTCTTCTTTTTTTTTTTTTTTGGGGGGGGGGGGGGGGGGGCATGAATAGTATATGGAAAATTATGTAAAATCATTAAATGTCAATGAAAGAAGTTTCTAGCCAACTTTCGTTTGCTTGCAAAGAGAAAGACAAAAGCACACACACACAACCAAAAAAAAAAAAAAAAAAACCTCAACAGGTCCTTCAGAAGAATCCCATTATTCTGCTTTAAGTAAGCTTGTAAGTCTTTTTTTTTTTTTTACTATACTTCAGATTGCAAACATGCTAGAAATTTAGAAGGAATTAATTGTAACTTTACAGAAATTGAAAACTGAGGGGGAAAAATAAAAAAAGGTGATACACTTAGCAGTTAAAGTGAGCATTACAAGCCTTTCACTATGGCTTGAGGCACAGCTGGACACAGAAAATCTAGTCTAAAAAGCAAGAAATTTACTGTCTGTTTACTTTGCACTTATGCTTAGTAGATTAATGAAGCAGTACAATTAGCTAATATTCTGAAAGAAAAAGGTATTTGTAAATTAATAAAAAGCAAAACTGACACTACATGCACAAAGCAACAGAACATATTTGCACATAGCTGATGCCCAAAAATGATCCTTTCTTAGGGTTTTGAAAGGGACCATTCATTAGACGTAATGACAGGAACTTGTGCTCTCTGGACACAGTTTTCTTTTTTAGGTTCCTTAAAAATCAGACTTGTGAATCATTAGAACCAAAGTGGACAAAAACAAAGCTGCCGCTGGCACTTGCGAATGTGAGAATAAATATTTCACATACATGCAAGCTCTTGTTTAGGAAAAAAATTGCAACACACATTGCGTGCATATTAAAGACTGAGACACAAAGCACAATTAGATTTTGATTAATAAAAAAGTGATCTTACAGGTGTGATTGTAATTTGGTTTGAAGGGCATTCTCTTCTTTCCCACTACGCCATGCAAGAGAACACACAGGAAAAAATTAGCAGTCAGTATGGGCCACCACCACAGATGGTCAGTGAAGCAGGTCAGAATGTGATATGACAAAGTCTGTTTCATATCACACACAATAGCTTCACAAAGTAAAACAACATAATACAATACACTCTTTTCTGAAAAACAAAACCGCTCAAACTTAACTAGAAAGCACAATGAGTGTGATCCCAATTTTTAACTAGGTATTCAGGCACATCCCCAAGAATTAGCAGCAAAGTGGTGGTTCATCAATACTGAAAAATTTTCCTTAAAACAAAGAAATACATAATTCACATTTCCTTGAATTCAGCAGGACCACTAGTGCAAATCATGGTAAAGTATGGTAGAAATAATGTGGTGGGAGATAAGAGAGCAGTGCAATTTCATACAGAAAAACTCAATACTAAATACCAGCACACTCAATACACCGGTAAGAGGTATAGGCAGGGATGAGACAGTCAGAGGTAGATAGAAAAGAGGAGTCAAGACGAAAGTAGAGAAAGGATATTTTTTAGGGTAAGTGTGAGGACACAGAGGTATTTTATCTTGTCTCCTTTTCAATATCACTTAATTGCCAAGGGCTTTGTAACAAATCTAATATTGATGGAAACACACATATTTGTTGTTTCCTACAATCCGTTCTTAAAAGCCCCAGGCAGAGACAAAGAGTAAAAAATAATTTTTTAAAAAAGAGAGAAAGAAAGGAGGATAGTTAAATAAGGGAGCAAATCACATTACAATACAAACTTAAAATGTTTGCACAAAATGCAATTAATACATCTCGCAATCATCATGCAAAGAGTTGTCCGAATGCTCAGCAGGTTATAACTTTGTTTTCTACACCAAGAAGAAAACAACACAACAGTAATTGGACCACACATAAAGGAAAACAGTATTTCTCTTTTCTTAGTTTGTTCCTTGTGAGAAGAGAACGTATGATTTGAGAGAGAGTAAGGCAGAATATTTACATATCGGGGAGTTTCTTCAGTTTTGATAAACTTTGATTGCACAAGATATTTTACTTACTTTGCACTTGCAAGGCGTGAATGTTCCTTGCTCTTCATTGCAACTGCTGAACTTGCATGTCGGCACATCATAAAAATGGCCATTGCCAAGAATACTAGATTGGCCTGGAAGAAGAACAATATGATCACATCGATTATTTTAAGTCAGACCAGGGAAGAAACTGCAAGCAGTTTGCATAAGCACAGTACTTACAAGTATAACAGCTATGACTGGTCCAACAAAGCTGAAGATGAAAAAGTTATCAGCTCGTAGCCAGCAGTACTGTTCTGTGCCATAGGAATATGGATCCACAACACAAGAGACAGCAACAACCACCAGAGGAGCTCCGTATGCAAAAAGGTAGTACCACCTAACTCGAGATTTTTCAGCTTCAAACACTTCAATCAACATCACATATAGTTGGAATCCTGTGACAATAAAATGGAATGCAAGTGTCAAACTTTGAAGTAAAGAATGAAAATTTAACTAAAAACGCAATATTACATACCTTCCAAAAACATCCAGGCAAATGCACAAAGGAAGAAGAAGTGCAGCAGCCCAGCTACAACTCCGCAGATGATAGGTGTGTCAGTCCTCCCAATTCCAGCCAAGAACAGTAGCTCTCCAAGTAACAGGCAAATGCAGAGGTTCTTGTGGATTGTAGTGCGATCCGACTGTACACATAATAGAATGTGTCCTTAGATACCAGTGCTTGCAAAGCAAGTTAACTGCACATCTCCCATTGAATGATTATTGTTCTAATAGTAGTAAACTAACAGTATATTTCTTTTAAATCTCTGGAATATTAGGTTTTCTAAGTACTGTATGGACAAAATTTACTAAGTCTTCGGCATGAATGATATGTGATTTTATGGCAATTGTGAGATGTTATGAAAACGCAAACTGAGCAAAGCTTGAGTATCATTGATGCAGACTTCATCATTAAATCTCTGGAATATTTTTGGCTATATTAAATTACTGGTACATCTATATTTGACAAGACTTATACTTAGCTAGAAAAAAGAATAATCACCATAAGCACAGAGGAGAAGATGATTACAAGCACTCATGAATGTGACAAACATACCAAGCTATTGGTGCAGGTGAGTGTGAAAAATGAGCAGAGTTTTTATGACTAAGGTCAAAAGTTTATCCTCATATTTATTTCAGAAGGTGAATTATAGCAAGAATGGAAGATGAGAAGCTTGCAACATGAATAGCAAAACATGCAATGTGAAAATCTTGGAAGCTAAAAATTTTTATTGAGAAGTGGCAGTATAAGAGTTTTGATTTTTTAGATAGAAAGGAAATGAATGTAAGACCATGATCATATCCACATTATTTAACAACTGAAAAGGACAGTTCATGTTACATGGTTAAATGATTTAATAAAATGTACTGTATCATGGAAAAATTTTGCTTTAGAATTGGAATGAACAGTATATAAATGAAAAGGGTACGCAAACAAATCAAAACCAAACTTTACCTGTATATGTAGTTGATATATTTTCAACTACAAGTCTTTATTTAACTAAAACCAAAAATAAACAAAAATTTTACAATATATACAACAAATAAGCGTTAAAATTTCATGCTGCAACAAGCCATCTACAAAATAAGATATGGTTCAAAAGCAGCTGCAAGTGAGTGGTAGCAGTATGAAAAGAAGCCATAACAACACACGTCAATAAATCACAGCTATGTACATCAATGTATATGAAAATTCATTAATAAATATTGTTTAAAAAACTACAGACACTGTCACAAGAACAATAATAACAAAACATAAGCGTCATAAAATTAATTTACAAATGACTAATGTACACAAGGAAAATAAAATAAGTTACAGGGGAACAAAAAGCAGTCAATAAATTAAAATCTAATAGGTAAAAACAAGAAGCTCATGGGGAAAGGCTATGAAAAATATGATCTTGTTTAATACTGAAGTGGTGTTTAGTTTCTAAGGGGGGTTACCCAAGACAAACTAATAGATAAAGCCACTAACATATAGCTACATGAAAATCACTTCAGTATAATAACAAGGCCAGTCTTGACTTTCTCAGGAGCACAGGTACACCAGTAAAATCACATTTCCTAACTAATATATTCATATTCAGGACTATCATCACTGAGGGCCCTTGAATACACCCTTGGAATTTCCATATTATATGCAACATCATGCCTTGCATTCCGTTGCCTGCCAAGTGGTCTGCGGGACCAATAGTTAGGTTCTAAATTAGAATGATTGAGTGATAAACTATGAAGTGCTTGAGCACATGTTGGTGTATGACTCCGAGAATGGTTGCTCAATTCATTATAAATTTGGCAAGTTTGAGTTTCAGAAACTGAATCACACCTTGTTTCACAAAAACGGTTCTGGGAGGGAGGCCTTGTGTGCCGAAGAGTATAATTTCCATTGCATGAATGTGGCTGTGTTAGATGAGCAGGTAAACTGTTGGGACCATCACAGCCATGTGCTTGTGATCGCAATGTATCACAAGCGTGGCCCCTAGAACACGATCTACTAGATCGGGTTAAGGTATTATTGCGAGAACTAATGCAAGTTCTACCATATGTATCACAATGGACCTGCTGCGGCCTGAGGCCATGAACATCTTCACAGGGATGACTGTGCGTTTGTGTGCAAGGTGTTGTCCCTGCAGCAGTTTGATGATTACAATTTTCACCACATGATTCAGCACACAAATGTCTTTCATTGCACGGGTGAGAATGAACCTGGCTCCGAGGTTGTGTGGTGATCAAGCTATGAGGTTGATTAAATGATTCCCCACAAAGCTGATTAATATGGTTATGAACCTGATTGCGGGGAGGAGTGCATGACTCAGAACAGAGATCTTGCATTTGACTACATGATTCGTCCTGTGCTCCGCATTGGCAAGATGACTGCTCCCTTTTAGAGCAAAGCTGACTTAACATCTGACTATGAGATGAGCTACGTGAGGTGGCACTACATGAACTTCTACAAAGATGTCTACGAGGCAAACGATTTCCAGCACTGTTCCTCTTTACCTTGAGTCCCCGAAACAGCTGGAAGGTGAGGATGGCAAGTACCAGGCATACGACTGATATAACGCAGCCCACATAAGTGATAACTTGCAATGCTGCCTGGTGCACTTGGGGAAGAAGCGTTGAGTGCACATCCATCAGAACAGCAAAGTTTGTGAGGTGTTCACACTCACAAACAGTGTGTGTTTGATTATTGCTTCTTACTCTGCATCCTTCTTCAGACCAAGAACTGTAAATGAGATGTAACAAAATTAACTTTTAAATGAAGAATTAAAAAATATATATATATAAAACAACCAAATTACAGATTAGATTATTTTACCTTGATATATAATCCCAAAAAACACAAGAAGGATTACTGACATTCTCAGTGCGAATATGTTTAAGAGTAAGCCTGACTGGTTCAGAAAGTTGAATGTGACGTCCTTTACCAAGAGACGCTGAAATGATTTTGCTGTTCAGCACTCTTGTCACATTACTGATGACACCAACATTGTTTTCAACCTGATTTAAAATAATCAAAATATGAAGGAAATTAATAAATTTCAATAATAAAACTAATTAATTAATTTAAAAAATAAAATAAAAATAAAATAAAAAATAAAATTTCAAAAAACTTACGGGATCCCCTTTAGGTTGCAATATTTCCTCAAGACGATCAAAGGCAACAAACACAAGGCGAACCAGCCCCTTGTCAGAGTTGTCTAGAAGGGCACCCCTTGGAATTTCTAACCAATCTCCATCAGAAACCAGACGTCCATCCCAGTTTTGAAGAGCAGCATTGGTAGGGAATTGCTCAGTTAGACCAATGCTGCGGTTTTCCAGAACTCGGACACTAAGCACTAAAAGTAACAAAAACATCAGAAAAACTATACACTTAGAAAAAAAAAAATCTGTGGATATTATATTTAAAACAATACTACAACTTACATATATTTTTGAATGATTGGATAACTGTTTTCTCAGCCATGACAGCATCAGCTACAAGAAACGCGTTATCTTCCAAACCAATCAATAATGATGTAGCAGCTTCCATTTGTTCTCTATAGCTAAGATCATGCCAGCAGGGAACGTGGGCTGGGTCCAAGAGGTTTGAACCTGTTCTGACGGCACCATGCAAGAGCTCTGTGACAATCGCTTCTCTCTGCTGGAGGTCTGGAAATGTTTGGCTGTCTTTGGCCATCTTCTCTGCCATGGCCTTTATTATTTTAGTGGTTGTCATCATATCACCACCATATAAAGTCTTGCTACTTGTAACCTGGAATGCAATAAACAGGAGTTGTAAGTAAACTGATATTGCTGAAATTTTCATAATGATACAATAAAGATGATGATAATAGCAAATATAACAATACCTGAGATAAATCATTAGCAATACTGATTAATGAGTCCCCTCCTTCATTCACTCTTAATTCCAAACTTGTCAACCAAACTGAGCGACATTCACTCAGGTCTGGAGTTTCTGGTTCCCATGTAGACGACGAACTGCAGCGCCACTTTGCAACACCCGTAGCACCTCCTGGACATGCTTGCACCGCAACCTGGACAAAATAAAAATTATTATTATTTCAATAGGTTAATCTTGCAACTTTTCCAGGTTCAAAAGGATCCTTTGTTTACCTCTCCAGCACGTGTAAAGTTCCAGTACAATCCTCGAGCTGTCACTGGGCTGCACAATGACAACTCCCCTTGGAACCATGGATTATTTGATGACAACGAGTTATCAAATGATGGCGTCGAAGTCGCTGCAAGATTCAGAGGCACGAATGTAAATAATCGAAACAAACATAAGTCACCGTACGTTCACTGGCGCGTGTATCTTACCTGGTGTGCTAGATGAAGGAGGCAGCTGGTCCACAGGCGGAGGCTGGGGCTGCTCGCCGGAGGTAAAGCCGGGGTCCCGTGCGGAGCCGGGGGCGGGGGCGGGGGCGGCGCTCGGCGCTGGAGCAGGTGCGGGGGCGGGTTCCAGCGCCGTCTCCTTCTCCCGCTCCCGCCCCCGCTCCTGCTGCGCGGGTGGCTGCTGCGCCGGGGGCTGCGGCTGGGGCTGCAGCGCCGGGGGCGGGGGCGGCGCGGGGGTGTGCGCGGTCACCGTCGAGCTGCCCGTGCCCGCGCCCGTGCCCGTGCCCTCGGGAGCCTCCGAGCCAGAGCCGGGGGCGGCTCCGGGCGCGGCTCCGGGGGCGGCGCCGGGCGCGAGGGTGGTGCTGGAGCCCGCGGCGGGCAGCGGGGGCGGCTGCGGGGGCGCGGCGGGCTTGGGCAGCCCCGTGGGCAGCTTGACGGGCCACACCGGCGGCTGGGAGGTCTGGAGCCAAGGGGGGCTCGCCCTGGGCGTGGACGCCTGGCTGGACACTGTGGAGAGCAACGACAAGGCAAAAGTGAGACGCAGGCAGGCAGGGTAACAGCTCATCTACCTAAACATAACTTGAGAGACATTAACACAACGCACCGAACCCAAAGTACAACAACAGCTATGCAACTGGCCCCTGACGTCACATCACAGAGCGTCAAACGACCGACGCGGGGCGGCGGTGCAGCTGCCGTACGGTACGGGCCGCGGCGGGCAGCGGGTACCGTTTCTACTCGCCGCCCCGCGCCGGCCGTGCATTCCGGGAGCGCAGCGCATCTTATGGACACGGAGAGGATCCCCCTCGCTCCAGCAGCGCCCCTCAGCACAGCTATCAGCTGCAGCACTTAGCGTGCACCCGGCGGGCGGGGCGGGGCGGGGCGACTCCTTGTCCCCCGTGTGCCGTGCACACGAGTGATAAGCGTTCGAAGCGGACTCCCCGCCCCGCCCCGCCCCGCCATCTCATCCCCTGCCGGCTGGCGCGGCGCGGCGCACGCTAGTGCTTTGTTCAGTCTACTCTACACTACCAACAGTACCGGATGCTTCAGGGAACGCGTTACAGTGTTGCGGGTCTGCGTACAACCAAGGGGCGGCCACGGCGCCTGCTTACGGCTGGAGCGGGTATGGACAAACCCGCCAACTGTTGTTACGTGTTCTCTGAAACACCCGGTGCTGCAGCATTAAGCAAGCGAGTAGGTAACCGCGCAGTTTGAACTCATGCATACGCGGTACAGTATGACCATAACGTGGCGTCACATACCCCCCCCCCCCCAAAATAAAATAAAAAATCCAAGCGGGCCCAAAGACATGCAAGACACACAAGCAACACTTGCACTTACCTGGCGTGCACTGGTAGTGGGCCTCGAGGTACTTGAGCGTGCCGGGGCACGGGTCGCCGAACATGCTGGTGTGGGCAGCCACGCTGCAGCTTTGCTGCTCGCTACATCTGGAGACACAAGGAGGAAAAAACGGGGGCTCAGCTCAGCACAAGACGCGACAGGACAGACTGACAGAGAGGCAGACACACGGACAGGCAAACCCGCACTGAGAATGTGTGTGTATGTGTGTGTGAGTGAGTGTGATGGCGTGGGGTGCGGTGGAGGCGTAATCGACATACTGACACACTGACCACACAATGACTGGCCAAAGTAAATTCGGCCCCACTAAAATTACTCTCTCCCCCTCTACGCTCGGCTTAGCAGAGGCAGCAGCCCTGCTCTGCTGGTCCGTGCTACGGCCGGGCAGGGCGGGGCGGGACGGGGTGGGGCCCACAGCCCCCGTAATGAAGCCAGGGGCTCCGCCCGAGCTGCCCGGCCCGGCCCCGGCCCCGGCCTGGGCCCAGGCCCCACATCTCGACACGAAAATCATTTTCTTTCCCGCCCCCGGACAGGGAGGGACACGGCGCGGACACGGCGGGGCGGGGCGGGGCGGGGCGGGCCACCCCATGTCACTGGGCGCTGCCCTCCTCCCGGCCCGGCGGCATTAGGAAGTCCAGTCCTCACTAATATCCGGCAGCCAGGAGGCGTGGCGGGGCGGGGCGGGGCGGGGCAGTGCTGTCCCCGGCCCCGCCACGCCCCGAGCCATCAGAGGGGTGGAAAGAAACCCCGGGCGGGCGGGCGGCGGGCGGGATGGTTCTCTGGTCCTGGCCCAGCCCTGAGCCGCTGAGTGCAGCCCCGGGGGTGGCGGCGGAAGCCGAGGCGAGGCGACAAGCATGTCATGTCGGGCGCGCACAGCGACCGGGCCGGCCCCGGCCGGGCGGGCGCTAATGAGAAATAAGCATCCCCGTCACCCCTCAGCCGGCCCGCCCCGCCCCGCCACTGGAGCAGACCGAGGGGACGGACCTCCACCACCCCCGCCCCCGCGCGGCCGCCGCGCCGCTCGCCGCTCCCCGCGGACACCGCACCACCAAACTGCCGGCCGCACACCCAAAACGGCATTTGGCCGGCTGACATTTGGCGCGATTTTCTTTTATTTCCCCATTACTCCCCCCGGAGGGTCGGGGTCGGGGCGGCGCGGCGGGCACTGCGGGGCCACTGGGCCACTGGGCCAACAGGGCTCGGAGTGCGACGACGACGCCTGGCCAGGACGAGACTTGTAAAGGGACCGGCGGTGTGAGAATCGCTCAGCAGCGACCCCCTGACGCGCGACGTGACGTCCACAAGGCCGGTCACGAGGTGTGTGCAGAGAGGCCCACGGGCCAGGCCGGGCCAGGCCGGGCGCCGGGCGCGCGGAAGTGCTGCCCAAAGTTCAGCAGGCCGCGGGGCGCCGCGCCGGCAGGTAAAGGTCGTACCCGCCCAGGCCCGGGACTGCGCTGCGCCCCGCGCAAGCCAAGTTGGGAGCTGTGCTGTGCTGGGCCACGCCACGCGCCACACCACGTCCAGTGCGCGCTCGAGCACGCAGCCGCCCGGGGCTCGACGAGGTCCTCACCTCACCTCTTTCTGTATCTCTCGCTCCCTCTCTTGCTCGCTCTCCTTCTCTCTCGCTCTGTCTGTCTCTCGCTCACTCACACTCTCCCGGGCACACGTGTTCACCCCCACCCCCACACGCACTACAGCACACTACACTACACTCTGTACACACGGGACGGAAAGGGTTCGTGGAGAACACACATGGGCATGGATGGACCAAACGTCCAGCCGGCCAATAAAGAGTCGTGAGAAAGGCGCCCGCCCCGCCCCGCCCCGCCCGGGTGAAAAGGGTTGATTTGGTGCGGAAGTGAAGCAGGGGAAGAACAGGGCGCGGGGAGTGGAAGGGGTGAGGGGAAAGGGGAGGGGAGGGTGGTCGTTGGTTCGGTCCGACACACAAACTGCTGCGCGATGCGATGGACGGGCGCGGCGCAGGATTCACCTCTCTCTCTCTCTCTCCCTTCCCTTTCCCTCCTCTCGTCCGACCGCCCTCTCTCTCTCTCTCTTACTTGTCTCAGTCGCCGCGGTCCCAGGTGGGCTGTGCGAAAGTGGAGCAAGCCAAGCCTAGAGTCGCAAGTCGCTCCAAGCTGATCCAAGGGTCGCTGTCAGGGAGGCCTTCCACGCCTCGCCCGCCCGCCCCACCCCGCCCCGCCCCCTGCCAGATCCCAGCATCCGGGATAAACTGGAGGGCTGGCACAGCACAGCACGGGACGGGACTGGCGAGGCAGACAGGGCAGTCGATTCGAATCGTCTCGAGTCGTCGTCCCTTCTCCTTCCCTCCCCCCCCCCCTCCCCGGCCACCGACCCGTTCTGTTCGCGACCAATCCAGCCATTAATCATCATCAGGGACCGCCCGGCCCGGCCCGGCTCACCAAGCCGCGCCCGCCCCGCGGGGCCGGGCCGCCAGCAGGGAGACAGCGACATCCAGAAACTCGTGTTTCGAGGTGGTCGAAAATACAGACGAGACGACGAAAGGCGGAGGCGAGGCAGGCGGCCCAGGGCCAGGACCCCCTCCAGTCCGGCCCGGCCCGGCCCGGCCCGGCCCGGAGCAGAGCCGAGTCATACACATTCCGGTCCCATTAGGGAAGGGCTGCATATCATTCTCTGCTGCTACAGCTATGCTGCGGGGCGCGCGCGCGCTCACACACACACGCACACGCACAGTCAGCGAGACAATACACAAGGTTGCGACGCGACTCGCGGCCTCCACCAGCTGCGCCGGCCAGCCAGCCATCTCAGTACCGTCTCCAGCGCAACAATACCCCTCCCCCCGCCACACACACACACACACACACACACACACACACACACACACACACACACACACACACACACACACACACACACACACACACACACACACACGCGCAGAGCCCTGCCTTATGCCCGGATTGCCGACTCGAGCGGTTCCAGCAGGCAGGCGACTCCATCTCTATCCGAAGCGGGCGGGGCGGGACCGACCGACACAGCCCTGCCCTGCGGTCGAACGATTATCCGATTGTCTCCAGCCAAGCCTTCCAGCTCCAGCTCCAGCACCGGCTCCGGTTCCGCCACCGGTCCGGCCGGCGCTCGAGAGCCCGGCCCGGCAACGGTGGTGGCTCACGGCTTTGGTGGCTTCAAGTGGACAAAGCGGGGGTCCGCCCCGCCCCGCCCCGCCCCGCCCCGCTACCCCTTGTCCTTCAACCCCTTTCACCTCCCATTAACCCCCGCCCCCTCCCCTACCCGCCCCGCCCCTAGGATGGTCGGGGGCCAAGCGTCCTTCCAGGGACCTAAACCCGATCTGGCGTTTGCGACTCGGCCCTTGTCTTGTGGAAGCACTTTGCCATGATCAAAATGACAGTATCTACCCCTCCTCTGAGCGCGCCGGCCGGCCAGGCCGGGCAGAGGCAGGGCGGCGCCTCTATGCGGCCAGCTGCCACGATCGGGGCGGGGCGGGGCGGGGCGGGCACTGCAAAGCTCGCAGCGGCGGGGCGGGGCACCGGGTCAGCCTCCTCCAACACACAGAGGGACATCGTCAAGTCGGCTCACGGCGGGCCCCTTGGCAATGCTGCCCCGCACGCACAAGTGTGGGCGGGTTGCCTACCCACTCGACCGGTGAGGCTTCCAGCGGGCCCCTTGGTGATGCTGCCCCGCACGCACGAGTGTGGGCGGGTTGCCTACCCGCTCGACCGGTAAGGGGCCTCACGGGCGTGGATGTAGAAAAGAAAGCGGCAGGCAATTCACTTTGAATAATTAATTAATTAATTAAATAATTAATTAAATCAATGAGTAGGTTCAGACAACTCAAATGAGCTGCTTGATTGCTGAAAAAAGAGCTGAAAAATCAAGAATCAAGCGAGCGTCGTTTCGCTATGGTTCGTGACAAAACTGAACACAAAGCTGCGCCAAGCACTGCCCCCCATCACCCGCTCCGATCGCTTCTCCATTACAACTAGCACCAATTTACTATTTATAAAAAGATAAAAGGAACAAAGCGTATCATCTGCTTTCACGACGTTACGTTCCCCAATAACAGTTCTTTTTTTCCTATTCCAAGGTGTTGTCGACGTTGTGCGCGGCGCGAGAGGGCGTTAGCGGGAGGCGCCACCCACGAGCACTGCATTATGCAAATGCGAGGGGGCGCGGGGCGCGTGCAGCCCGCGGCCGGCCGGCGCGGGCCGAGCAGAGGCGAGCGCTCTGCTCGCGAGCGCGCGAGCGCGTCGAAATAACGAATAACGCCCCTTTAACGGTTATGAGAAGAGAATAGCGTCATTGTAACTTCCACCTAATTGTAATCCGAGTCGAGTCGACCACGTTGCGATGGTCTTTGGCGGAGGGGGTGAGGGGTGGGGGGCTCTAAACTGAAGCGACCACGGCCGGCCCAGAGCCGAGCTCGGGACCTCGATTTGGCCGGCGTGGAATGGACGAGAATGGACCTCGGCCACCACGACCGCGGCCGCAGCCCCACCTCGCCCCGCCCCGCCGCACCCCGCCACGCCACCCTACTCGCCCAGAAGCGCCAGGGAGGACCCGCGGCCGTAAAAACGAATTTAAATAAAAGCGCCGCTAAACGAGTCGCACAGCCGTAAGTTTTCTCATTTCAAAATCCCTTCGCGGCTCCTCCGATTGGTTTGGTGCAGGCCAGGGGCACCGGGGTGGAATGGGAGGGAATTATATGTGTTAAAAAAACGGCAATAAGATACGGAAAGCGCAACAAAAAAGAAAGAGAGAGCGGGAGAGGTGGAGAGGATAGAAAGAAACGGCGAGGGATTGCGGCGGAGGACTTCCGATTGCCCCCGCGCCCTCCCTCCGCCCGGCTTCCCTCTCCTGCGACGGGCACAACGCAACGGCCCCTTCGGTTTAGACTAATTCCCACCCCAGCTCTCCGGCGCGCCCCCGCCCCGCCCCGCCCCGCCCCGGACGGAAGCGCGCCGCGGGCGAGGCGCCACGCAGCTCAAAGGTGCTCATTTTCGAGATTAA
This sequence comes from Frankliniella intonsa, assembly GCA_033675135.1. Taxonomy (NCBI): domain Eukaryota; kingdom Metazoa; phylum Arthropoda; class Insecta; order Thysanoptera; family Thripidae; genus Frankliniella; species Frankliniella intonsa. The sequence continues at coordinate 9,035,885 of CM066255.1, read as the reverse complement.
GAAGACAATTAGCTTGGGACGATTCAAGCGGAAAAAATACAATCCGCCTGACAAATTATCCATCGATAAAATTAAAACAATCGACACAAAATCTCGTCGTCGTTCTCTTCTCGTGGCCATCTACGGTATGCCGTGCCCTGATCGTTTTTACCGGATGGAAGATAAACAATTAGACAAGATTATTACAGCGCGCTGGCGTTAGGTCCCCCCACCTCCTCTCTCCCCCCCTTTCCCACCGCGATTTTCCTTCCTATCCGCCCTCAAAACGCTCTCTGATTGGTTCGCAATGACACATTATCCGCAAATCAGAGTTCCATTCCAGTCCGTCGCGTTATGTCGTTCCGCATTTCCAATTCCGATGGCCGGTCGGTCGGTCGGTTGGTTAATTCTGCCCATTTGCCGGTACAGTGGTCATCGCAGGCGGGGCGGGGCGTGGCGGGGCGTGGCGGGGCGGGGCGTGGCGGGGCGTGGCGGGGCGTGGCGGGGCGTGGCGGGGCGTGGCGGTGCAGGGCGGGGCGAGAGAGACACACAATCTCGCGGCTTTTCCGTTCCGGGCGGAGCGTGCCCTGCAGGGCAGCATCCGGCGACCCGTTACACTACACCCCCGCGCCACACCGGGCAGGGCCGGACCAGGACAAGTACCCGTCCAGTACGGCGGGGGTGGGGCCTAACCCTCCCGCACCAGCCAGGTACAACGACATTCCCATTACTCGCGGCGAGGATGCTCCCTACCTCAGCGCTACCGCCATGCCGCCCCCGCCATGCCCCCTCCCCTGCCTTTGGCCGTAGAACTGGCAGCGGCAGCAGTCTTACTGATGGATTGACATGACGGAAATATAATTTCTCTCCCTGCCTGCAGGCTGCTGGCTGGAGGTCAGCGCGGGGGGCGGGAGGGGGGGGGGCAAAATCCTTCCCCTCCTGTCTCAGTCCCCCCACTCCCGGGAGCCCGTCTCCCCTAATATAGAGAGTATTCTAGGGCAAAAATCTGCTCCAAATGCTATTCTTCAATCCTAAACACCAGCAATTTTTTTTTTTGAAGACGCGATTCTAAATTAGAAGAGAAGCGGGCGGTGCGCTGTGGAGGGCCCCCTGCCCTGCCCCGCCCTGCCCCCGGTATCGTATCTCCATGTCGCTCCAGCTCCGGCCCCGCCCCGCCCCGGACCCCCCGCCTTCCTGATTGGTGGGCAACCCACGATCAATCTCCTCGCCATCCTGTCGTCCTCCGTGGGCCAGTGTCCCCGGGCCGGGCCCCGGGCCCCTGGGCTTTGTGCAGCCAGGGCCCCGGGGCGGGAGGGGGGGGGGAGGAGTTGCGACCTCCTCTCTAATGCCAAAGGTTCTTCCGTCAAGGATCTTTCTGTTGGGACATATCGCGCTCCCGTGGACATCCTTGCAGCCGCGGGGTGTCGTGTCCACCCCACCCCCCTGCACCGCGGCCGCGCCCGGCGCCGACCTCCCTAGCTTCTCTATTACTTCATTCTTATTCCAGTGGACAGGTGAAAAATGACAGGTAGGGTGGGCCGAGCGGGGGCGTGGCCGGGGGACTTGTAATATAGTCGCAAGCTAGCAGAGGGGCCCGGGCGAGCGGGGCCAGGCCAGGCCAGGCCAAGCGCTGGGACCCGCAGACATCGCCTCCCCATTTAGCCCGGATTCCCGGCACCCAGGAGGGAGGGAGTGAGAGGGAGAAATAAGGGGGAGGGAGGGAGGGGTGGAAAGGGAGGGGGCTCAGGGAAAGAGCAGAGGGCTAAGACCCAAGGGGGCTGTGACGGAGCACAACACAACTGGCCGTGATGGTGGTGGTGGTGGTGTGCTCTGCTCGCTGGCTCTGCTCTGCTCCCCGCCCAGCCCGAAACAGAAACCCTCCCTTAAAATGGGCCCGTGAATTACTTTTATGTAGCTACCCTCCACAGCCCTCCTCCCCCTTTGTGCCAATTCCCACTCCCGCCCCAGCCGCCCCCTTCTCGCTGTCAACATGTACGGGGAAGGGAAGGACGAACGGCGGCGCCGAGGAGAGAGGGAGAGAGAGAGTATCCCCGCTATAATTAGAAGATTTTTGTAAAGGGAAAATGGTGGCGGGCGGCGCACACCTCCAGCCAGCGCCGCCCCCTGACGCACCTGCTGTCTTCCTCCCCTAAGCCGATGCAATGCCCCCTCCCCTCCCTCCCTCTCGTCCTCCCCCGGGCGGGGCGGGCGCTCCCGCCGACAACACGCGCTGCTCTTTTTCGGGGCTTTTCGGCCCGTCTCCATTTCGGGTGGGGCCAGTCCAGCTTTTCATTAATCGCAGACACCGAGAAAGAGAGAGAGAGACAGAGCGAGAGAGAGACTGGGAAAGTAAATTGAAATAGGATACAAGGTGTGGGCGAGGCACAGTGCCGAGGAGAAGGAGGAGGGAGGGGAGAGGAGGGAGGTGCTACTGGACGGTGGACGTCGGGAAAGTGCCCGGCCGGGCCTGCAGGGACGCCGATGACGGGGACAGCCACTCCAGGACAATGGGGCGGGAGGGCAAGGGCGGGGCGGGAGCTGCGAGGCTGCTGAGCCCGCTGCGGGGACGCCCGGCCCCGGCCCGGCGGCCCGGGGTCAAGGGGAGCCACCAAGTCCTCGCCCCGCCCCGCCCCGCAAAGGCTACTCCGACTGCGACTCAATGAAATTTCCTCCCTCCCCAAAGTTGGGCGGCGGCGACAACTCCAGCGGGTCCGGGCCGGGCCGGGCCTGGCCAGGCCGGAACCTCCAAGCCATCGTCACATAATAACGAGCAGTGGCCGTGCCGGGCCGCGGACAAGAGCGTCCTTCTGGTGACTCTCTGCCCTGCGGGGCAGGCGGGGGAGGGGGCGGGGCGAGGCGGCGAAGCGTTCCTGTGGGCGCATCACTGCTACCAGGTTAACATGTAACGCTCTCCTCCTCGCCTCGCCCCGCTGCCCGCCGGGGCGACTCCCACCCCAGTGCAGACCGGCAGGCGGAAAATTGCCGTCCTTCTTTTCCGCCAGGTTCGAGGAAAATAGCAGCGCAAGCAGGACTGCGGGGGGCGGGCGCGGGCGGGGACCCCAGCCAAGAATGAGGTCCGTCCCCAACGCACAAGATTCAACGCAGTAAATTTTTGATGAACATAAAAAAAAGGAGGGGTAAAAAAATGAATGGAAAAAAAGGGAGAAGTCAAGTGTCTCGAGAGATAATTTCAAGCGTCGTTGTCTTCCACCATTCTCTATAAAATATTAATTTTGAAGGTTTTCCTGCCAAGCCAGCCGCCCTGACCGGCAGTCTGCAGCAGGGCGGGGCGGGGCGGGAGCGTGCCCCGCCCCACTGCAGGCGGGAAGCACTGCACACTGCATACCCCGCCCTACACCGAACCGACCGATACGGCGGATTTCCCGGCGCCACTGGTAATCGTTCTCGCTCCCCACCGCTGCCGCCCCCGCCCCTGCCCCGCCGCCACCCCGAGCGGGGGTGGTGGGGTGGGGTGGGGTGGGGTGGGGTGAGAGAGACAAGATGAGCTGAACCGGGACGGTGTCAGCAGATCACAGAGCGCGAGATAGTTGGACTGCATGCACGCCTCGGAAAGAGAAACGTTCAAGTACAAAGACGACAAAAAAAAATCTGCCTGTTGTCGATAAGGGTGGGGGAGGTAGGGAGAGGGTAGTCCATGAATACGTACCTCGCCACACTGCTGCTGGCGCTGCTGGCGCGCGCGGACAGCCAAAGAGAGCGTCGTCAACCAGCCACAACAACCACATCAACCACAACAACCACATCAACCGCAGCGGAGCGGCAACCACCACACCAGCAGGCAGGCAGGCAGGCCAGGCCCAGTCATACACAGAGCAGCAGCGTTTTAGGAGCCGCGCCACCCGCCCGCCCGCACCGCGCGGCCACCCGCCCGCGGGAAGGGCAGGGCAGAACAGGAGCAGCGATGAATGAATACGCCGAGTGAATGGAGTGAGCGGCAACAAGCGTGGCGGACGGGACATCTCTGCCCCGCCCCGGGGCGGGCGGGCGGACATGACATGCTGCAAGCGCTCAGCGGAGTCCTACAGCTAGTAGGGAAACGCAGGGTGTGTCGCATTGGTCCGCATTGTTTCGCCGATAGCTTCTAAACCGTTGATGTTAGAGGGGGTATCAAGCGAGCCGATTGCAGGTCTCTGTTACAGCTACAATCGGCTCGCTTGCTATCCCCTCTAGCTTCAATGGTTTAGAAGCTATGAGCAAAACCAAAAACACCTCTCCGCCGGTATGGAAAATTCTCCGCGACATTTTTCAACCCTTGCGTTTCACTACTCTAGGACTCGCTCTCCTCGGCCCCGCCCCTGCTCATGGCGGTCGAGCGCGGCGCGGCGCCCATGACACCACGACACAAACACACCCCCGACATGCCACCGCACAGAGCTGCTCGGCTCGGCATGCCCTACCTGGTCGCTCCGCGGGGCGCGCGGGGCGCGCGGGCGCCCTGGTGCTGGGCCGGGCGGCGGCGGGCCGGACGGGGGCCAGGGCCAGGCACTGGAACTGCACCTCCAGGTACTTGGGCGTGTCGGGACAGGGGTCGCCGAACACGGACGCGGACACGTTGAGCGAGCAGTGGCTCGCGTGCCCACATCTGGAAGGGATACAACAGCAGCATCGTGACGACGAGGAGGACGCTGGTGACCACGGCGGGGATGCGACACGGCACGAGCACGGCACAGCACGACACGGAACGAGCACGAGGATGAGTGAGCGCGACACTGCACCGCACCACTCGGGGTTAGAGGTTACACAGCCAACAACAACAACAAGAGGGTTAGTCTGTGGGGGGTAGGAGCCAGGGTCGCCACGCCACGCCCAACTCTCATCCCGTTAAAACCGTCTCCGTCTAACACGGAGCCGGCGCAGGGGTGCAGCGGCTGAGGGGGGCGGATAGGAGGGAGAGCGACCCTGTCACCGTGCACGACACAGACACGCCGACAAACAAACAAACAAAACAAAACAAAAGCAGGTAGAGAGAGAAGCGCCGTTTTGATTTTATTTCGAGTGGCTCTGCCCTGTTCCTGTCCACCCCGGGGAGGTGTGGAGCCAGACAGGCCCGTCCCCTCCTCTCCCCCTCGCGGCCCCACCCGGCCCGGCGCGGCAGCGCGGTTACAAATGTGAGACATTCGAGTCCATCAGGGGCCTAAGTGCTCCCCACCCTAACCCTTTCCGCTCCAGACTTTATTCTCTTTTTCTTTCAGCTTTTTGCCTATACAGGCTGCACACACACGAGCGCTCGTCCTCTCCCTCTCCCATCCCCACCCCCCTCTCTCTCTCTCTCTCTCCTTGTGTCTCTGTGTCTCTCTCTCTGTTTAGAAGCAGGGCTTATAATCCATGGTAATTAGGTGAGTGGGCACTTCTTTGATGTGGGCCGGAGAGTCACGGTGCTGAGAGAGAGAGAGAGGGAGTGTGTGTGAGTGAGAGAGAGATAGGTGGAGGGAGAGCGCCACTGGTACGGAGCGCAGACCAGGAGTAGCGGCACCGCTACAGGGTGTCTACAAATTTTTCATCAGATGGCGAGGCGGAAGGTCAAGGACGCCACCTCAGACGCCCCTAAGCGGCTGCTGGGGCGGGGCGGGGCGGGGCGGGGCGCGGGCGACCCGTCCAAACTTTGGGCGTGGGTACGCCTGTGCCGCGCCTGTGTCAGGACGGGACGGGACGGCCGAAGCATGGCGGCGGCCTGGTCGAGGTCGAGGCGGAAGGGAAGGCATCCCTAAGGCAAAGCTCTATATAGCAGCAGTTGCCTCCCCGCCCTGCCCCGCCCCGCCCTGGGCCCCGCTACCCCTCCTGAGGATCCCCAAAGGGGGTAACTGCCCCCGTCCGGTCAAGGAGAGGCGCGATACGGGTGTGGGGCGGACCGGGGGGAGGGGGGGAGCGGCCCTCGAGCGAGCGAAGGGAGATCAGGTCATTGTGGGGCACTAGGTCGCTCCAAAGCCTCGCCTGCAGAGACTAGCAGGGGGCGGCGAGGCACCGGCATATCCGCTCAAAGGCCTCTCTCCACTCGCCCTTCTCCTCCTGCCCCTCCTGCCCCTCCCCTCCCCCCCTCTCTCTCTCTCTCTCTCTTCATGCTTCGACGCCCCCCCTTGCCAATATGTAACACCTCGCTGGGTACCTTGGAAATAGCACACCCCCCTTTGCGGAGTCGAAAAAAAATCCTCTCCCTCTCTTGTGCTGTGCTGCCCCCGGCCCGCCCCCGAGCTCCGCTGCTGCTACCCGCCCGCACCGCCCCCGTCGCACGCTCTCGGTCAGTCACACTTTTACGAAAAACATTTTCAATTTAAAGTTTATTGGCGACAAGGCCGCGGGGGAGGAGGGGAGGGCACAGTACGTTACCGACATTCTTCTCTCGTGTTGGGGTTGGTCCCCGCCCCCCCTCCCCTCCGCCCGCCCCATCGCTCCCTACCTAAGAAACGGAAAGTTTTTCCCTATAGCCCGGCCGCCGCCCGCCCCCGCGCCCTTACCGGCCTAGCAGCAGCGATTACACTTTTCTTCCCTCCCGTGTCGTTTTTCCTATTTTTGGACGACGTAAACAAAACATTCCGATGGCCGTGGGCCGCACCGTCAACCCGCCCCGCCCCGGTCGTGTTCCCATTGCAAAAGTAGTTGCTCCTCATCCCTACTTCGCCCTCCCGCTCCACCTAGAGATGTTCTATGAGCACGAGACCCGAAACCCCCGGGCAGCGAAAAACAGCCCCCCCTCCACTCCCCCACCTAACCCCCTCGGCCACTACCCACGCCATTAGATATTTTTTTCCTTCCTTCAGCACAACCTCAAAAGCGTGAAAAAAAACAACTCGAGAAACGCTAATAATATATCTCACACGCAACCAAGCCTGTGGAAGGTGTAAAAACGCCGATGAATATAAGAGTGCATATCGTTGCACAGTACTCATCTTTATTCGCTCCGAGCCTACTGTAGGTAACCCACGGCAAGATTTTGCGGGCACGAGCAGGCAGGGCGCCCTGCGGTGGCGAGCCGACCCGAGCGGTTACGTAACCATGCCAACCAGCCGGCAGTCATCACGTTACGCTACCGCAGGGCGGGGCGGGTCACCGCGCTGAGGCAAAACTCCCACATCCCTGAACATTCCTGAGAAAAATTCTAAAGTTTCGTCGAATACGATTAAAAGGCGAATACTAGCCAGGCAAGCTTAAATTTCCGGCAACTCCGGTCCGTCCACACAGGGGTTGCCTAGCGCGCAGGGGCCGCTGCAACCGGTGCGCAGTGTAGCCCCGCCCCGCCCCGCCTCGCTCGTTCCGTTTGGCCCCGCCACACCGCCTCCGTTGCCGGCCGCGAGGCGAGGGTCGTTATTTTTCGGGCGCCGCGCTCCGCAATATAGGAAAAGCGTCCGATTAACGCGGCCGACCGTTCGTGGCTAAAATACCCCCCCCCCCCCCGCCCCCCCACTTCTCCTCCTCCTTGGCGCGCCCTTGCAGGACTCATTACGCCACGGGCTTCTCGGGCAGGGTGGGGCGGGGTGGGACGGGGTGGGGCGGGGCGGGGCGAGTAGCGCCAGCAGCGGAAGGAGAGCCCGCCCCGCCCCGCCCCGCCCGGCTCGACCACCAACAGGGTAGTTTTTTCCGACTAATGGGGTAGTTCACACCACGGGAGTTTCGACGGCACCAAGCCATATATACACCCACACCCACACACCTCCCATTTCAGGAGGAAATGAGGTTAGGCCTTAATAAAAAGATGGCATGATTTTCCAAGGGTTGCCGAGCGGGGCGGGGCCGCCGCCGGTGTGGCCGTGCTGGGGTCACCGGGCTGCCATCGTCCATCTCCCTGGACGGTAGAGCAAAGGCACGCCCCGCCCCGCCCCGCCACGCCCCGCCCCGCCCAGGCTCGCGCCAGAGACCAAGTGTCCTGTTACCATGCACATCAGCAATTCATAAGCAGACCACACAACAGCATCAGGATGGGGGAGGGAGAGTGGCTCACGGCACAGGTGCTTATCACGAGAACACAAGCTGTACGTGTGAGAGAGGGAGAGCGAGGGAGGGGGAGAGAGCGAGAGAGTGGGAGAGAGGAGGGGAAGCGAGAGAGGAGGCGACAGCCCGGACTCGATCGGAACAGGCGCTCAATATGGCGCTGCCTCCGTAAAGAGTGATTTTTGAGTTACAGCCATCGCCGCGCTGTCGCAAACCCAATATTGTTTCATCTCCAAAAATGTGCACGGCCCCGCCTAGCCCCCCCGTTGAGTGCGTGTATTTAAATTTTAGAACGCCAATCGCTCCGACCAGAGAGAGAGAGAGAGAGAGCGGAAGAGAGGGGAGACTGACGGAAAAGGGCGTGAGAGCGGGATGGAAAAGGAAGGGGCGAGCGTGAGGGAGCAGACGAAAATTAAAAGTAAACAGTGGCAAATTAAAAAAAAAAATAACGAAAAAATAAATACTATTACTATTTAGTAGTGGCAACATACTGCGACGCGCAAGTTACCATGTTTCACTACATTTACGCCAAAATTAAGAAGTTGAGGAGCAATTTGCAAATATTCGTCATGCCGTCGTTCAACCCAAGTTTAAGTTGACGCCATATGCGAGCAAAGTAAGGTCACCACGACTCAAAGGCGGGCACCACACACGCCGCTAAAGGCGACGGCGCAGAATTGCAAGAAAACAAGAGAAGGAAAGAAAAGAAAAGATAAAAAAGAGGGTAAAAAGGTCCAGAAAAAACATATTTTTTTTTATTTGCGTATGCGAAGCGCCGGGTGCCCTTTGGCGAGGGCCAGGCCAGGCCAGGCCACGCCAGGCGCCTGCCGCCTGCCTGGCCTATCCTGCCGGCATATTGACCGACCAGGCCCATTTTCTACGGTGCCCCGCCGCCCCCGCCGCCCCCAGCTGCAGAGCCGCCGTTTTGCTGTTGGTTCGGCACTCTCTCTCTCCCGCCCGGCCCGGCTCAGCCCAGCAGCAGAAAGGAAATGATTCATAGCTCAGAACGCGAATTAGAAGCTCAAGATGAATCTATCCGCCCGAAAAGAACCAAGGCGAACGGGGCGGTACGCGGGGTGCGGGCAGGACCGGGCTGCTCCCACCCGCCTGCCACGAGAACGAAAGTAAAAAATAAAAGAGCAAGGAAAAAGGGGAGAGAATGAAAGAAAGTTGGTCGGAAGTGTCGACGCTGGGTAATAGAATAGCAAGGTGTCGTGACTGGTGCCCCGCTCCGCCCCGCTCCGCCCCGCTCCGCCCCGCCCCGCCCCGCCTCGCGCCGCCCCGACCCGTCCCGCTCAGCGCCCTTTGCTACCACTGCACACACCCCGCCCGCCGCACTCTTAGCACTTGCGACGCGACGAAAATGAATTTATTCCATCGCTATCCACAGCGACGAAAGAATAGGGGAAAAAAAACGAGACAGCAAATCACGCGATGCCGATGAAATAAACTTGCCACCCCACCTGTAAAATTGCAGGTAAAGGGCGAACCGCACGGCCGCCGGGCCCCAGCGCTGGCTCGGGTAGCGTACTTGAGCCTTGAGCGCTAGGAGAGGGCGTGGAGAGCACGGCAGGGCAGCGCAGGGCCGGGGGTGCCTGGCTCTAGGGCCTCGAGGGCCCGGCCCGGCCCAGCCCACAGGCCTGGCGGCGAGGCTAGGGGGCGCTACGCACCGATATTGAAAAGGAGCCTGATTGATCTGGGCGTGGCTCCTCGCCGACGCAACGGGGCGGGGCGGGGCGGGGCGGGGCGGGGCGGGGGAGGGACAAAGAGAGCGAGGTGAGGCCGCAAGGGCACTCCAGAGCGGGCAGGAGAGAGGGAGCTGCTCTAGGGGCGCGCGGCGCGGCGGCGCGGTGCGGCGCGGCGGGCTCGCCACTTTGACACCTCCTCAGCTGGCCAGTTTAGCACCCACCCTCCAGGAAGACGTGCTGGAGGGAGGAGATGTGCCGTCACCGCGTCCAACAGCGATTCGATGAAGTCCCGCCCCGCCCCGCCCCGCCTAGCCGCGTGACAGCAGCGCGTCATCACAAGGGTTGGAGGGGCAGGCGGAGAGGGCGCGGCCATTTGCAGGATTACCACACGAAGCGGGGAGAGCAAGCGGACAGCACGAGGAAGAGGAGGAGGAGGAAAAGGAAAAGGAGGAAGAGGAACGAAGGATGTGGCAGAGAGCGCGAAGGGAGGCTTGTCATTTTTGTCAAGTCGAGCAAGGGGGAGGGGGGGGGGAGGGGCCGGGGGTACGAACCTGCGGCGGAGGCTCGACGTGGCGCGTCCCCCCCTGTACGGCGCACCGCCGGCGCACACCTCTGAACACCCCGTCCCCTCCCCCACCATGACCCCCGTCAGCACAAGCCCACGACGAGTGCGGCTGGAGTGGCGCGGCGGACTGCGTCAAGAGCGGGCAGGGCGAGCGGTGAAAGCCCCCCCCCCCCCCTCCCCTTTCCCTACCCCGACACAAAACTCTGGCCGCTGCTCCCCAAATTGCTGTCGCTGTCCCCTCCAAGTGGACACACGAGGGACTTAACCGTTCAGAAGCAGGAGAAGTACCGCCCTGTGCGGCCTCCGCCCCCGCGCCAGCCGCCCCCGCCCAGTCGGCACTTTTCCTTGACCCGCGCCCGTACCGCCGAGTAGCGCGTGGTGCCTCAGCACTCAGCACACAAAAAGCGAGGGGGTAGGGGGAATGTCAATTCCAACGTTGCTCCCAGCAAGTCGCAGTTCAACACCGACGCTTTTGGCGCTGTTTCGCGAGGCCGACGAGCCATGGCGGAGCGAGAGGGGTTAGAGCAGAGCGGAGCAGGGCGCGAGCTGATGCTCCTGCCGGGGCGGGGCGGGGCGGGGCGGGGCGGGGCGGGGCGGCCCGCGGAACGCCACGCGATCCCCACCGCAGGGGATTTGACGGGCAATCACAAGAGGACGGAGCTCGGCTCTGTGGCGCGGGAAAAGCCGCAGGGGGATCACACAATCCCAATCCCCTTTGCTTCGAGCGCAAGAAGACTGACAGCCAGGGCCGCCAACGTGACAGCGGGGCAGGGCGGGGCGGGGCGGGGCGGGGCGGGGCGGGGCGGCGTGCAGCAGGTGGCGGCACTGCGCACATCCCCGCAGGACAGCGCGGCGTGGCGCGGCGTGGCGCGGCCAGGGGCGTAAGTGCGAGCGGAGGAGGAGGGGGGGGGGGAGTTGTGTGTGTTTTGCGGCGGCGGCAGTCATCCATCACAGAAGGTATCGGTGGCACACAAGAGGAGCGCCTCCCACCCTGTGGCCCGGGGCGGGGCGACCCAGGGGTCGAAAACAACCCCCACCCCGCTTTGCGCCACCAAGACTTTAAGCTAAGGTGACCGGCTAACCCGTGCCTTGCCCTCATTTTTATATTCTAGTCATATTCCTCGATGTTTTTTTAAATCGCTTCAAGTGTAACCGATAAAAACCATACCGTGGTAAAAACAATGTCTAATTTTTTTCCAGGAAAAAAGGGGTTAACTTTGACAAAAACTCCTCAGATTTTCAGGATTTTTCCACAAAAAGAAATGTGTGAATTTCCCTCAGTTTTGGAGGAAACATCCTCAAATTTAGAGAGCGTTCCTCAAAGGTTTCCCTTTTTCCTAAAAAAAAAAATCACACATTGTTTTTACCGTGTGACACCCATATTGTCCCCGAGAGACAGCCAGCCATTTTTTTTCTTGAGCCAATTACGTGGCGTCCAGACGTACTCGCTCGGAGCGGTGCGGCCCGCTCGGCCACCCACCACCTCCACTCTCATGTCGCGGCGCGGCGAGGTAAGGCACTTCAGGCGGGTCAAACGTGTGAATGTCACGACAGCCAGACGCACAGATAGCAACCAACAAATAAATAATCAAGCCTTTTGCTTTCCGTTTTTAGCCTACTCTCGCTCCTTTTCCCCAAAAAGACAAAAAAGACAAAAAAAGAAGTAACGGCCGCGTTTCGCAAGAATTAAATAAATAACAGAGTTAATCGCCCCCTTCCCTTCTTTACCCTTTACACCCTTTTTGCCCTCCCTTCGCCTGATAAAATGTCAGGGCGGCAGCGGCAGCGGCGCCGGCGGCGGCGTGCTCAGTGACAACGAGTCAGCCTAGGCCAGGGCAGAGGGGTAAAAAAGAAAAGGGCTGAAGTTGGCACCAGTCGGTACGAGATGAGGACCGGGCGGGACCCGTCAGGGCGGGGCGGGGCGGCCCTCCGCCCCCTCCAGCAGCACGGCCAGCAGCTTTTACAACACCGTGTGAATAATTAAAACACGCCACTGCCGGCGTGGAGGGGCCCCGCCCCGCCCCGCCCCGCCCCGCCCCGCCCCGCCCCGCCCCGCCCCGCCCCGCCACGCCCCGCCCCCGTGCGCCGCCACTGGCCACTTAGGGGGCATCCCTAATGCATGCAGCGGGGCCGCCCCGCCCCGTCCCGCCCCACCCCGCCGCGGTGCAGCCCAGGTCCACGCCATTAAAATAATCGCAGCCTGATGCAGCTCCACTGCTGCTGTCGTGGTGGAGGCGGGAGAGGGAGAGAGAGAGAGAGAGAGAGACGGAGGAGAAGAGAGAGGGAGAGGGGGTGGTGTGGGGACTGATCGGCCCACAGCCGCTCCGCTCCGCTCGGCTTCGGCTCTCTGATTTATACCGAGGATTGCATTTACTTTTATGTCACCCCGCCATTAATAACAGAGGGGCCTATCGCTGTAATATGGACGATGTGTTATCAGATTCATTCTCTCCCGCTCTCGCTCGCTCTCGCTCTCTCTTTCTCTCTCTCTCTCTCTCTCCAAAACTAAAATGTCAATCTACAGGCACGTGGCCATACACAATCCGGAGAGACGGGAGATAAAGAGAGGGCAAATGAGAGCAAGATGAGAGTGGGTGGAGGAAAATTTAAAGTCATCATTTTGACAATCGCCCCCTCCTCCCCTCCCCGCTCCCCTTCTCTCTTTCTCTCTCTCTCTCTGTCCTCACGAGATAAGTGGCCGTCGCCGAGCACATACAAATTCCGCCGGCGCATTCGCTCGGTCGTGAACTTTAGGAGAGACAATCGAACAATTAACGCGAATGAGCGGGTAAAGTGGGGTAAGTGGGGCAAGCGGCCCTCCCGAAAGGTGAGCGTGCGCGCCAGTCAGGCCGGCCGACACGGCCGTGCCCGGGCAAGCGTGCGTCGCCTGTTATTGTTTCATTATTATAACCTTCTTGTGATTTTTTTCAACAGTGCCTCTTTAGGAATAAGTCCCACACACGACGACGGCGAGCTGCCCTTCGGGTCCGCGCGCTTAAAACGCAATTCCAGGGGGCGTAATCTTAAAAGCCTTTAGTGGCCTGGCGGGGCGGGCGGGGCGGCGCCATATCACACCGCCCTGAAGCAGCTCCGAGAGCCACTGACCCTCTAGATCGTGAGCCGACAGAGCTCTATACGAGGACATGCGGTGGCCAGCGGCCGAAATTTTTAAACTTCTCTCGAAAAAATACAAGGAAACTAACCTACTGCGCGAGTAGTGCGTACGAGCGCCGAGGGGTGGCAACGGGAAGAAGGAACGTCAATCGATCCCTCCCCGGGGAGCAACTTCGGCTACACTACTTAGGGGTAACCTTGCGAGCGATTCGGAGGGAAGCATCGAAAAACGCCTGTCTAATTTAATCAACTTACGGCGAAGAGCGAGAGCGAGATAGAGCGAGAGCGAGAGCGAGAGAGAGAGAGAGAGAGAGAGAGAGAGAGAGAGAGAGAGAGAGAGAGAGAGAGAGAGAGAGAGAGAGGACAGGGAGACGGCCTAGCTGCCAAGGGGGTGGACTTGGAGATAAGGACGCCGCCACTGCCGTCGCCTTTCAAACTCTATTCCCCTGATGAATAGGCTTTAGCGTTAGCCGACTTTTTACTTCTTTTAAGTGCACCCCCTCCTCCCCCCCAACTCCTTTCATTTTTTATTTAAGCGACGTCTCGTCGCCCCGCCGCCGCCGCAGCTCCGACATTAGCGGGACATCTACATAATCCTCACGACGGTATTTAAACACGGGCGCGCATTGACCACCGCACCAGGGGCGGGGCGGTCCGCGAGGTGTTCCGCGGGGTGTTCCGGTGCCGGGACAAGTAGTGCAGCAGTGAGGTAACGGCGCGTGGGTAGTGCAGGGGGGGGAGAGTTGGCACTGAGCCGCCCCGCTTGTTCTTTCGTAACCGGGATGTTCGTACGCGGCCCCATATTATGCGTTGCACGTTGATTTGTCACGACTCCAGCGTCCTTAATAACCCCCCCCCCCCCTCCTCCTTCTCCGTGCGGGCCGCGGGGGTTCCCACATGTGTCTGCCCGGCCGGCCGGCTCACATGTCGCATGCGGGCGCCCCCGCCCCGCCCGTCCCGTCGCACAATATCGTTCATTAGTGCAGCGTAATTCGATCATACTTCGCAGCAGTACTATTCATTTTTCCTGGAATCCCTGGGCTTTTACGAGTGTAAAACATAAAAATAAATAAATTACCACCACCAAACAGACAGGTTGGCGTTGAGATGATCACTGTCGTAAAAAAAAGTACGGTAACAAGTACGGTCTGTTCATCGTAGGGGTTCATAGAATTATAGGACGACAGGACTCACAATCCGTTCAAATAAGCAAATTGCAGCTTTTCCCAATATCGCAAAAAGACCAGCTTTTTCAATAACTCTGTTCGACTTCCTTACCCCGCCCCGCCCTATACCCTCGTGACCATAGGCATCAGGCCATCCCTTTTATTCCCGCAGCTGGTCGACCAGACCCGAGACTCGTCTATCGTCTATGTCGTCGTCACCAGCGCGACGCATTGGCCGGCCAGGCATAAAAACCGAACGTAAAACTAATTTTTATCTGCGTTTGCAGCCTCAGGCCGGGCAGCCTGTAAGGCACTGATCGCGTGGCGTGGCGCGGTGCGGCGTGCACCAGTTCCAGTTCCACACGCGCGCCGCCCCCCGCCCCCCCCTCCTCTCCTTTCTATTCTCCGCCCTCCGCTCTTCAACTTTGTTGTCGCTTGTAAAAAAGTAAAAATAATAATAATAAACAAGGAGGGCAGGGGGTAACCGTGGGGGGAGGGGGGTAGAAGAAGATTGTAAATCGCGAGCGGATAGCGTGGCCGGGGCCCACAACAGCCCATTTCCAATAACTCAGCAGCACTACACTGTGAAAAGACAAAAGGCCGCAGAGTACGGGCACGGAGAGACGCGCGGGGAGAGAGAGAAAGAAAATGAGAGGGGAAAAAAAATCAAATACTTTGCAAGAAGCTAAATATTTATCACCTTGCGAGCAGCTCATGTGCGGCCGCGCAGCCCGGTACATCAATAACGCACCACGAGTGTCCGATTTCCTCTCAAGACATTTCCATAAAGTATCATTTTTCTTTTTTTTTTTGTTGCAGGGCACGCGGCGGCGGGCAAGCTTGCTCACCCGTTCTCTCTCTCTCTCTCTCTCTCTCTCTCTCTCTCTCTCTCTCTCTCTCTCTCTCTCTCTCTCTCTCTCTCTCGCTCTCGCGCGACGACTGGCTTGTCCCGTCCCTCAAAAACGCCAAGCCATACGCGCGCTGGCCAAAAAGTTGACACTCCGGTGCCCGGGAGCAGCGCGGCGCAGGGCGGGGCGGGGCGGAGCGGGGCCAGCGCGCTGGGGCCGGCCGGGTTGGGTTGCGCCGGACACATAAGCGTGAATACCACCCAAGAGTCGTTGTCTTATCTGACGCCAAGGGGGGTCCTGGAGCAGGCAGCGGAGCGGGGCGGGGCGGGGCGGGGCGGGGCGGGGCGGGGCACCCACCGGCCCCAAACACACGCAGCCGCATCACACATCAGCGGCAACACACAACTCGTTATTAATGACGGCATCCGCTTCAGCAAGCAGCCCCACATCACGACACGCACCTATCGGATTTATATGGCAGAAAAAAAGGAGAGGGAGAAGGGGGGGGGGAGGAGGGAGGGAGAGGAGAGAAAGAGTCGTAAATAGTGAAATGGGATTCGAGCAGAGGATCCTCCATCATTTCCCAAATTCCTATCCTGCGGCCTGCTGCTGGCGGCCTGCTGGCGGCCTGCTGGCCTGCACGGCAGCCGCGTGGGGCTCCTCCTCCACGTCCGCGTCCTGTCCTGCGAGGGGCCCCCGCGGAGAGAGAACACGGAGGCCCAGCAGGGCCCAGCAGGGCGGGCCGCGCAGGGCAGTGCACCTCGGCCAGGGAAGTCCCACTTAACAGACATTAAGCAGCGCCCCCGCGGGGCGGGGCGGGGCGGGGCAGGGCGGGGCAGGGGGCGGTCCTGCACTACCCATCGGTGACGAGCACTCTGCGGACGCGACGCGACGCGTCACTGTGCGGCGGCGGGGCGTCGGGAATAAGGACGCAGCGGCGCAAACCGCATAAGCAGGTCGCCTTGTCCTTTGTGCCCTCGGCTCGGCCAGCTCCACCAGGCTATATACATGTATATATATAGGAAAGACATAAAAGAGGACGGGAAGGAAAGAATCGGAGAAAGGAAGGGAAGAGCAGGAGAGGCGAGGAGTAGAGGTAGAAGACGCAGATTGCCCCGCTATACGCCTGCCATACGCCCCACGCTGTCAAGCGCTGCCCGCCCCACCCCGCCCCGCCCGCCCCGCCCCTGAAGAACAGAGGCAGTTGGCTTTAACGGCCTGACTGACTGTTTTGTTGCATTCCCTCCAGGCCGGCCGGCCGACCGTTCGGCCGCTGCACCGAGCCGAGCCGACCATCCGAAGCCGGGGATTCCCCTGTTACCCTTTAATTTACACAGACACATATATTTTTAGCGGAAAATGTACAACACATCGTGGTGGAAATAAAAAATAAAACAATGTCATTAGACGTTTTGCAGGATATGAATCACCCGTCCACTATTAATCTGAGAGGACGTTGTGATGGCAGGACCGCGGTTTAAGATGATCTCGGGGGGGCCTCCCCCCCCCCCCCCTCCCCCCGGTGGGATGGCAGCCAGCAGGACGAGAAATGACCAAGGACCTCTCTGCCCCTCGTGTCCCGCCCCTCTTTCACTGACGACACGCGGGCCGAGTCCATTCCAACTGAAATACACACAGGACGCACGCGCACGCGCACACACACACACACATGGGCGTAAACACATACAAATACAGACCCCGTGCGCGCCGGTTCCATTTCCCCCAACCCCTACGAGTAGGAACACACACACACACACACACACACACACAATGGGAAGGGAGGGGTTTAAAAATGAAGCAATGGGGCTTGCACGGACCTTGGCGCCACACGAGCCCCCCCCCCCCCCTCTCTCCCTCTCCCTCTCTCTCTCTCAAACACACAGACACACACACACACACACAGGGCCTAAGTGCCGGCCGCGCGCGTCACGGAGAAGGGTTCCCCCCTTCTAACCCTCATTTTCGCTTTTCCACATCGAATGTAGAGCGCGCGTTTCCCTTCCTGGTCCGTTTGAAATTTCCATATGATCCCTTCCCCTTTTCACTTTAGCCCCCCTCCCCCTTCTCTCGCCCTATACGGGAAACACGGTCCACCAAAAAAAGAGAAAATAAACGCAGACACCGATACACGAGGATCACGCCAGAGTGTAGTTTGGTGTAAGTATAGGATAGGTGGGTGCTTGGAGGGTGTGAGACACAAACAAAACACGAAACAACAACAAAAAAATGCAAGACGAATCCCAAAAAATATTAATAATAAAAACTTGTCGTTGTGGACTCACTTATTGTGCAGCACCCGCAGGCTCTTGGGCGACATGCAGTTGACGGACCACTCGGTGTTGCCGTGGTCGTTGCAGATGGTGATGGAGAAGCGGCCGTAGTTGGCCCTGATGAGGTGGATCTGCTCGCCCGGCCGGCAGGCGATGGTCAGCGTCTTGCCCTCGCACGCGTACGCCGTGTCGTAGCGCGGTTGTTCTGCAGAAAGAAAAAGACATGTGGCCGTTAACATCTCGAGCGACTCGTTTCAATCAGGATTAGAACGACAAAAATCTAGTATTTTTCTCACGATAGATAGATAAAACAATTGAGGAACACGCGCGTGCTTACGCACCTCACCATGCAGCGCAACAAACATGCAAAAAGCGCAATTAATCTGGTAAACGAAAAAAGGTTGCCGAAGGTGGCAAATAACCGCTTCCAGCTGGAACAGCAGGCGCGGTAGCTCCATAGTGTGTCTAGATATAAAACAGAACCGCTAGACAACACAACACGACCTGTCAAACATGATTCCCATGGCGTTTTTTCCTCTCCTCCCTGCAAAACGGGTGCAAGGCACTCGGCCGAGTCCTCGTCGTTCCCATCATACATGCGTAATCAGCGTGGTGGAAGTGCACGCATAAAAGGAGGCTGTTCTCTAATTCCACGTCGGATAGGAAAACACACAGAGATACGCGCGAATAGAGCTGCTGGACGAGCAAGGCGGGGCGGGGCGGGGCAGGAATGCAGCAGACAGATAAGGGTGGGAGTGGAGTAGGGACCAGCGTAGGGACTCGCCTATGCCTGCACCTGCAGGTGAGACGGAATAAGGGAAGCAAGGCAAAACACACCTTCCAAAGGGACACGGTTTGAGGCAGCATCACTCGGTATCCACGTGACTGGTCGGGACGGGGCCGGGGCGCGGTGCCGCCACCAGCCAGGAGTTGTGCGAACTCGCCAAGTGTAGCCAATGCAGGACTCGTATATGACAAGCGGTCTTCATTACGACGTGGGTATCGGGCCGACGCGGCGCGCCCGGGCGTGGCGGGGCGTGGCGGGGCGTGGCGTAGCGAAGTCCGGCACGACAGTTATGACTCCCTGAGTGAGGCTGTCCGGCCCGGCCCAGCCAGCCAGCCTCGGGGACTATTCATAAATTAAGAAAAGCTATGTCTTTCTTTTTCTTATATGACACTTCATTACGTCCAGCTCCTCCTCTCTCCTCTTTCCCCTCTCTCTCTCTCTCGCGTCACGAGCCCCGCCCCACCCCGCCCCGCCACCTGTCACTTGGCGGCCATATCTCAAACAGGGCGGCAAATCTTTTTCACAATTATTATCAAGGGCCGCTCCGCCTCCTCAGCGCTGCATTCGCTTGACCGTGTGGGGCGCCTTGTCCTGTCTGCACCGGGGAGGAGGGAGGAGGAGAGGAGCAGGAGAGAATAGAGGAGAAGAGGAGGAGGAGTAGGGACAGGGCGAGGTGCGAAGGGCGCGCCGGGGACGAACGGAGGGCAGGAACACGGAGCGGATGAAAGCCAAAAGGTTGAGCGAGGAGGTACAGGCAACAAGAAAAAGAGGGCGGCAGTGAGGCGGGGCGGGGCGGGGCGGGGCGGGGCGGGGCGGGGCGGGCACGTAGGGACCATCGTCCCACTCAGACGACGACGACGACGGTATCCCCATCGGGGCGTCGTGGCCGGCGGGCTGGTCTGGTCCTGGCTGTGCCGTGCCGGCGTCCTAATCACGGGCCGGCGGATAAACAGAGCCATCGGGACACGGGAGAGGAGGAACCACCACAACTGGAAGCAACCCCAGTGTCGTCTGCTAGAGAAGCAATACGGAGAGTGCGCCCGGGGGCGGGGGCGTGGGGAGAGACGAGGCGGCGAGAAACCCAGAGAGAGCGAGAGAGAGCGAGAGCGAGAGAGACGCAGCGCACGACTTTTAATTTAAAAAGGCTGTCCGACAAGGGCATTTATTGCAATTAATGAACGCCCTGGCTGTGCCGGGCCGGGCCACACAACCGCACCGCACAGCACCAGCGCAAAGGCAACAGCCGAGCCGCCTTGAAATTCGCGCCGCACCGCCCAGAGGCCCGCTGCTGGCCGGCCCAGCATGTTCCGACATTCTCTGCTGCGCTCGAACAATCATGAATACCTCGTCGCGCTGCCGGCAGTGCCGGCCGGGTAGGTTAGGTTAGGTTAGGTTAGGCCCCGCGAGAGACCGAGCGTAGGCTATACCAGCGCGCCAATCCTTTTCTTCGCCTGTATCTTTATGCACCCCCGCCGGAAAAATCGCGATGACTTGTGCCTCTTAGAGGAGAAGGAGGAGGTGAAGGAGATGCGGTCCAGCGCGACCTGGGACTGCCATCCGGTGAGCACGGAAGCGGCGTAACCTTTTAACGAAAGAGCGAGAGAGAAAGAGTGAGAGAGAGAGCGAGAGAGAGAGAGAGAGAGCGAGAGAGAAAGAGCGAGAGAGAAAGAGCGAGAGAGAGAGAGAGAGAGAGAGAGAGAGAGACCACCACAGCGAAGCGCACGTGATAAGCAAAGGGTCACCTTTAATGGCAACGCGGCGGCAGTACAGATAGAGAGCGGAGTGAAGGGACAGGGGTGAAGTAAAGAGAAAGGAGAGGAGCGAAGAGAGAGAGGAGGGGAGGGGAGGGGAGAGGAGAGGAGAGGAGAGGAGAGGAGAGGAGAGGAGAGGAGAGGAGAGGAGAGGAGAGGGGCGCTGCAGGTCACGACTGCCCGTGTTGTTTGCCGTGTTCAACCCTGATCGACTTCCGATGCTCAACTTGAACCGATGTCGTCTGCCCGCCTCGCCTCGCCTCGCGAGCGCCCTGGCCTGACTGGCTAGCTGGCTGGCAATGCCTGCCGTCCGCCCTCATCGGCTAACAGCAGACTCCTCCCCGCAGCTCCTCTTCCACGTAGGCAGCAGACGATGTGCTCTCAGTCAGAAAAGTGGCACGTGATTTTGAACTAGTTCTGTTACAATCAGCACCCCGGCTGACACACGTACGAGCAGTGCAGTGGCGGGCGTCCGCCACGAGAGCAGCCCGGACCGGATTAATGTTTACCCGGATTACCCCGGGATTAGCCAGAATTACTTCCGGATTACCCCTGCATTAGACAGGATTACTCCTGGATTACCCCTGCATTACCTCAAACTTCCTCGGAATACTTTAGCCGGATTACCCAAAAGGCTGTCAGCCGGATTACCCTACTCGTTTCCCCCCCGTACCGGGCCCGGCCGGCCGCTCGGCAGCCGAGGGAATGCGGACATTGCCCACTCCGGTATGCCCGACCAATTACGCACCCTCCCGCCGTCATTGTCGTCTCTGCTTAACATTATTTTCATCATCATTTATACATTTATTTCTCACAGTGCGGCACATTGTCATTCGTAAAATGCCGCAACTGCCTGGCAGGCAGGCAGGCAATCGCCAAGGAAACTGACGCGGTCCGTCGTGGCCGAGTGACTGGCCTGCCTGCGCCGCGCTGAGCCGCCATGTGCATTCCCTCCTTTACTTCGCTCACGTGTCCCTCGTGCCGAGCCGAGCAGGGCCGTGCCGTGCCGAGCCGAGCCGAGCACAGCCGAGCCGAGCCGGGCCGGGGCCGGGCACAGCCCGTCACCTCACTTACAGGTCGTTACGGGCCCGTGCATTCAATGCCACTCAGCCCTGCCGATCGCGCGTCCCGATTGCATCGAAAACAGCAACCACCGCCCCGCCCCGCCCCGCCACTACTTTTGCGACACTTCCACGGATGGCACCGGCGGCCGTCCCGTCCCGTCCCGTCCCGCACCGCCATGCATGCATCGGCCAGCAGCAGCAGCAGGCGGTGCAGGCCAGGCAGCAGGCGCAGCGGCCCCGACCAGTGACAGCTCTTTGTCTTCAACCTGGTCTGGAGCGAGGCGGGGCGGGGCGGGGCGGGAGGGGACGCCTCCTGCTGAGCGTGGGTCGGCTCCGCCCCGCCCCGTCGGCCGGCCCCACTTAGCCCGCGCGATAAGCAGGCGATAGTGGCGGCCAACGACATCGCTAAGTGGGGATGATCGCCCAGATATATGAAGAATCCTCCTCTCTGGCTGGAGCGACCGACCGGCGGCCGACGGACGGACAGACAGACAGACACATCAATAAGGGAAACAAACGGACGGACGGACGGACGGACGGCGGGCGCAGTTAAGCCCCTGTGTGTCCGACTGTCCGTCTGTGTCAGTCTGACTGTCCGTCTGTCGCGCCTGTCCCTGCGGCTAAATATTCCGATTTCTACATACGCGTTTAGCATATGCATTACGCAAAGGGCCGCAGACGACGCTCTCCCGCGCGCTCGCACCAGGCCCTTGTGCCAAGCCCAGCAAGTGGCTACATGGCCAAAAACCGTCACACTCACACACACAATCACGCGGACACCTACAGCAAACCCTGTCGGGGCTACTAACGGGCGCCGAGCGCGTAGGCAACCGGCTACACTGCGGTGCAGTCTAACCTCTGGACGCAAAAGGCGCACGGTAAAAAAAAATTTGTTCTTGAATTTCAAGACCCGGTCATGGATGCCATAAGCGTTCTCCATAAGATCCAAAGACCGGGTCTTGAAATACAAGAAACTTTTTTTTTACCGAGCTGTTTGCTGCTAGCACCACCCAGCATGAGGCACCTGCGCGCGAAAACAGTATTGATGACGATGAAGACTGCGTCGGTAAGTCGGGGGCTTCCCTATAACAGCAGCAGATGCCGCGGCGTAGCGCCCCGCCCCGCCCCGCCCCTGCAGGCTCGGCTCAGTTGCCCGCCCCCTTTTTATTAAGGGGCATTTCCCGCCACGGGGAGGGACATTACAGTGCTGAATGCTCAAATTAAAATACTTCCGACTACAAGGGGAGTGGGCGGGGCGGGGCGGGGGCGGCGCCCTGATGGAGGGCACTCTGCGTGTTAGGGGCAGCGCGGGCGGGACTAGACCATCCCCTCCCACGAGCAGGCCGTGCCCACCCTTCAGCAGGCCTCCAGCAGGTCTCCAGTCTCCAGCAAGCCTCCTGCATGCCTCCTGCAGCCCTCCAGGGCGACGACAGGCGTGATGCGAGAGGGCGGGGGGCGCCGCGGCGCCGCCGCAGGGCATTCCTGCGGTCACCGTCAGGTCAAAACGAGGAGAGAGGGGGGAGAGATAGAGGGGGAAGGGAGAGAGGGAGGAAGAGAGACGAAAAAGACGAGGCACCCGGAGGAGCGTCGCCCGCCACTGCCCAGCCCAACCATATGACAGCGCGACACATTAACACAAAGTACTTTCCCTCGTCCAACGATACGGCCTCCTCGGTCGCCCCGCCGCACCCCGCCCCGCCCCGCCCCGCCACGCCCCGCCCGTCCGGTTGGTCGCCCCCGGGGTCCCCGGGCGCCCCGCTGAGGGCCGCCCAGCCCAGCCCGGCCGTACAGTATATCGGGACAGTACCCGGCCGGTCCCGGCCACAAAGTAACCCCTTCAGCCGCAATAAAGGGACGGGCGGAGTGGGGCGGCCTGACGTCCCGAATCAACACACGAGCTTTAATACCGGCAGGGCGGAGCGGGGCGGGGCGGGGCGGCGCGCGACGGCGTCCCTCAAACTGTCAGGACCAAGGACGTGCGACGTGGTCGCGCCGGGACAGGTCGGCCGCGGCGCCCCCGGAGCGCTCTTACCGACAGTGCTGCCAGGAAAGTAGGCAATCAGGCGCCAAAACGCAGCGAAGTACAGCGGGCTGCATCTGCGCCTGCCCACTAGGCAACACCCTAGCACAGGTGCGTACATGTTGCCTAGTAGGCAGACGCAGAGATGCAGCCCGCTTTACCCCACCCGTGCTGGGGCGCCTTATTGCCTACTTTTCTGGCAGCACCGCTTACCAACAGTGTACGGCAAGCTTTTCAGCTATTTCCCTCAATTCCCTTCCTTTCCTTATACTCCCCTTCCCCCATCTCCGTTTCTGTCGGCGGCGCGGCGTGCGCGCTGGTCGTCGGGGCGCGGCGGCGCGCAAGCCTGGGGGAGGCCGCCCGCCCCGCCCCGCCCCGCCCCGCCCCGGGCAGCCCCTTGGCCGCATGCCTACTTTCACGGGGCTGTGCCCCCGGGCCGCCCCGGGCCGCCGCGAGGGTGAGAAAGCGAACGCAAGCCACATTAATGCGGCGCCTCTCACCCGGCCCCGCCCGGCCAACAGCATGCACCGGAGGAGCCGGCGGGGCCCGGGCGACAAGAGGAAGACAAAACGCCGCAATAATCCGAGTAATTAATCTCCGCTCCTCTCCTCCGCGCCCCGCCACGCCGCGCCGCGCGCCGGGCCGGACGATCAGAGAAAGGCGAGAGAAGCGATGGGACGGAGGAGAATGCCTGCGCGGCGCTGACCCGCCCCGCCCCGCCCCGCCGTCAGCACACACCAGGAGGCGGGCCCGCACAGAGGCCTGCCCCGCCCCGCCCGTCCCGTCCCCCGCCGTGCTATACGCCGCGGCGCGCAGGTCGTTACCGGCCGCCTGCCCGCCCCGCCCGCCCGCCTCCTTTTGACGACGTCGGCGACCCAACCTTCAGACAGTCAGCCAGCCGCGGCCGCCACGGCGACGTCGCTCGCCGCCGCGAGTACCCAATGTAGGTTAATGCCCAGCGCGCCGCAGCGCAGCACGCCCCGCCCCGCCCCGCCCCGCCCCGCAGATCGAAGCGCCGACCCGTGTCAAGTCCCGTAGGGCAGCAATCACGGCTGAGCTCGCAGAGCAGCCCGGCCATCTCCTCCGCCGCCCATGCCGACGAGCAAGCGGGTTGCCTACCCACACCCTGCCTGCCAGCGCCACAGCGGCTCGCGCCGGGTTGCCTACCCGTGTCCTCAACAGGCGGCCGGTTGCCTACCCGCCACTCACAGGCGCGATGCACATACCGACCCGTGCGGCAGTCACGCGCAGAGGGTTGCCTACCCGACACTCACAGGCGCGCTGCACATACCGACCCGTGCAACAGTCCCGCGCAGAGGGTTGCCTACCCGTGTCTCAACAGGCGGCCGGTTGCCTACCCCCCCGGGAGGCCACCGAGCGGCGCGCATGCGTGCTCGCGTGCGCTGCACGTGCGGACCTGATCGATAGGGCAATAAAGCTCAGGACCGGGGGGGAAGGAGGGGGGTCCGTAACAGGCCGGGCTGAGTGTGATGAAACCGGCGGGGCCGCGGCGGGGGCGCGGGCGCTCGTACGACTGCGCGGGGCGAGGCGGGGCGGGGAGGCCATGTGGGGATTTATTCTCCCTCTATCCGACCGGAAGTGGTCGGCCGGATGTGATCGGGGCATAATGCCAATCCCCTTAGCTTCATCGGCCACCCTGGCCTGGCCCTGGCGTCCCTGCTGCTGCCCCTGCGCTGGCCGGCGCGGGGGGACACTGACCGGCAGAGAGACCCCCCAGGGCCCCATTCGCCCCCCCCCCTCTGAAGCCCCACTACATCCCCGCAGTGCTGGTCCCCCGGGCCCACACGCCCCCCTCCCCCTCTTACTCTGGTGTTTAATCCAGGGAGAGCAGGAGTCCCCTGTTTGGTCCGGCGGGGGCGTGCGGGGGCAGTGCCGGGGGCCGAGCCTGCCGGGGGCCGAGCCTGCCGGGGGCGGGCTGATATTCCAGGGCTCCGCACGAGTCCCTCTGCCCGACTCTTAATTCTTCAATGAGGCCCCGTCACTCATATAGGGGCACTGCTGCATCCCCCCCAGGCCCCGCCAGGACACTGTGGGGAGCTCCGCGGGGGACACCAACACGGACCCGGCTCCGTCGCCTCCCGCTTTTGTACCGCGCGGCGCGGCTCGGCGCGGGCATTGTCAGGAGAGAGATAGACAGGCGGACTCATCTCAGCAGCGAGAGCGCGAGCGCATCGGGCCGCTGCTCTCCTTATCCAGTGCTAGCCGCCACGCCGCGCCACGCCGCGCCGCTGGAGACAAAGTGAGTCACATCTGACGGCCGCGCGATTGTAGTCTTTACAAGCGCCCCCCCCCCCCCCCCAAACCCCCGGGGGCAGTAATCACACAGCGCACAACGGCAGCGCTCGATTGTTTCTCAACAAATTTCGACCGCAGTCCATTCTCATCCGTAGCGGGGAAGGGCGGGGCGGGGTGGGGTGGCGGGGACGCCGCTACACAGATGACTCCTTGAAGTCTGGGGCGGGGCAAGGCGTGGCGCTTTTCGGACAGGCAAGCAGGGTTCCGCTGCTGTAGCGCTTGTCCCCAAGAGGCCCCGGCCCAGCCCAGACCCTCCTCGCCGACCCCGCGCCCTGCCCCGCCCCGCCCCGGGCCGCACCTCCGAGGATGCTCCAGTTTGGCACTCCCCCCCCTCCCCCCGTTTCTCTGCAAAGGTCCGGCAGCAACGGAGGTCCTGCAAACTAGCATGCGGAGAGGGGGGGGGGGACTGCAAGAGGGGAGGGGGAAGGGGCGTCTCCTCCCTGCCTCTCTGTATTCAGGCGCCGTCAGTAATGAAACGTGTCCGCTAGGCCATGGTGAGAGAGAGAGAGAGAGAGAGAGAGAGAGAGAGAGAGAGAGAGAGAGAGAGAGAGAGAGAGAGAGAGAGAGAGAGAGAGAGAGAAGGGGGGAGGGGGTGACGGGAGGAGCATGACGAAGAAGACCGGTGAAAGGTCAATACGGAAGGGGCGAAAACCAAAGAGAGACGGGGAGAGACGTAGTACGCGTAAGCCGAGCCGTCTCGTTTTGAGATTGCAGCCGTATAAAGTCTAAAACTGCAATAGCTTGGCGTTCTGGAGGGTCGTTAGGCTAGCCTCGCGGCGGGGCCGAGTCAGCGCGCGGTGCGGCCGTACAGTAGTGCTCAGCCCGTCTCAGCCCAGACACAAGGGGTATATAGGGGTCTGGTCGGGCCCGGGCCGGCCGGGCCGGGGGGCCTAAATACCGAAATTGCGCCACAAAGCCATGGCCCGGGCAGCAATATATTGCGCCTGGCTGTGGTTCGACCCATCCCTCTCCCCTCCCTCCTCCACCTTTGACGGCCCGCCTCTCCTTCTCTCTCTCTCTCTCCCCCTCCCTCTCCCTCTCCCTCTCTCTCTCTCTCTCTCTCTCTGAGCCCTCACTCCAGGCGCGCTTCCATAAAGCCTTGAGTAGCTCGGCTAATGCGCCGCCGCGCCACGCGATGCATGTCCCGCCCAGTGCCGTTCTATACCTTCGCCATGCTTCCTACTCGTTTTACTTATTACTCTATAATTCTTAATCAATACACATGGCCATAAGGTGGCACTAGCATTGTGGCGATGGTAGGTTTGCAATAAACAGTCCATCCGCGAGTCCCCAAACAACATTTTTTTTAAGGGGGGGGGGGGGTCCATCATCATGCTCCTCATCATCGCCTACACAGCATATAAGCGCCCGTCCGGCCCCGGCCAGCCGCGGCGAATCGAATCACGCAGACCGACCAAACTGTAATGTACCGAGTGAGTGAAGACGTTGTGCGGTGGTGCTGCGCTCTGGCGGCCAGCCCGGCCGGCCAGCAGCGCTACTCAGGATTATTATAACGGTGAGCGCGCGGGGGGAGAGGAGGGACGCGACCGCATCTGATGGACCGGCCGGCCCGGGCCGCGGCTCTCACACCTCGCTCGCACTCATTCTCGCTCTCGCCGTTGCACCACGCACGGACCGCCTCCCCCCCCCTCCCCACCTCCAAATTATTTATGGTGCAGCCGGACCGACCGACCGGGCGGATTGACGCGCCGCGAGCGAACGACCGATATAACCGTTTTTATTTCATCCTTCATCCATCCACTCTGATTCCATTTCCCCGGGCCGGGCCGGCCGCCGTCATTACATCATGTTCTACAGCAACAAACGGCAGCGCCGCCAGGGCCGTATTAAGGTCCTGAAGACAGGTGCCCTGTGGGTTGCCTACATGCAGGGGGTTTGTAGCCTATCTTTCAGGCGGTGTGAGCGCCACGCGCGCCTCACAGAGCCTTCATGGCGACAAGCATGTCGCCGGGGAGCAAGAGGCGGGGCGGGGCGGGCAGTCATTTTGGCAGAAAGGCGCGCGAGGTGAGGTCGGGGGTAGGTAGGTAGCAGCAGCAGCGAGTCCAGGGCGGCGGCAGCACGCCAGGAGTAATGAAAGAGGTCGCTCTGAGCGGGGCGGGGCGGGGCGGGGGGCGTGACGGCGAGAACACCAGGGTTAGGGCGTTAGCCCTTCGTGTCCGTCGACCCGCCCCGCCCCGCTCCGTCCCGCCTCGCCCGAAAACCCTATAAAACCTGCCGACCGAGCACCGCTGCATAAGCCAAATCGTGGTTCGTTTCGCCCGTGACGTTGCAGGAGCGAGCGAGCGAGCGAGCGAGCGAGAGAGAGAGAGAGAGAGAGAGAGAGAGAGAGAGAGAGAGAGAGGAGAGCAGCGAGCTTTCACTGCTGCGGATGACCTGACCCCGGTCCGGCCACGCCACGCCCCGCCACGCCATTGCTCAGCTTAACCGCGCGCCGAGCCCTCCGCCCGCAAAATTAGTACAGCACAGCGAACGGAGCCAATCTCGCAATACAGCGAGAGCCAGTGCACCGCGCCCCGCCCCGCCCCGCCCCGCCCCACCCCACCCCACCCCGCCGCGCTGACCTTTCTCTACCAAAAAAAAAAGAAAATTTAAAAAATAAAAAGGCAGAGTGGGGTGGGCTGGGTAATAAAAGGGACGTTTACGAAACTGACGCTCTGCCAAGCGCATAAGCGTTGCGGGTTGACTTTATTTTCCATCGCACACACACACAGGGTATCCATTGGACGCTGGGGCGGGGCGGGGCGGGGCGGGGCGGGGCGGGGCGTGGGCAGGATGCGAGCAGCGCAGCGCACCGCTCCTCTGCCGGGAACGCCATGGGATGACAGGACGGAACGCGGGCGGGATATGGGGCCGCGGACACACGCCCCGCCCCGCCCCGCCCCGCCCCGCCCCGCCACGCCCCGCCACGCCCCGCGGGAGCGAGAGGGAAGGACAACAGCGGGCGGTCAAACGACGAGCGCAATGAGATCAACTTAAATCGAGTCTGCGGGGCAGAAGTGGAGGGGCCGGGCGGGGAGGACAGTACGTGCAGATGTGTGGGGAAAGTAAGACGTGGGGGAGGGGAGTACGTCGTCACACGCTTGATCTACCAGTGTGCGAAATTAAAAAGCAGAACCCCTACTTTTTTAGGGAAGTAGGAAGGGGTGGTGGGTGATGCGCAACCCACCGCACCGCGTCATCACTCGACTGGCCGCCGAGTTATAGGCGGGCTAATGCCCCTGCCGGCGCGCCGCGGCAGGGCGGGGCGGGGCGGGGCGGGGCGAGACCAATCCAGAGCAGTTAAGGGCCGGCATGGCGTCCCGCCCGCCCCGCCCCGCCCCTCTCGCACGCCCTTCTACCGCAGACAGAAGCCACGTCACACAGAGGCGGCAGTGGAGCTGGGCTGAGTCCGGTCCACTCTCTTATATTATTCCCTCTTCTATACATATATAGAAGACTTTCGCACGTTTTCAGCCGGGCGAAGCGACTGCAAGGGAAGGGTGTTCCAAGTGGAGGGTCCTACACACACACACACGCCCGTGCCCCGCCTGCGGCCTGCATACGAGCAGCGGCGGGGTGGGGTGAGATGGGGCGGGGCGGGGCGGGGCGGGGCGGGGCGGTGTGAGCAGAGCCACCTCTCGAATTTATACAGCAGATCCACCGCGCCGCGCCGCCACGGCACGGCGAGGGCCCCGGGACCTGTCCGACAGGCCGCGGCAAAAGGGAGAGGAAATTCAAAACCACGCACGCCCCGCCCCGCCCCGCGCTCCCCCTCGCCTAACAGGAGCACTTGCGCGCGGAGCCTCGCCGAGCCCGACCGGGGCACGCACACACACGCACCAGCACAAACCGATCACCGGCCCGGGAAAAGAGTCTTTTCCCAGGGCAAAAATTTTTACGCAAACCGCCTCATGAATCTTAACCCTCCTTCCCGCCCGGCTCGGCCCGGCCCGGCCCCGGCCCCGACCCGCGGCCTCCTTCCTTCCTTCTTCCGGGCGGAGCGGGGCGGAGCGGGGCGGAGCGGGGCGGAGCGGGGCGGAGCGGGGCGGAGCGGGGCGGAGCGGGGCGGAGCGGGGCGGAGCGGGGCGGAGCGGGGCGGAGCGCGGCGAGGTCCCTCGAGGGGCAAACCCGGGGGGTAACCCGGCTGGCGCTCCAGGCCCGGGCGGGCGGCTACGGCGGCGTCGCGAGCCGGCAAAATTCTCCAGAAACAATTAGCATGTATACATACAGTCCAAACCCTTTGCTCCCCTTCAAGACTCGGCGGTCCAGCCCCCTCCCACCCCCCTCTCTGTCTCTCCCTCTCTCGCCGCTCTGGCCGCGCGCCCCTTTTCAAATCCCAAACAAACTCCGAACGCGAACAGCGACGATCGCTAACACAAACGAGACGCCGCGACGCCCCGCCCCGCCCCGCCCCGCCCGGCTCCACCCCTTTATTTACCCGAGACAGACTCGAAATACGTCCATTTACAAGTGAAATTCATTCGGCGCGTTGGCGCTGCTCTGCTCTGCTCTGCCCGTCTCCTCCCACCCAGACCAGCAGCCAACCAAATTTTCAAGCTCGTTTCGAATGCGGCGGCGCGGAGGTTTTGTCAAACCAGGACCAGCGCGGCGCGGCTCCGGCGGGGCGGGGCGGGCCTGCACAGTCCGTTCACCGCTGACCTACAACTGAATGGCGAGGCGGAAGGAGGTGGTAAGTTGACGTTCATACACCCAGAAAAGGGAAGTCTTGAATCGAGACTATAGCCTTGAAGCGCTCAAGACCCGCATGAACTTGATTCAAGACTATATAAATTAAGAATGATTTCTTTGATTCAAGTCCTTCATGATTCGAGGCCGAAGAACTACTGTCTCCTGTGATATGTTTCTGGGTTAATGTAGTGCACTATAGTCCGCTTCTGTCCACCACCAGGCGGGCCATCACTCAGGCCCCGCCCCGCGGCGCTGACTCCAGAGCGGAGCAGAGCTGCCCGCTGCTCCGCCCAGGCCCGCCTCTAAATCAATCCAAAGCGATGCAAATTTTCCGCGATCTTTTCCTTCTCTACCCCTCCTCCAACTCCTCTCCCGTACCCACCGTGCGTTCAGTACCTGGCACGTGAGTGTGTGTATGTGTGTGTGTGTGTGTGTGTGTGTGCGTGTGTGTGTGTGTGTGTCATTCCGATGTCCCAGGCCCCAAACAACAGGAGCATTCTGTTAGGTCCCCGAGGGGCAGACATTCGGTAATAACTCCATTGTCCTCCGACAGCCCGGACGGGCACGCATGGATTCACTAGTGCGTGCGAGGCGAGCGTCCGTACCGGGCAACTGAACCGCACGGCCAGCAAACGTCACGACTGTTATAGTCAAAGCAGACCAATCAAATAATAAATAAAATAAGAGCAAACTGCCACAGCGAGGGGACAAGTATGCATTATCATTATCACAGAAATAATTTGAAAGAAGAAAAAAACAAACAAAAAAACAAGCGCCTCCCTTGCGGGATTTTTCAGGCTGACGGCATAAAATTTAATGGGACTTTGAACCCGATATTTCAGGGATACCCGAATCCTTCGTCCCCATACACCCAATGCGTCTGCCAATATGCTAGGCTGTGAAAAACAGCTTTTATTTTTACTCTCCGGTCTCTTGTCTCTCTCTCTCTCTCCCTCTCGGCGGGGCTGGGCGGGGCAGAACTGGCAGCCACCGGCCAGGCCAGGCGATTTACAACACCACGGTACCTCGGGCCGGCCTCGCATGGAGCGGCTCGCTCCGGTCGAACCGAACCGAGCGTCGTGAAGTGAGGGAACGAGAAGAAAGGACGGAAAGAGGGGAGGGAGGGGGGGGGGGGAGGGGAAAAAGGGGGTGGGGCCGGGCGCCGATCAGCGCACATAATTACAGAGCCGACACCTCAAGCTCCCCCCTCCGGGATGAAATGGGCGCTCACTGGCCGTACCGGCCAATATTCTCCCAGAGAGGAAGAGAGGGCGGGGAGAGGAGGGGGGGGGGGAGAGCGGGTGTGAGTGATCACACGACCGAGACGTGCTGTGTGGAGTGACTTCCAGGTACGCCATGTGTAATAAAACGTCTCTATCGTGTCGGATGTCCAGCGAGGAAGCTTTCATAGCAGTCTCATTCCCCTGCTTCTTCTTATTCGCGCCACAGAAGCAAGGATAGGGCACATCGGAAATTGAAAAAATAAATAAATTTAACGCTTTCAAAGTTATCAGAGGCAGATCGCTATCACAGGTTTCCTTGAATAATTGCTTAAAGTCACCAAGCTAAACAAGAAAATAAAGCTGCTACTCACGACGGGTGTCCCGGGCTGGTGTACCCGTATACTCACGGGGCTTTTATCTCACTGGCAACTAACCCTCTCTCTCTCTCTCTCTCTCTCTCTCTCTCTCTCTCTCTCTCTCTCTCTCTATCTCTCTCTCTCTCTCTCTCTCTCTCTCCCTACCGACCTACCCGCTCCGTGGGAGGCACGCCGACCTGACCGACCGACCGACCGACCGGGACGCGACGGCCCACTCAACAACTCAGCTCACCTCGCCTCCATCACCCATGGCGAAACGGAGATAAGATATCGGGTCACTCCATTCCATTCCAGCTCAGTGTCACACCGCGGCGCCCCGCCCCGCCCCGCCACCGCGCGGTCGTGACAGATCCGAGCAAAAGCTCATTCATTAGGTCTGACCGCGGACCGATCAGCCGCTCCGATTTCTTTCCCGCTCTCCTCATCCAACATGCAAGACCTCGCTTGCAGGGCTTAGCAATAAACATGCGCATCACTTCATAACTAAATACAACGTCTACTTCCTATTTCTTCGCGTGCTGCTTGATGATTTGACCCCCCTCCTCCCCCCCCCCGGGCACGCCCGGAGCCGCAATATCTCCGTCTCGCTCGCACAATATGTGCCGCGCTGCCGTCGAGAAAGTAGCTCAAGTCGCCCGGAGGGGCAGGGCAGACGCCCCGTGCCCGTGCCGCCAGGCCGGGCCCGACTCTACAAGAATCCTCAGCACACCTCAAAAGGCACGCATGGCGGCAAACTTGTGCGACAATGCCCTGCCCTGCCCGGCCCGGCCGCTCTCCCCCGCCTCCTACTCCAGCGCTCTCCCTCTCTGCCTCTCTCTCTGTCAGCCTCCCCCTCCCCCAACCCCTTTTCACAAGGACAGCGTTTTTACTTTCATAAAGATGAACCCGAGCCGGCGGGCGGGGCGCGGCGGGGCGTGTAGGAGAAGGGGCCTTAGCGCCACCGAGACTAAAGGACCCGCCCCACCCCGACCGCGCCCCGCCACGCCCCGCCTCGCCGAGCAGCGAAATCTAAGCGCGCTTTTACCCGCTCTGGTCTCCGGCAACGAGGCGGGCTTTGGCCTGGGCTGGGGGGGGGGGGGGGGGCAGGGACCAGAACAGAACAGACGCGCCGCCGCCTTCGGGAGGGAGGGATACCCGGCCGGCCGGCGACGACAACGCATGGATCACAAACTTTCTTTTTGTTCAAACTTATTACAACACGAGCAGCGCGGCGGGGGAGGCAAGGGGCGAGGAGGCCCACTCCCTACGGCACCCCGCGCTAGGTAGGCGAGCAGGGGGGAGAGGAGGGAGAGGGGGAGGGGGTGCAGGAGGGAGGGACAAAAAGGGGAAAGGAAGACTACACGAGGTGCCCGCTGGTCGACGCCCCGTGTCCGCACGGGTACCGACTGAACCCATGCGGTGCGGCGCTGCCCGGCCCGGCCGGGTCCGGCCCACACGCAAAAAGCAGCCGTAATTACAGAGTCACTCACAAGTGGAGGAGGCAGGTGGGGCGGGGCGGGGCGGGTACCGAACAGCCAGCGAGCGGCCCGGGGAGGAAATGGGTTGCTTCAGACACATCATCTGTCGGACGTGCGTGGCGGGGCGGGGCGGGGCGGGGCGGCAAGGAGCAGCACACCAGCGCACGCACACGCGCACACGCACACACAAACGAATGCAAAGCGGACAACACAATGCAAGGGAGCCAGTCAGAGACGGAATTTGAAATCGGGCTGTCAGCGAATCGCGTTCCCTGCCTGGCCTGGCCTGCCTGGGCCGGGCTGGGGCCGCTGCTCTGGGCTGGCGGCGGCAGCGGTGCGCCTTCCTTCCCAGGACAACAACAAGGTCCTCGGGCCCGCCCCGCCCCGCCCCGCCGCATTCGGGACATTTCGACGAGTCTGGGAACCCGTCGCGGTGTCCTCGGCGCTCCCATCTGCCTCACCGCGGCGGGTAACAAGGAGAGTCCCTCTGTGCGAGCGGGCACCGCCAGCACCTTACCGCCCCCGCCGCCCTGTAGAGGTGTACGTCACCAAAGTTACCCCGAGAGAGTTGTCGACAGGGGTGGGACGGGGCGGGGCGGGGCGGCGAGCAGGCAGGTGACCTCCTCTCTACACCTGTCTGCGGGCGGGAGTGCGAGGCGAGGGTCCCTCTCTCTCTCTCTCTCTCTCTCTCTCTCTCTCTCTCTCTCTCAGGGCGGGGCGCGGGACATTCAGATTAGAGTTTGCTTTGCTAAATCAGAGTGAACAGCCCCCGCCCCACACAAAGCTAAACTTGGTGGCGCACGGCACGCGGCACCGGGGCGGCGCAGCGCAGGGGCCGCCGGCAGGGGGCGCCACCAGGCGCGACACGGAAAACATCCGGCCGGCACTCCTAATGTGCGCTGGCGCGGGGCGGGGCGGGGCGGGGCGGGGCGCCACGGAGCGCCGTACTAATGCGCGAGGCACAAAAGCACCGCCCCACCCTACCCGGAGCACACGGAGGACGCCCCCCCCCACCTCCACCCCCGCAGGAGCGACGCGCGCTTGCGATAGTTTGGGCGCGCGGTCCTCATGAGTTGAGACACTTGCCAACGCCACCGCCATTGGTGCTGCTGCTGCTGCCGCCGCCACATTCCCAATGAATCTCAAACACAATTGGAGCCCCTCCCCGCCAAAACCGCACTAAACAAGGGCGCTGCGGGGCGGGGCGGGGCGGGGTGGGATCTGAGGTCCACACAGTCCACCGCAGGGCTGGGGCGGGGGCGGGGCGGGGCGGCGCCGACCAACCCTTTAAGTTATTCCATGGATGTGGCAGCCAGCTGCAGAGGGCTCGCCACGCTGCCGCACCCCGCCCCACCCCCTCCCTGCACGGGTCTGCAGATGCTGATGCAGTTGCATGCCAAATACCACCACCTGTCCTCATAGATTCTCATTGAAATCTTGTGAAATCTCATAAAATCTCATGAAATTTCAGAAAAATCCCTGAAAATCTGAGAGAAATCTTGTGCAATCAGTAGAAATCCCGTGTACCACTAGGATTGGGAGCGGTTGCCCCTTCTGCCCGGCACGTGAGCCTCTGTGCGTGCGCGCGCGCGCGTGTGTGTGTGCGCCAGCGCGTCCATCACGACTTCAGCCCTGGAATCCCTGTCCCCTGCCCGCGTGCCTCGTGCCTGGCCGAGCCTTCCATCTCCGACGGACCCACAAACAACACGACACATCGGGGGGAATAAGACAGTCGCGAGTTAGCTGCCCTGCAAAAAGGCAATTATTACCAAAAGGGCACGCAGACCTGCCTGTCTCCAAGTCTATCTCCAGCCCTTATTCAGAGGTTTTCCTCCTGCTCTAGGGAGGGGTCTCTCACACCCGCGAGCTTCGCGGGTACACGCGCTCATACACTGCAGACCCCCCGGCCCGGCCCGGCCCGGCCAAGCTCACCGAACGCAACTTCTGCTTACAAATTTACTAAGGAGATGGGAGGCACGGGCGGGGCGGGCAGCCTCGGCAGCGGCGCCAAAACGGAATGAATTGCCGTGCCTGGCGGGGCGGGGCGCCCCTCTGGACACAAGGTGTTCTGGAGGCGCCCCACCGCGCCCCACCCCGCCCCGCCGCACTGCGCTCGTTTTGGAATTCCCATCGAGGAGAGGCGCGCCCGGCCCGCTGCTCTAGCTGAGCTTCCGCGGAGCTTCCCCTCTTCCTTCATGCATTTGTATCGGACCGAGAGGAAAGAGGATGGGGGGAGGGGGGCGTGACAATTGCAAGTTTCGCCTCCGTTTGCCCTGACCCCCCTCCCCCCGCCTCTCTCTCTCCCTCCCAGCAAGCAGCACTCGTAGATTCAGGGGGATGCAAATCAAGATTTTTCTTTTCGCACTCTCCCCCCTTAACCTTCCTGCTCCCGCTCTCCCGCTCCTCCAAACTCCTTATTTCGCCCAGCAGTTACAGCTCGGGCCGCGCCGCGCCACGCCACGCCTCCCACCTCTCTGCACTCGAGTAGCGCCGCCACACCCCGCCCCACCACGCCCCGCCCCACGCCGGCCCGAAGTGCTGCGCCGCCCGGAGATCGATTTTACAAGTGCCATTGACGACCGACCGGCACCGCCTCACCTCCATCCGCACCCTCTCTTCTCTCCCTCTCTCTTTCTCTCTCTCCCTGCCTCTCCTTCCTCCAACTCTCTCTCTCTCTCTTTCCTCCCCTACAATAGGTCATGTTTATGAAACAGGCGAAATTCCGGCGGCTTGCATAATGACGGGCGGCTTCCTTCCTCACTGCTGCATACCCCCTGCACGCACGGGTGTGTGTGTGAGAGAGAGAGAGACAAACAGAGAGGGAGAGAAGATGCCGACGTCAGCCCAACTACTGAGTTCCATCATGAGGAGCTTGGTGCAGTGCGTCCATCAATTCGGGCCAACACCACCAGCCAGCCGTCCAGCCAGCCGGGGGCGCCCAAAAAATAAATTAAAAAGATTGATGCCCCGGGCGGTGTTCGAACCCGCTACCGCATCGCTCTTCAAGCGCCGAAACGACAAGTGCGGGCGTTAGACACGCCACTCGGCCGGCCACGTGTCTTGCGCGCGGTCCGCACCAAGCAGGCCGCCGCGGGCCCTACTACATCAGCCTCTTGCAGGTCAATGGTGGCCTCCTAGAACTCCTTTCGCTCTAGCCTGTTCCCATAAGCGAAAATAATTCCACTTTTTCGACCATATCTCCTGATCGATAGGAGTAATTTTAACAAACTGGGGTTCATTGCATTGAATTTTCGTTACCTTAGGACCCGAAATCATGAAAACCCTCCTTGTGGCCGAAAATAATTTTCGTTACACAACAACGTTAACGAAAATACAATTTGTAACAAGAATGATTTTCGGTCAAAACGAGTGTTGAAATGATCACGGGCCAAAGGTAACGAAAATTCAGTGCAATCTTAGCCTTCCAGTTATAACTATATACTCTTATCGATCAGCAGATACTGCCGAAAAAGTGAAATTATTTTCGGTTCTGTTAGCACGCCCTGCCTGTTCCGGGTGTTTCCGCTTGCTTTGGAATGTCGCACCGCACGCGGTCGGGTCGGTGTATAAGTAAGGTCGCATGCTGCAGCCGCACGGGGCGGAGGTGTCGCTGCGCCTAACGGAACAGTGCAGCAGCAGCAGCGCCAGCGCCCTCTGCTCGCTCGCGCGCCAAACCGACCAGACTGAACCTGGTTAGGTTAGACATACCCGACCATGCCCAGGAATCCGGAGAGGCTCCGGCGGCGCGGCGTGGCGCGGCGTGGCGGCCCGCAGCACAATCTGCACGCTCATGCCCTGTTCTTCACGTACTTTCCCCCCATGCACTCCACTCCACTCGAGCGCGGGGCCGCGCCGCCGTCGCGCGATTTAAATCGTCGCGTCGTACGTCTCTTATTCGCAGAAACTTATAAAATGTATACACTCCCCGCCTACAAAGTGGGCAGACAGGCATCGTAAAAGAAAGAAAAAAAATACAAGTCCGCTGCAAGCGCTGTGGCGCCCGTCGCGTCGGCCATTCATTTTCGTCCCCTGCTAATCCCGACGTTACGACCACTACGGCACCGACACTTATTTGCATTTAACTCAACTCGGGCGAATAGGGCTCCTCCACAGGAGCGCGCGAGAGGCGCATCGTGCGAAATATCTCACACCAAAGTTTCATACCCCTTTTTAACGGCCCCGGATAAGACGCGGGACGGAGGGGCAAAAGGGATATCGAACGTATATCGGGAGGATGAAAACGGTACCCGCTCCATGCAACCTCCATGAGCAGCGGCGGAGAGTGGAGAAGGGAGAGGGGGGAGAGAGAGAGAAGGGGGGAAGAGGAGCTGGAGAAGGGGGCATCAGAGTCATTCTTCCGTCCACTTGAAATGTCAACCGTCCATTAGCAGGCTTACCTGCAGCGTACATGCAGCCACTGAGAGTGAGCGGGAGCGCGCGCGCGCGCGTGTGAGTGTGGATGTGTGTGAGTGTGTGTGATAAGGGTCGGGCGCGGCGCAGCGCAGCGGGTCACTCGCAGCGGAGCTGCTAATGCACTACGGTATTCAGTTCAATTGGTATCGCGAGACGTAAATTAGCCCAATGGACTTGGGACCCGATTTTACCTTGTAA
Source organism: Frankliniella intonsa (assembly GCA_033675135.1). Classification (NCBI taxonomy): domain Eukaryota; kingdom Metazoa; phylum Arthropoda; class Insecta; order Thysanoptera; family Thripidae; genus Frankliniella; species Frankliniella intonsa. The sequence continues at coordinate 8,998,016 of CM066255.1, read as the reverse complement.
TAATAACACCCAAGTCACACGGAGGAATACGAAAAAAAAGAAGAATTTAATGCAGGACAATTAAGCGATAGGGGACCTGCACGACAGTGATTTAAGACGTAATTTAATTGCCCTCTGCTCTGCCCCTTGCCTTGCACTGGTGATGCAGCCACCGCAGGCTAATGATGTGGCCCAATCATTTCGATTTGAGCTTCACAAAGAGGCCCGGCCCGGCGATACTTCCATTCCACACCGCAAAAAAAAAAAAGAGCAGAGGGAGAGAGAGGATGAGAGTGCAAGACAGATCAGAACGAGAGAGAGCGGAATACAGAGGGGGGTGAATATAATACGAAAAAAAATGCGAACGAGCGGCAATTTGAGCCTCAATTGCCTTTGGGCTTTACAATTCGCCGACAGGGATGGGGTGGCCCGGGCCCGGGGATGCCTTCCGCACGCACACAAAAGTTTTCACTTTAGGCCGGCGCGCGCGCTTACGTTTAGCAACATATGGGAAGGCGAGAGGAGGGGGGGGGGGCTTCTCGTAATGGATCGCCCATTACTCGACGGATTTTTATGAATAACTCATCACCCTTCGTGAGGCAGTCGTGTCTGATCGGCAGCCCTACTGCCAAATCCCACGCCACGCCACGCCGCCGCGGCCACTCGGTGTACCGGTCAGGTAGGATGCGGGCGTTCCGAGAAGCAACGCGCGCGCGCACGCACACACACACAAGCGACCGCCCGCCAGAATTTTCATTTTTACGAATTTTTTAACAGCTTCAATTACGCCAACATTTTTTCAGCACAACCAGAAACGACCATACGACCGGCTCACCTCTCTTATCCTCTTACTCCCCTTCCCCTCTCTCTCTCTCTCTCTCTCTCTCTCTCTCTCTCTCTCTCTCTCTCTCTCTCTCTCTCATATTCCCTGTCCCTCACGTACAAATGTGAAGCAGGGCCACCGAAGCGAAGCATGGAACACAATGAGGGTTTTCGTGGCGCGAAACGCGAGGCGGGGGCGCACAAAAAACTAAGGAAACGAGAGTCCGTGGGCGCGGGTGTAAGAGAGAGAGCGAGAGAGAGGGCGGAGGTGCAGGATAGAGCAGGGCGTGTGTTATTTGATGAAGCCGTTCGCGGGCGTCAGGACAGTGACGCTTCCGGCCAGGAGTCAGCCCAGCCCCGCCCCCCCGCCCCGCCCACGCACCTTTGCTCTGCCGGAAAAAAAAATGAGACCGTCAGAGTGAAGGGTGAGGAGGTTGGGCGGGCCGGGGGTGAGCTGCTCCGTGACAGGCGACTGCGCGTAACTGTACGGAGAAGGAGATAACGAGCAGCAACTCCGCGGGATTTCACGCTAACGCTGCAGAAAGCGACTGGAGTTTATTGGGACACCACACATCCCGAAAAAGGTAATATTTTTTTGTATAACGACGAAGAAATAAAAATACACTCGACGAAAATTAATTCGGGGTGGCAAATGCAAGGGGGTTGAAAATAGAGAGCTCTCAACGAAACGTGGCAGGTAGCTCGTGTCAGGAGGGGGAGGTACACGGGCTGACTCGGGGAGAGCAGGCGAGATGGGGGTTGAAGTGTAAGTGGTAATGTCATTGCGGGGGTAGCAGGCAGGCCGACCGGCAGGGGGAGGGTTGGGGAGGGGGGGAGGCTGTCCACTACAGACATCAAGGAGGCGTGGACGACGTCCGGCTCGAGCAGGAGTAGGGGGGGGGGGGGACAGGAAGGGGCAATGAGCACAACTACCTCGTCTCATCAACCACCCCGCCGGGCCAGCTCGGGGGCGGGGGTGAGGGTCGCTAAGCCAGACAGCCCCCGGCCCGCCCCCAGCCCGCCCCCGCCCCGGTCCGCCCCCAGCAGCCTCTCGTGATGAGGGCCCTAACATGTGAAATGTAGCGGAACCGAAACAATTCCGGTGTGGCTAGAGACTGCTCCCCGATACTGGCTGCGCAGCGCAGCGGCAGCAGCCCACCCCCTGCAGCGCATGCGGCTACATCTGATTGCAGGCGGAATAAAGTCGGGGCAGAATAACGACTGACTGGCTGCAGACGGGCGGGGCGGGGCGGGGCGGGGCGGGGCGGGGCGGGGCGGGGCGGCAGTGACGACGCGACGCCAACACGATAAAGGACGCCCCGAGCCCGAGCCGCGCGCATTCAAGTAAAACCACGAGTAGTCGTGTCGCAGCCTTCACTCGAAAATCCGATCGGCGTGAAGAAGAGACCAAGGCCCCGCGAGACGGACCAACAAAGACAGCCAGCTAGCTAGCCAGCCATCCAGCCACACAGACAGATAGACAAACAGACAGACAGACAGACGGACGGACAGACGGAGACAGGCCGCTGCGCTGCGCCGGCAGGATCTGCGCGATTCGCTCAAGTCGATACTCTGGCCGGAGCTGCGCTGCGCTGCGCGGTGCGGCTAATGCACCCGTGTAAAGCCGAGGCGAGGCGAGGCGAGGCGAGGCGAGGCACTCAGACATGCAAGGGGCGCAAAACGAGGAATAAGAGAATCATCCCGTGATGGCTTGGAATACGACCACCACAAACACATGTGCGAGCCTGGCCGGGCTGGGCTGGTCCGGGTGGGAGCCGCGGCGGCTGCTGTAGCCGGCCTCGGGGCGGGGCGGGGCGGGGCGAGGCGGGTCGGGGCGCACCGGCGGGTTATTTTCAGCCCTTGCGGAACGCCACAGCGAACCATCGCGCAGCGCGGCTGACAGCGTCCAGCGCGTCCCACCCCGCCCCCGCCCGTGTTCAAGTCGGCCTCAGAGACGACCCCCCGCGGCCCGGCCGACCAGTCTGGCGTAGCAAGGAAAGGCTATTTCCGCACGCGCTAGTCCGCGCGACAGCCCCCCCCCCCCTCTCCTGACCCCGGGAACCCCTTCTCATCCCCGAGACCAACCCCTCCTCACCAACCCTTTGGCTGCTCCCGATTCCACAGTAGACAGTGACAACTAAACCCCATTCGTGAAAGTTGTATATTAAACAGATGTCTGCTTCCACCCCCACGAGGCGGGGCCGAGCGCGGGGGCGCGACCCGGGGCTGCACGGGGGCGGGGGGCGGGAGGGGGGGCGGGGCAACCGCCTGCGCGACATCACCGCCCCCTTCCTCCTGGACTACAACGACTTACCTTAAGCCTCTTTCCCGTGGCCCGGCACAGAGAGAGGGGGAGAGAGACGGGGAGGAGAAGGAGAAGGGAGGGAGAGCCTCGACGGGGTAGCCGGGGCGGTGAGGAAGGGAAGGGGTCGTTCTTAAATTACGTACCCCTCTATGTATCACCCCCACCCTCATCAAGTGCAGCTGTCTGCCCCACCGCTGAACTCTCCCGCCGTTTATCAACGCTCCCCTGAGCCCCCGCCCCCTCTCACCTCACCCGCCCCGCCCCGCCCCGCCCCGCCCCACCACCGCGGTCCCCGCACTCAGCTTTCCATTAGAGATCACTTCTCTCCTCTCCTCTCCTGCTGCTCGGCCCGGCCCGGCCCCGTGAACAACGAACGGCCAGTCGGAGTGGAACAGGGGCGAAGGTTCGAGTTGCCTATGCTCCAGGGGCCCCGCCATGCCCTTGACCGCTGGGCGGGGCGGGGCGGGGCGGGGCGGGCGCCCCTCTCGTGAGAGGGGGCACAAATATTAGAACCTTCAAGGTCGTCACGTGACGCATCCACTCCTCACCCTCGTACACCTGGCTGTGTCCCACGCCGCCCCTGGTTTCATTTTTCTTTTCATCCCGCGGACGCCTTGTCCGAGATTTCCCATGGCGGCGGCGGTGGCAGCGCCATGAGCTCACGCCCTGGGGCGACACGTATCAATAGACAAAGCCGAGCGCTGCCCCATTGAGCCGGTATCGGCCGGCCGGGAGGGGCGTGGAGGAGACCCGGGGAGAGGGGGGGAGGAGACCGGGAGGGGCACGGCTGGGGCCGCATCACCTACACCACGCGGAAAGTCTTTGCCTAAAGTTATTTACAAACGTGGCATAATGTCGAGGGGCACAAGCGCATTAAAGGGAAGGGAGTGAGGAGGGAGGAGTGAGGAGGGAGGAGGGAGGAGGGAGGAGGGAGGAGGGAGGAGGAGGAAGGAAAGGTAAGGGGTGGCGCGGCCTGATTTGAACGCGGGCCAGTTAACTGAGGGTCCAGACAAGCCCAGATCAGATACGAAGTAAATGGAAACGCGGGAAGGGTGCGGGCGAGAGAGGCGACGGGGAGGAAAGGAGACAAAAGAGGAGAAGTGAGATAAAAATAAAAAAAAAGAACACACGAAAACGGGGCGGTGAAATAGCTCAAAGAACGCCCGAATGAGACTTGCGAAAGTGGCGGTTGGCTCAGAATGAAGTGAGAAAGGGCGGAGCGGCAGAGAGAGAGAGAGACAGACCGACAGACAGACAGAGAAAGAGAGCGAGGAGAAAGGGGTGAAGTCAAGTGCCTAGCTTGTAAGTACCCCCGCACTGGGACGGGAGGCCTCCTTACAGCCGCCGGCCTCTCTCTTACTCTCTCTCCCTCTCTGTCCCTCTCTCTCCCTCCCCCTCGCTGCGCTTCAAGTCCCTTCCCGCGGATGGATTGATGACAGCGGGGACGCAATCGGACAGACCTCGCGTTATTAATCAACAAGTCAGTCGCAAGACATGGCCTGGGCTGGAGGCTGGATAGCACACGAGACGAAGGGAACGCACTTGGAAACGCGAAACAAAAAAATAAAAATAAAATAAGAGATATTCGCGGCTGAATGTCCTTGTCTGGTGTACTAGTGGTAATGGTGCCGGCCGTAGCGACCCCCTCCGCTCCCCTCACCTCGTCCGCTTATTTCAGTCATTCATAATGTTCCACCGGGGGTAATAATCCTAAAAAATGATATTAAACTTTTTGTGGCTGCGCTCTCTCTCTTTCTCCTTCTGTCTTTTCCCTTCCCTCGTGCCCGGCTCCACGTTGCCCCTCCCCCCCACTCGCCTTTGCATACATTTTACCTCCATGATTCTTAGTTCTTGGCTTGCACCGCGATTTACAGTCGCGTTTTTTCGAGCCGCTCCCTGCGGGGGTAGCCCCGGGGGTGGCCCCGGGGGTGGCTCCGGGTAGGGCCGGGCGGCCCCCATACCCTCCCCGACAGCCGTGGGCAGCTCGACGCCGCGACCCTGGGGGAGGTGGGGGGTGGGAGGAGGTCGACGCGGCGTCCACCTGAGGGAGCGACATGCCACCCCACCGACCACCGCACCACACGGGACACACGGCGCTCGCGGAAACAAAAACGAAAGCGACGCGTGCAAGACGTAAAAGCATTCCGAGTATAGAGGTGGGAAACCGAAAGCGAAGTATAACGCAGCCATGTGGCGGGGCGGAGCGCAGGCGTCCGCGCGACATGGCAGGCGAAGCCTTTCTCCACCGCCAACGATGACGAGTGAAGGCCGATTTACACGCGCCCTTCCCCGCCGCGCCGCGCCGCGCCCCGCCCCGGCCCGCCTCCGCTACAAATTCAATGTCCAACACCGCGACCGCACCCCCTCCCCCGGGGCCCCACCGCGCCCCGCCCCAGCGCTGTTTGTGTCGCGAGGCATTACCGCACGCCGATATAATTTCCTTGCGGTGCTTAATTACCCAAAGCAGGGAGCTGGCCGGGCCGGGCCGGGCCGGGCAGCAGCGCCGGCTACAAATTGAGGCCGCGCAGCAAAAGGCCTGTAGGGCGCGCCACCCGCGCCCGGCCGGGCAGGGCCGCCTCCGAGGCAGCGCGCGCCTCCGGGCACCTTAGGGGGTCATTTCACCTGAGAAACAAAGGGGCAGAGGGAGAGGGAGTGAGAGGGAGGGAGAGGGGGGGTGCTTTTATTTCAACGCAGCCTGCGGCGGGGGCCCCGCTATCGGGACAAGAGGCGCGTGGCGTGGCGTGGCGTGGCGTGGCGGGGCGGGGCCCAGCGGGGGTGCATACGTCGCACGCCACGACAACACGGTACATACCAAATAATAATTACAATGCGGCCGGGCCTGGCCGGGCCGCCTGCTGCTGCTGGCGGCCGCAAGAGAAAAACAAGGAAAAAAAGAGGGGGGAGGGGCAGGGGGACGTGGGGGCAACAACGGCGGGGACAATTAGTGTCCCGTGCGGTCACATATTGGTGGGGAGGAGGGGCCGGGGGGGGGGGGGGGGGCGCTACGGGAAAGGAAAAATATGTTCGGGCGTGTCGGAGCTTCATGCCCAGAGCTCACTACCATCTCCAGCATGTGATGGTCGAGGTTCTGCCCTTACAGAACCAGGTGCGCTCGGCTCCCTGTGGCCGGTGAGGTGCGGCGCCGGGCCCGGCCGGCCAGGCCAGGCCAGGCGTTCGCGTACGGGTCCAAGCCATTAGTGCAGAGAGCCGCTCCCCGCCCCGCCCCGCCCCGCCCAACCTCGCCTCATAATAAATATCGATCCGCAAAAGCCATAGCCAGCCGTGGCGGGGCGTGGCGGGGCGTGGCGGGGCGTAGGGTCGCATGACGGCGGGGAGTAAGGCAGCGCCCGTCATAATAACAGTTGTTGGGCAGCAGCCGCGTACACCTTGGCCGCCACCGCCGCACCGCGCCGCGCCGGGTGGCGGCGAGGGGACTCCTGGCCCGGGGTGCGGCGGGGCGGGGTGGGGTGTGGCGGGGCGAGGCGGGCCGTGGTGGTGGAGGCCCGCCGCCATGCGCCGCCATGCGCCGGCGATGTGATGCGCGCCCGACAACATTCCGACATGAGCTAAACGCCCCGTGACGCGGCGGGCAGGGCCGCGCCGGCCGGGGTTTACTGGCACTGCCAGAGTGCACCGCCAGAGTGCAGCCCCGGACTAATCAAGCGTAAAAGGAACCGTGGGGAGGGAGAAGCACAACCAGGCTGCAGAAAACAAACAAGCGGCTGGCCGCCGTGTTTGTGGACGAGTTTGCAGCACGACGGGGCGGGGCGGGGCGGACAGCACGTGGCGGCCGCGGAGGCGGAGGGGCGCGCCCGCTGCCACACGCATACACTTTAACTAACACAAAACTTTATACGAGACTGTATAATTGGCGTTCAAAAGGTTCGGGGCGGTACGGCAGCGAGCGGAGCGACACGACGGCGATATCCGCGACGGCACAAACTGTGAGGCACCCACCCCCGAAGCCCTTCAGAGGCGCTGGGGGGTAGGGACAGGCACGACGTTGCTTTTAGGGGTAGTAGGGCAGCGGCGGTGGAGGGCAACGCCCCGGCAAAACACAGAAAGGTGAGGTAGGCAACCCGCCGCAGAATCCGCCCGCTGCTGCGCCAGTAGGCAAAAAAGTACGCCGCCCGGCGGCTGAGCTGAGCTGGAGGCTACATCAGCCGGCCATTCGTCCAGGCAGCGCCGCCGTGCACACGAGGCGTGCCTGACGGCGAGCATGTGGGGGACGAGGAATGGCCGGGGTGGGGCGGGGCGGGGCGGGGCGCGCAGGACGGCGCCGGCCCATGGAGACTGACAGGCACAATCCGTGAGCCATATTTCTCCGGCGGTGCTGGCCAGGCCTGCAGGACGAGGGGTGCGGTTCGGCTTGGCGAGGCCCTGCCGCTCCACCCCCAGCGCGCCGCGACCACTGTGCTGCTGATGCGGCCGCAGCCCGGCAAGTTATGCCGACCGAGCGAGCGCATTCCGTGTAATCAGACCGGGCGGGGCGGGGCGGGGCGGGGCGGGGCGGGGCGGGGCGGGGGGCGGGCACGCTGGATGCACACGGCCGCTATTGTAGCCCCCCCATGCGGGTCCGCCCGGCCCGGCCTGGCCTCGCCGGGCGCTGCGGACGATAGGCCCTCCTACTCCACCCCAGACATAAACCGGAACAAGGAAATCGCCGCCCGGGAAGCCCCTGTACGGCCCTCGAGCCCCTCCTGGCCGTGCACTGGCAGTCCGTCTACCCGCCCCGCCGCGCCCCGCCCCGCACCCCCCTAGGCCCACCCCCGCCCCGCCGCGCCACGCCCCGCCGGGGTCATTGCAAGCCAAGTGTCCGGACGTTACCGTCTCACCATTGCCGTTTCCGTTACTGCCCCGCAAGGCCAATAAAACGCCCGCCCGCCGGCAGCGCGCCCTCCGGCCGTGTGGCGGGGCGGGGCGGGGCGGGGCTGGGTCGGAACGCCCCCCGCACGCGCGCCGTTGGCGGCGCAGGGCATTGCCGCGCGGACGAGGACCACGACCATCGCGCCACACCTCACCCGATCATCCCCGCCCCGCCCCGCCTCGCCTTCCTTTTCCTTTCCCCTGCAAATTGAGTGCAACGCGGCCGGGGCAGTTAGGGCGTGGCGGGGCGTGGAGGGGCGGGGCGGGGCGGGGCGAGCAAACTCGAGGCGAATAAGGAAGGCCCCCTTTATACCAGCAGCACGCGCGGCTCGCGTCTTCATCTGCAGATGCCGCTCCGCCCCGCCCCACCTCGCGCCCAAAAGTTGAGTCTTTGGAGGAGAATCGAGTTATATGGCTGAGAGCCCGACCGACTCGGGCGGCCGCCACGCCCCGCCACCACGCCACGCGCGGTGCAGTGCGTGTGCGCGCGCCCGCGCGCGTGTGTACAGAGCAGAGACAACTCTCGCCCAACTGTGGGTGCGTGCGCGTACGTGTTTGCGCCCCTCGTTACAAAGGGTGCAGCAGCTCACCCCGCCCCACCCTGTTCTGCCCGGGGTGCTCGTCGGCGTCTGGTGTACACTGTACACTGCGCCAAATATCATCATTTTAACCAACATCAATAAGCAATATCGATAACGTAATACAGACAGCAGAAGTACGACAATACGTTAAAATATAATCTTCGTTCCAAAGTGCCCTGCCGCTTGAAAACAGTCACTCATGATAGGGAGACACACAGCACAGCAGCCGACACCGGCAGTCTTTCCCACAGGCCGATGGACAGAGACAGAGAGATGCTGGTCGCGCAGCGCTATAAACCGTCCCGGTCCCGCACGCTGCCGTACGGTGGCTGGCGGGGCGGGGCGAGGCGGGGCGGGACGAGGCGGGGCGGGGAGGGGCGGGGCGGGGAGGGGCACTTGTTGGCGTGGCGCCCGGCCAAGGCCCGGCGGCCGGCAGCCGTCCGATTTGTTATAAATGAAGCGGTACTAACTCACACGGACATTCAAGTCCATGTTGGCTTGTCCCGTCACGGCAGCGCCACACGTGACGGAACGAGAGAGAGGGAGAGGGAGAGGGAGAGGGAGAGGGGAGAAGGGAGAGAGGGAGAAAGAGAACGAGAGAGAGAGAGAGAGAGAAAGAGAGGGACCTCCCTGTCTCGAGGAGTAATGTCGATTTCAAACACGGCCCAGCCGGGTTCAAATTGCAACGCCATCGCAGATTAAAATCACCACCTGAGCCCGCTCCGCCCCGCCCCACTGGCAGCCTTCAGGCCCAGCCGGACGCTGGTGCCGTATCGTTTCCATTTACCCGTTTACACGTTTGGCCACCGACGCTAATATGAAACGTATTTAGAAATCGCCGAGACCGAGAACGATACAGTGGAGCCGTTTGGGCGTGAAGGAGAGGCAGGGAAAAGTCTCGGCCCAGCCCGGCCCCGCCCGGGCGATCACGCCCGGATAACTCACTCTCTTCTAGACTCTTCCTTCCTCTCCCCTCCCTCCCTTCTCCTTCTCCTCCTCCTCTTTTCCTCCCTCGAGCGGCGAGGCGCGCGTGTGCGCGGCGTGGCCGCAGGTCGTAGTGGCCTTTCCTCAAACCCTCCCATCTTTTACCTCCTTTCCCCAAACTAAACAATTCCAGGCGGCCCCAAACGGGTTCCCAGGGCTGGCGGTCGTATAACGTAGCACACACCGGCAGGGGCGGGGCAGAGCTGGCACGGACCAGGCCGCCACCCCCAGCGTTTACACCGACCAAACTATAACAGGAATCACACTGTGTACAAACAGGCGATCACACAACGTCCTGCAGGCTCGCAGGCCTGCAGCGGGGGGAGTGCCACGCATAGCACAACGGGATGGATATTTTTAACCGTTTCATGTGCCTAACCAAACGGCGCAGTTAATCTCTCGCATCAAAGGAGTGTGAGAAACATTGCTGTGAAGATGGGAAGTTCGTGCACGGAACGCACAACCCCTCGCTACACGACCAAGACGGATAACGCAGAAATAAGCCGCGGGATTGTCATACTCTTTCTTTGTAGACGCGAATCGGGAAAGGGGGGTCCACTTTTCGACAGCGACAGACCAGACGATGTTGCCAGACTTGCCGGCGCTGTGCGCGGACCTGAGCGGGTCGCGGCGAGAGCCCTCCGCGGACGACTGGGTCTGCCGCGCCCCACACTCCCCCACCCCTTCCAGCCAACCTCTATCCCCATCTCGCTCCCTCTCGCGGAGGGATTTGCATTTTGATAGGCTATAAATCGTGTCTGGGTCTCACTCGCTAGCTCCTGGAAATGACAATCTAGTTGGCCGGGCACAAGTAATGCTCCAGTCATTAATATTATTATTTCAATTTACTTGTCGCTGGAGGGCGACGCCCTCCTCCGCAAGCCCGAGACAATAAAGCAAGTAAAAATATCTTTTAGAAAAACACAAACAAAACGAAACCGATGGCCGAGCCCCACGGCGGACGACGGGAGATACAAACATGTCAATAATACACAGGCTGTGGGCGCCGAGGTAAGGGACGACGCCGCGGGGACATGGGCGGGGCGGGGCGGGGCGACATTTGAGCCCCGGCCGGCGCGTCGGCCCCGCCACCACAGCACACGCCCCGCAGGCAAGCGTGCTCGCGAATAAAAATCCCAAGTCATATTCCTCCCCCCTCCCTCCCCCACCCCGCCCACCTCCGCGCCGTGCCCCGCGGGGGGTCCAGGTGCCGCGCTCTGCTCATTAAGGCCCCCGCCTCTCGCCCTCCCCCCTCCCCCCTTCCCGTAAGGCACTGCTGCTGTTTTCCATTTTTCAAGGAGCACATTTTGTCACTAACACCCCCGGCGCGCTGGCGGCAAATAAAGTGGAATAATTTACTATTCGGGCCCGTGCGGGCGGGGCGTGGCGGGGGTCTAACGCGGGTGCGGCGGGTGCGGTGGCCGCAGCTCCAACCCGCCCCGCCCCGCCCCGGGCCCGCGCTGAGGCTTGCGCGCTTTGCGGCTGTGGCTGTCCGAACCACTATGGATGGCCCTCATAAGTCACGGACTACTGGCTATTGCCAATCAGTTTCGGAAGTTGGACCCCCACCCTCCCCCCGCCTAACCGTGCGGCTAGTCCCCACGCAACCCTCTTCCGCCCCCGAGCACCACAGCGACCCGCCCAACCCGGCCCGGCCCGGCCCGGCCCCCGCACGTTTACTTGACATTTGACAGACGTCATCATCATCACCGTCGTCACTGACGAAAATTTTCTTCGCCCAGCTTTTCAAGGGATGGACGTTTGTTTGGTGGAGATGGCAACTAGTCGCTTCTGATTAGACTTGTTCCCTCTCTCTCTCCCTACCAGCCTCGCGCCTCGCCGCGCCGCCTCTTTCTCTCTCTCTCGGCCCTATAGAATCCCTCTCCTTATCCTCTCTCTCACTCCCCCGCGGCGGTGCGGTGGCATCTCGCGGCCGTGACTTTGGGTTGCCCGGCCCCGCCGCTCCCCGCCGTGCCACGCCGCGCCCCACCTCACAGCGGCGCTTCTCCAAACAAACCGCAGGAGAAAAGCCTTAGGCCAGGCCGGGGTGGGGCCTTCCCTTCCGCTCCTAGGGCGGCCCCGGGCGGCCCCCGGGCCCACCTGTCGCCGACGAAAAACACTCCAGCGGGCGGGGTGGGGTGGGGCGGGGTGGGGCGGGGTGGGGCGTGGTGGGGCGGGCGGGGCGGGGGGAGAGGATACGGGGACCCCTGGCGTGCTCTGTCTGCCCTATGTGCGCACCCGCGAGCCCCAACCTCACCACAACCAGCGCGATTAAAAGTTTATATAATCAAAACCACCACCAACTCACCTGTAGTCAAACAAGGAGAACTGCTGATAAGCGAAAAGCCATAAAGGTCTTATTGCGTAGGATAGTAGTAGGAAAGCGTGCATGCGTGCATAAACAGCATAATCACAAATGTAAGTGCCAAGAATACTGCAAACTTTTTTTAAAAAGAGAAGATATAAAAATTAACTACGCGGAATGACAGAGTAAATAAAATAAGTTAAGAATACAAAATTGTCTTTTTTAAAAAAATTAAGTTGAAGAAACTAACAGTTACACGAAATATATTAATTCTTTATAGATCCTAGTTGATTATTTGAAAGAAAGAAACTTCTACTAAAACGCATGCAAGAAAATTGCGTATAATTTGGCACGTACTGCTGTCTCCTGGCGCTCCCGCCACTGCCCCGGCCGCCGCAAGTCCCGCGATGCCCAACTCACCTGCAGAATGAAAAAAAAACACACATTATAGACAAGACTTACAAAATGCGACCAACACCTTAGGACAGAAATTTCCTTTTATTTAGTTTTTTTATTTTCCAAAAAAAAAAAAAAAACAACAGCTATTTGTTTTAGACAAGGAGTGCATGCAGTGCAGACAAACAGAATCTCCATTACTGCCCGGCCCGGCTGGGCGAGGTACTACACGGCGACGAACATGATTGATACTCGGCGTGTTCCTGGGCCCGGCCCGGCCCGGGCCGCAGCAGCGCTACCTATTGGCGTGCCGCTTGATGGATGGGCCCGACCCCACAATGCGACGCCGCGCCGCGCCACGCCACGCCACGCCGCGCCACGCCGCGCCACGCCGCGCCACGCAGGCGGTCGTGCAAATTAGATTTACATACAAACGAGCCAAAGCCAAACACGCGCCGGAGAGCAAACGAGCCAAACTTGAAAAACAGACGAAAATCACACGCAGCAGCACGCCGTGGGTGGGACGGCTCCGTTTGGCGGGAAACCGGGGAAATTGGTTAAGATTGAAAATAAAAATTAATTTTAAAAAAATAAAATAGTTAGAGGGTATGAGTATAGAGCATCGTAGCACAACGCAAACTGGGCATACAAAAAAAACAAAACAAGCAATAATCAAGCCGAATTGAGGACGCCAGTGTAAATTGTCTTCTATAAATACGCACAGCAGCGGGGCCGGGCCCAACTAATGCACTTCTCTTTTAATCATTTCACTCCCCCCCACCTGCTTTCAGAGTTTTGTACAAAAAATATATTTCATGCCACGCTTGCTCGCTCTCTGCTCATCAGCTGGATTACAGGGCAGAATGCGACCCTGCTGGCCGGTGGACCGGGTCGAGCGGGGCGGGGCGGGGCGGGGCGGGGCGGGGCGGGGCGGGGCGGGGCGGGGCAGTCAGGCGGGGCAGTCAGGCGACGCTGCACAGCCAATGCATCACTCTAATTAATTCCGCCGGTTCTGTACCAAAACATAACCACAACATCACAGCGCGCTTCCTCGCCGCTCCTCCCCGAGCACCTCTCTCTCTCTTTCTCGCCTCAAGTAACTTCAGCTCCTCTTCCTTACGCTCGCTACGCTCCCTCTCTCTCTCTCTCTCTCTCACTCTCTCTCTCTCCCTCTCTCATTATTTTCTCGCGACTTTGCATCAGCAGCCCAGCAGGCCCAGCCCTGCCGGTGGCCGGCCCAGGGTGCCGCCTCTTTCTCTCCCTCTCTCTCGCTCTACCCGGGTGGGCCCTCGCCTCGCCTGGGGCTGGGCCCCGCCGGCCACCCCGCCCCGTCCCGTCAGTCAGCCGGCCGTGTAAGACTCCCCGCCCCGCCCCGCCCGTCTGCCCTGGGGTCCAAGCCACAGCGGGGCCCGCTGTCAGCTTGGCACGCGGAGGCGCCAATGAGCCCCATGGGTACCGCCCCGCCCCGCCCGCCCCGCCCGCCCCGCCCCGCGAGGGGCTCCGTACCGGGGGCTGCCGACACCCCACTCCTCCTTCATGGTAATCGGCCCTGAGCCAACCAACCGCGGCAATGGGGAAAATCTTTAACATGCAAATACGGGGCGGGTGGGGCGGCGGGGAGGGCTGGGCCCGGGCCCTACCCTGCAGCCTGCCCCGGCAGAGCACTGCCCCGAGCCGAGTCCTCCGCGCCGCGCGGGGCAAATCACAGGCAGGCACAGGGGAGGTAGGGCGCAGTGTCATTTTCCACGCGTCGCGCTTGAGCGCAGCGCGGCTGGCTAACTTGCGGAAAATGGAAGGGATTTGGCTGCTTCGAATAAACTTACAAAGAAAATTGCGAAGGATCAGCGATACAAAGGCAATCGTTCCTAATCGCGGTGCCCAGCGGGGTTAACTGTCACGCGAGGGATGAAGACGCTATCCCGGCCGTCACAGCGCGGCCCCTTCGCGGGGCGGGATCTACGACGTGTATACGGCGCCGAGGACAGCGCATTCCCATCACAGTGCTCCGCATTACAGCGGCGCTGGCGGCGCCCCGCCCTCAGCCCCGCGGGGCTAGCCCGCGTGCGTGCGCGCAGATAACAATCTTATCAATGTCGCGCGCGGGCGGGGGCGCGCGGGGCAGAACAAGACGCCGCCGCCCCCTAAAAACTTTGCGCTGATACGTATTTCAGCGTCGCGCGGGGCGCCTCGCTTCCTAATTCGGAGCGCACATGTAGCAGCGGGGCGGGGACGCGCGCTCCGCGTGTTCGCACGCCCGCCCCGGGGTTAGGACCGTTAGGCTGTAGGGTGAAACGTGAGAAGAGAGGGAGAGAGAGAGAGAGAGAGAAGAAGAAGAAGCGCGTCGGCGGAAGGGCGAGAGAAGATGAGTTACACCCTGACGGGGAACGTAAACCGCTGCATAAGACGCCAACAGGAGGAGGTAGGGACCCGACAAAGGTGAGGAAAGAGAGTGGGTCTGCGCAAAGAGAGAGGGAGAAAGAGAAGGAGAGAGAGAGAGAGAGAGAGAGAGAGAGAGAGAGAGAGAGAGAGAGAGAGAGAGAGAGAGGAAGAAGGGGTCATGCGTAAACGCTGTCACTGCGGCGTGGTGCATGGAGCTGGATGCTGCCGGCGTTGGGCCGGGCGACACGCGATGCACGGCGAGGGGCGGGGCGAGAGGGGGGGCGGGGCGAGAGGGGGGGGGGCGAGAGGGGGCGGGGAGAGAGGGGAGGAAGGGCGCGGGGAAGGGCGCGGGGGAAGGGCGCGGGGGAAGGGCGCGGGGGAAGGGCGCCGAGGAGGCGGACCAGAGCCTGGCGTTATGACGGACACAATATCGTGACGTGGAGGGACAGCGGGCCGCTACAGGACAAAGGGGGCAATGGTCTGCGGCCAGAGTGAGAGAGAGAGAAAGAGAGAGCGGAGGGGGAAGCCAAGGGGACGGTAGAAACAAAAGCGGAGGTGAGAAGAGTGGACACACACACACACACTCACATGTGCCTGCCGTGAACACGTACACACAAAAGGGGTCGTGGATTCAGTGGGAGAGTTTACGGTCCAACGTCCGATGCGACGTAATTGGTTTACGAAGTCTCGGGAGATCGCCGTTCGGTCCGCAATCTCCCCTCTCTTTCCCTCTCACCCCCCACCCCACACACACAGACCAACCCTTTTGGCCCCGCTCTTCCCCTATACCTAAATTGCTCCCCGCACCACCAACCCCTAGCCACACCGGGGCGACACCAAGCAGGTGCGGGGCGGGCGGGGCGGGCGGAGCGGAGCACGGCCCAGACATATACACACAGCTGGCGGGGCGGGGCGGTGCGGTGCGGTGCGGTGCGGGGCGGGGCGGGGCGGGGCGGGGCGGGGGGATCAATAGGCCCACCGACCCTCTCCGTGATCCCCAGCTTTTACCCCTTTTGTCTCTGCGGCCTACGATTGGCGAAACCTCGGCCAAATTAAATAAAGCCCTGCAATCCGTGTCCAGAGCGGGAGCCGCACGTCAGAAGACCTTACCCCCCCCCCCCCCCCCCCCCACCTCTCACTCACGTTCGCGGGCCGCCCGCGCCCTACAGTCCGCGGACATGACATCGCTCGCCTCGCATCCCTAGAAAACGCTTTACACGACAAGCAGACCCCAGACGCGGGGGTTTACGATACGATCCTATAGTCCGGTCGCGTGGGCTCCGCACGCAGCAGCGTAGCCAGAAAAGTAGGCAAAAAACGCCCAACACACAGCCGTGTGGAGCGGTGGGTATCGACGCCTGCCTACTAGGCAATCCCTCCCTTCACAGCTGTGCGTGCCACGCAGTCCCTGTGACGCGGTACTGCTGTCCGTCCCGTCCGTGTTCTCCGAACCGTCGGGCTTTATACTACGCTCCACGCTCCACGCCGGCACCACTGCCCTGCTCAGTCAGGCACACGGCCCTCCCGGCTGCACTCTAAACTACTAAGGTACACACGTGTACCTTATAAGGTTGTTCCAACCGTTGTACCTTAAGCAAAAAAAGCTTAAGGTACAGAGCTCAAGGTACAGCGTAAGGTACACGTTGGTACCTTTCGTGTTATGCGGGCAGCCTACCGAGCGCGGGTCCTCTGTACCTTAACGTGTACCTCTCGCGCGCAGCCGTGCGCAGCGGGCGGCCTACAGGGCACGGCTCCTCTGTACCTTGACGTGTACCTTTCGTGTGCTGCGGGTGGCCTACCGAGCGCGGGTCCTCTGTACCTTAACGCGTACCTTTCGTTCGCAGCCATGCGCAGCGGGCGGCATACCGAGCACGGCTCCTCTGTACCATTACGTGTACCTCTCGTGTGCCACGTGTCGCCTACAGAGCCTCTGGATGGGTGACATTCATGACACTACATGGGTACTAAGAATTATTTTGTATCACAATGCAATTGACAGTGGTGCGTTAAAAATATGTCACAGTTGTGCGTTCAGTATGAGCGTACTAACTTCTTTGGGGCATTCTCCTTTCGCCTTCTCTTTCCCCCTTCCTCCTCCCCATACCACTCCCCCTCTCCCCCTCTCCCCTTCTCCCCACCCCACTCCCCCTCTCCCTCGCCCTTCCCCCTATCCTCTCTCTGCCTCTAAGCCTCGTGTTTAGCCTGGTCAGTCCTACTGGCCGCGAGATACGCATTTTGTTGGCAGTACCGGGATTCGAACCTGCCAACTCAGCGCTCACGCTTCGGTCGGAACCTACTGAGCTAAGAAGCCTTGTGCGGGCGAGACGTTCTGCGCCGCACCACATTACAACGCTGCCTGGTGTCCCTGCCGGGCCGTCCGACCCCTCCTCCCCTCCTCCCTCTCTGGTCGGCCGACCTAAAGGTACAGCGTAAGGTACGAGAGCCCCGGGGAGAGTAGGCCGCCGGGTGAGCGGGTGAGCGTAATGAGAGCCCCTCCCCGGTCCCCTAAGGTACAACTAAAGGAACAAGAGCGCTAGGCAGGCAGTCGGACATCACTAAAGGTACAGCGTAAGGTACGAGAGCCCCGGGGACAGTAGGCCGCCGGGTGAGCGGGTGAGATTATGGTACAGCGTAAGGTACGAGAGCCCCGGGGAAAGTATGCAACCACCAACACAGGGTGGCCTTAAGGTACAGATCTGTACCCCCCGCGCCCATTAAGGTACAAAGTGCTGATTATGGTACATGGTAAGGTACAAGAAACCCCGTGCTGCGTAGGCAATCACACACACAGGGGTACAGATGTGTACCTTAAGGCCCATTAAGGTACAAAGTGCTGATTATGGTACACGTTATGGTACGGAGGCCCCGTCTCGGGTAGGCACACAGCCGCACAGGGGTACAGATCTGTACCTTAAGGCCCATTAAGGTACAAAGGACGCTACGTTTCCCCTTTTCGTGTACCTTACGGAGGTTCTGTACCTTATAAGGTAGGCAAAAGGTACAAAGCGCACATTTGTACCTACATTTGTACCTTAGTGGTTTACAGTGTGGCTTCCACTGAAATCCCCTCTGCCGGCCCCGGCCGGCCCCTGCACTAACACACGGCACATACGGAACAACAACAACAAAGTCACGCGGCTGGGCGGAACGCAAACACAAAACCAAGAAAAGAAAAAAAACACACCCGCTACGAATTTTGAGAAGCGCAAATTACAGCAATGGGAGTGAAAGGCTATCGCATGGTCAACTGGCACGCGCACGCGCAGTCGTGTCGTGAAATCGTCGTGTTTTACGCGTATCGCGTACTTAGGGGTTTTTATTTTAAAATTTTAAGTGCGCGTGTTATTTTGTATTTTTCAGTTGGACTTTTCCAAACTATTTTAGCGTCATACACTGCCGATTGCTTCTTAAAACAAGGCACCGCCACATAAAGGAGGGAGAGAGAGGGAGAGAGAGAGAGAGAGAGAGAGAGAGAGAGAGAGAGAGAGAGAGAGAGAGAGAGGGAGAGAGAGAGGAAAAGCAAAGGGGGTTGCTGCTCGCAGCGGGGCGTCGCGCGGACCCGGAGGAAAGAGGAGGAAGAGTCGGAATCGGGAGAAAATTAGGAAGCAAGGGGCTGGCAGGGCGGGGCAGAAGCCTAGCAGGTCGAGAAGGGTAGCGAGCAACCGCCACGAGGAGAGAGCGAGAGTGAGGGAGGGAGGAAGAAGGAGAGGGAGAGAGAGAGAGATATTGAGGGGGAGGGTGGCCTTCCGCTTACGGTGGGACAAGCAGACATTGATCAGAGAGAGTTTCTCTCCCTCTCGCCCACACTGCCAACTTGAGACGATGGCGCGGCGCGGCGGGGCGGAGCACGGGGGTGGAATCTTCCTCCCGCCCCACCCCGCCCCACCTGTCTCTAATGAGCACGGCCCGACCCTTAAGCCCCTCGGCGGCGGGACAAGGGGAGCCAGGACGCCGCCGCCGGGCCATATCGGGGGCGGGCCGGGGGCGGCCGGGGGCGGGCAGGGCCACACAGTCAGTCCACAGCCAGCCAGGTCTACCACTGTCAGTCGCAGGGCAGGGCGGGCCAGGGGGTAGAGGGGAACTGGGTTCAAATCCACCGCAGCTCCGCTTTACCAAGTTAATTTAGAGTGGCCGCGGCTGCCCCGCTCCCCTCCCCCTCCTCTTCTCTCTCTGCCACACGCAGATTGCCCCGTAAAGTATAGTCCAGAAGGCCGCACGCGGGCGACAGTGACGCCGCGGGGAGGGGGGGGGGGGGGCAACCCCTTCGACCGATAGCCTCCTACCTACCCCCCACCCACATCAATGGCCATCCATCATACCTCCCTCCCTCTCTCCCTCTCCCTCACACACACATACACACATTCCTTTCGGGTAATTGAAACACGAGACATTTGTGTGCAGCCCCCTTCTCCTCCTCTCTCCTCCTTATGGTGGCCGCGCGTCGTCCACTCCATAAAATATATTTCCATGGTGCTCCGCTATCGCATGGCAGACCGCGGCGGCGAAACTGAGGAGAGGAGAGGAGGAATGCCACGGCAGCGCTCACAAGGACGCGCGCGCGCTCACACACACACACACAGCGCCCGGCTCCAATTAGAGCAGACTTATTCACCTGCATGTGTAAGCGCGCTGGTCAGGTGAGACGCACCTGTCCCCCTGGCGCCTCGCCCGGCCGACACGACACCTGTGCCGCGCGTGCGTGCGTGCGCGCGTGCGTGCGCACACTGAACCCTCGTGCACCATGTCGCGCATAAGCCTCGCAGGATGTTTTAAGCAATCATAATTATTCACATTTGTGCTTGGTTATGCACAACGAGTACATAGACATGCATAAAATTTTGTGTGTGGCTGTATGAAATTGTGCATGACGGTGAGAAAACCATTGCATAAGGGCGCTACGTACAGTGTGCGCGCGTAGTCGCCACAAATCGCCACTACCCGACGACCTGAGCCCCGACTCCGCGCGCAGAAGGCGCACCCGGGCAGACCAAGCGCCCGCCCCGCCCCGCCCCGCCTCGGGCGTAATAGGGTTATGGGGTGAAGTGGGCCAAGCGGCAGGAAGTCCCGGGCCAGGGTGGGCCGGCCGGTAGGTACGCGTGCAGAGAGGGGTGGGGACAGGGACAGGCACAAGGAGTGGACGGCGCGACGGAAGGTCTGGCGCTCCCGGGGCGGGGCGGGGCGGGGGTCCCCTAGCGCCGACACGGCTCAAGTCGAGCAGAGCGGTGGTGCCGCCCCGCCCCGCCCTGCTCCAACCGGACTCAAAACTTGAACGGAGAACGTAATAAAATAAAATAAAGGAAAGCCTTTTTCTCCGCGCGTGTCGAAAAAAATTACTTTTATAAAAATAATAAAAAGTCTCGTACGCGGCGCTATGTACAGAAGACCAACGCGACTGCTCCCCTTGCCTCCGCGTTACTCTCCACAAGCAGCACAACAAAAGATAAAACTTTCAGCAAAGGCTCATCCTGCTTGAGTATTCTTTAAGCAGGCCGGGCGGGGGGGCCGGGCCCGGTGAGCGAGAGGGGAAAGGGGTGGGGGTGGGGGGTCTGGATTGGCGCGGAATGGCGGGGTGAGGTGGGGTGAGGTGAGGTGGGGCGGGGCGGGCCGCGCACGACGGCTCTTCCTGAGCGCCGCGCCCGCTCACACGCACGCCTCCCCGCCGCTCGCCGTCCAGAGACAAAAGTGGGAGCGACACAGTCGCCCCGCCCCGCCCCGCCCCGCCCCGCACGTCAGTCCTCCAGACGCTTGAGTCGCATTAAACATGTAAGGAGCGCGCGATGGTGCGGGGAGCGGGGCGGGGCGCCCAGGTGAGGCGGGGAGCGGGGCGGGGAGCCCAGGTGAGGCGGGGGGTGGGGCGGGGCGCGGTGGGGCGCCCATGTCGCCAGGCCCCAGGCCGCCTCACTGCGGGGGCATACGAAAACAAGCACGACCAAACTATTGATTGGCCCTTCGCCAAGTTGGCTAACTTCCTTCTTTGTTCTGCCGCGTGTCTTGTTTGTTTCTCCGTATGTATGTCGCCCAGATTGCTAATATCCTTTACATACCTCTCCGGGTTTTCCTCTCCCTCTCTCTCTGTTTCCCCCTCTCCCTGCGCGCGTTCCATTCTTTCCTGGAGCAAAGCATTTCACTCCATGGGGGATGCCAGAGGACAGCCCCCCTCCCCTGCAGTGTGAGTGGTGTGTGTGTGCGCGCGCGCCAGCAGCACGCGCCTATTCGGGAGCGCAAGGGAGGAGAGAAAGGGGTGAAGAGAGAGAGAGAGAGGGAGGAAGAGATGGGAGAGGAGGGCAGCTCTCACAATGATCCCTGCCCTAATGCCTCTCCAACACAAACTTCCCTCCCGCGAGCGGAATGCTCACCGCGCAGCGTGGCGCGGCGTGGCGTAGCCTAGCGTCACGTGGAGCACCCGCGCTCACCGCACATTTACCATTTCTCTCACTCGCGCGCGCTCTCTCTCTCTCTCTCTCTCTCACTCGCTCTTTCTCTCCAGTCTCCTCGGCGCCATCGGGCCGCCCTCAATCATGCACGGTGGTTGACTGGTCATTAAAACAAACCAGCTGAGCTGCATTATTAAAGAGCCCCGCCAGGACCTCCCCCCCCCCTCTCCTTCTCCCTCTCTCTCACACATGCAGACACGGACGCCCTCCCTCTGTCTCAAACACCCCCGCCGTGCACCTGACAGAGCGCGCGCGCGCGCGCAGCCTTAAACGGCTCCTGGAGAAACTTGTGATTAGGTATAAATTCTCCAGCGTCTAGTTTTGCGCTGGAACAAAGAGACAGAGGGTCGGGGGTGGGGGGAGGAGTGGGGGGTGAACTGTGAGGGCGTTTATTACGGGACACGTGGGGGCGTGGCGCTCTGCAAAGGACGCGAGCGCAGTCACAGAGAGAGAGAGAGAGAGAGAGAGAGAGAGAGAGAGAGAGAGAGAGAGAGAGACGCCGGAGTGCCGATACGAGCAGCAGAAAGTTATAGTCCAGGAAGCTATCTTAAGCATCACGCCCGTTCTCTGGAGAAGACGTCTGCGCATTTGAGAGCGAAAAAAAGAAAGAAAGAGTGCAGAAGCGAGCGCGTTTTCGAGAGAAAGAGATAATAGACAGACGCGTGCAAGAGATGAGAGAGCAGAAGTGTTGGGTTAGTAGATGCATGGGTAGCCCACGAAAGGCTGGGAGGGAGGGAAAGAGAGACTAGAAGGCCCTGCAGGCCCGGGCAGGGCGGCGCGGCGGCACGGCGTAAGCAGGCGAATGTTCTCCTCTACGACACACCATTTCCCTTATACTCCGGCCCCCTTCCTCTCGCCCATCCATCTCTCCCCCTCCCCCTCCCCTCCCCTCCGCCATCCATGCATGCTACATGAGCGCAGAGTGCCGGGCTGGCCCGGCCCGGGCGGCGTATTAGGCACCATATCCCACCACGCGGCCGGGCCGGGCCGGGTTGGGCCGGGCCGAATGGATATGACCAAATATCGCTCTATTAAAGGCTTAAGGGACGCCCCGTACCGCACCACGACGCTCCCCTCCTCAGAAGCCCCTCAAGCCGCCACGCCGCGCCACGCCACGCCGGGCGCCCCGACGTCTACCGAGACATGCCAGCCAGGGACGTACATTGTTACACAGCGCCTTTTGCTCCACGGCATACGGCTGTCACTTACCAGCGACCTGACTCTTCAAATAAAGAGAGAGGGGGGGGGGGGGGAAAGGGGAGGGCTGCACTGTAAGGGATTTTTTCCCCCGTAATTTTACAAACAACAAAGACCTGTTAATTTTTTTCACGAACTCTTCGTTGTTTTTGAGGTAATAGGAATTCTTGTAACTTTTAAGTCAGATTACGATTAATTTGTTTCCAATACTACGAACAGTTCTTCCCAAATAACGAACACTGTGCGTCATTTTTAATCACAACAATATTCGTAAATAATTTTATCGTAAAATAACGAGACACTCAACAATGTGGGAGCTACGCCTGGCCCTGTTTTTTGGTGCACGGGTCCAGGCGGGCCGAGGCAGGCTGCTGCAGGCTGCTGACGAAACAAAGCCGCATACTTACTCGCAAACAATCCTTGCCTGAGATGTAAAAGAATCCCCCTCTCCCTCCGCCCCACCTCCAATACCACACGACGACGACGACGTTTTGCATTTCTTCCAAATGCTCCCCACCCTTATCCCTTTTCCTCGACCCGAAGCCCGCATATACAACTTCACTCCCCGGAGAAAAATAAGTTAAGGCCCGGAGAAAATAACAAAGAAACGGCCCACTCGGCGTCGCGAAGTAGAAGAAGAAGAAAACGGAGCAGAAGAGGAGGAGGAGGAGGCGGAGCAGGAGGATAGCAGTAATCGACACGTGTTTCGACACTGGATCGCACCGAACCTTTAGAGCCCGTTCCCTTCCACTCCACGCCTCCACCTGTCCCCCCCCCCCCCTCTCTGCTCTCCCTCCTCGCTCTCTCAGCGCAAAACAGGACAAAAAGCAGATTGCAAACGCAGTGTTGCATGCCGCGAGTCGGTTGTGTGAGCGATTGGCAAGCGATATGCGGGCGTTAAGGGAGACGGGGAGAGGCAGGGAGGGGAGGGGAGGGGAGAGGAGGGCCTGCGCGCCGCGAAGCACGCCCGTTCATTCCCACACCTTCGTCACCGGCCGCGGCGGGGCGGGCACGGCGGGGACAGGTACCTAGGATGACGGCACTCCACCTCTCTCTCTCTGGATGGGGAATCAATTACAGCAGAAAACGGGCGCCTCCTAGTCGAAAGAAGGGCGGATGCCCCTCACTCCGACTCTCCCCTCTCTCCCTCTCCGTCTCTCCCTCTCTGACGGGCCTCTCCTCGCAGCTCTTGTTCTGCCAGCTGGGAGGGGCAGCTGGGGCTACACGAGGCCGCTAGGCGCGCCACGCCACGCCACGCCACGCCATACGCAGGTGCTGCCCAGGAGTGGCACAAGCAATCAAAACCAGCGCATCGCGCACGCATCGCAGCGGGACCTGTTGTGTTGTTCAGACAGACCTACACGACAAAAAAAAAACAAGGAGAAAGAAAAACAGATCGGAACGAAAAACAGGAGTGTCTGATTAATGAATCGCAGCTTGGAATGGTTTAATAGTGACGGGGAGAATAGATGAGTCAGGAGGACATCAGTAGACGCGTATTTCTCTGATCAAACGTGCACCGAGGCGGGGCGTTTGAAGAAACTTGGAAGAGAGAGGAGGAGAGAGTGAGAGGGGGGGGGGGACGAGTTGAGGAAGCGACGCAGCGTCGTCGGGTAACTTCACCACACACGGCGCCAGGCAGCCAGCGAGACGGGGAGCTGGGGCTGGGCTAGCGTGACGGCGCGCGTGACGACGTGTGACAAGGAGACGAGAGATTCAAAACGATAGCGAAAATAGAGGAGGTCGCCTGTAATTTATAAGTCCCCTCGCATCCATCCATCCTTCCTTTCTGGTGGGCTCCGCGCTCGCCGCCCCGCCCCGCCCCGCCCCGCCCCGCCCCGCCCCGCCCCGCCCCGCCCCGGTGGTCCGCTCTGACGGTCCGCTTCCGTGCCGGCGGAAAAAGAGGAGAGAAAATAATAAAACAATCCCTGTCTGAAAACACACACACACAGTTTCATTCGTTAAATTTAATGACGAGGTCGGGTGCGGTGCGGATCCTTCTCGGCTTAGAAAACCACGCGATTAATAGCTGGGCAGTCCGGGCCGGGCGGGTGATTGCACACGTTGCAGTTCAACAAGCAGCGCAATCGGTTTCCACTAATGTCGCCAGTTTTTGTTGTGCAGCTGTGGGTGCGGGGTCGGGCGTCGGGTCGGAGGGCGCCGCCAGAGGTCAGCAAAACACTGTACCAACCCCCCAGCGCGGACCGCACATCCACGCTCTCTCTCTCTCTCTCTCTCTCTCTCTCTCTCTCTCTCTCTCTCTCTCTCTCTCTCTCTCTCTCTCTCTCTCTCTCGCCGCCGAACGCACGAGCAAAACTTTTTATAGCGGGGCGTATGGATACCTCCAGCCAGCACCGTTGGCAGTGTGTGCGTGTGTGTGTGTGCCGGGCAGGGCAGAGCCGGCATGTAAATGAGCTCAGAGACCGCGGCCCCGTCCTCCGGAAGGATTACTGGTCCGCGGCCGCCAGCCACCCCCAGCACGGCCAGGCCAGGCCACACCACGGGCCACGTTATAAACGGCTTGTCAATTCCGGGAACGTTTTTCATTCAGTCCCCGTAGAACAATCCCACCCAAGAGGAAGAGAGGGAGAGGGAGGGGGAGAGGAAGAGAGAGGGAGGAAGAGAGAGGGAGAAGAGAGGAAAGGGAGAGAAAAAGAGGGGGAGTGGGAGGGGGGGGGGTCGGCACGGAAAAATCGACGCGATAAAAAGGGCCAGACACAGTGTATTCCCGAAATGTGGACGCTCAAAAAAGGCGCCGCGTGCTCCTGCCGCCCAGCCCGGTGCACGCAGGGTGGGGTGGGGCGGGGCGGGGCTAGAGGGCCCGGGGGACGGCGACGACACTCGCGCTGGCGCCTGCGCCCCCCAGCTCCAGCCCCACAGCGCTGCTGCCGGAGGCTTAGAGGACATGGGGGAGCGGTCACCGCGGCGGGGCGGGGCGGGGCGGGGCGGGGCGGGGCGGGGCGGGGCGGACAACCCTACGTCCGCCATGACAGACGGATTCCGGCCGCGCGCGTCAAACATGTGGGGACGCCACGGGGATTTGCGTTGATCCAGCAAAGGCCGTCGCCCCGTCCCGTCCGCCCCACGTCCGACCCCGCCGCGCCACGCCACTAACTCACTGCTGCCAGGGGCGGGGCGGGGCGGGGCGGGGCAGGGCGGGGCGGGGCGGGGCCTTTGTCTCCCGGCGCGGCGCGTCACGCCGCTGCCTCGCAGCCCGTAGGGTAGGCACACCCGCCCGACAGCCGCGCCGCCGCGCTGCCTACCCCGCAGGGGCCCCGCCCCGCGCGGCGCACAGTAGCATCGCACAAAGACTGCATCTCTATACCGCGAAAATATTAATTCTCCGAAAGCACATTGCTCTGTATGTGCGTTCATAGCAGCAGGCGGGCCAACAGTCAGCCCCGCCCCGCCCTGCACTGCACTGCATGCTACGCCCATGGGCGTGTAACACTGGGGGGGCGGGGCGTAACACGCAGGCGGAGCGGAGCGCCGGGCTTACCGCCCGCGGGGCTTCGGCTTACACGCCCTTCCCCCCCTCCCCTACCGCGCACTACAGCTACATCTCGACGCTGCTGTATGAATGACCCCGTTGCTGCAAGGGCTTCCATCTTACAGAGACTCGGTAATGCGGATTCGATGCACGGCCCCCCACCCCCTCCGCTCCGCCTCTCGTATCAGCGAGCTACACAAATATCGGGGCCGAGCCGGCCGAGCACTGCAAACGCGACATGACAGCGCAGTGCACGGTGCACTCGCCCCCACCCCCCAAAGCGACCCCAAAACTGCACCGCGTCCTGACACGTGCAATGACGCTCGCGCATTCACATACACATTTCAGAACTGAATGCACCGTGACTGAAAATCACATCTGCCTTGTCAAATCACCTCCTCCCGTCCCCCACACGTACGTTTTTTTCTTTTTTTCCGAAAGACTCCATAAATAATTTTGCTAGTCTTTTATTATATTTAATGCGTGCGTGGAACCAGCATGAAGACTCCCCTCCTCACCCCTCCCCTGCAAACCTTTCTCTGGATGTGAGTGCAGCGCGTCGCTGACGGGCGTGGCGGGGCGTGGCGGGGCGCGGATGCTGGAGCAGAGCTCTATACTCGCCTCCCTCCGTATCTTTTTATTATCCACTCTTCGGGCTGCGAATAAATCGCCCCGGCGCCCCCCCCCCCCCCCTCCAGGAGGGAAGCGAGCCGCGCTGCCGCGTGCAAATTCAGGTGCGCAAATGCGGTATTTCTTTTTATTCCCTTAATCGCGCCAGAGGCCCTCCCTACCAAGTGCCTACGCGGCCTTCATTTCCTTGGGCCGGTAATCTGCCCGCTACAAGGGCGGGCGGGGCGGGCCCGCCGTGTCGGCGCCGTGCCCAATGGGGAGGTCATGTCCATAAACACGACGCACACCAAACTTTCTGACGCGGTGGGGTGGGGAGTGTTTCGGAGTAATGTAAATCTATATAAACACACATTCTCTCGCTATACACAGACAAAAAAGCTTGATCGAAATATAAACGGCAGGGGGTAGAACCAGGTGATGTGGTCTGCTTCGCTGCGCAGTCCGTTGCCCCGCGGTGGGCTGGTCTTCCTCCCCCACACCACACATCCCCAACCTCCAGACCGGAAACGTAAGCCCCCACCAAACAGCCCCCCACCCCCCTTCCACTCTAGGCGGGGTGTACCGGCAACATAACGCCGCGGCATACCCGCCCCTTTTACGAGCACTTTCTGTGGCGTGGTTTACTGTCGCCAAAGGGAACTACAACCAATACGGCCGTTGCACAGGGGCGAATCAAATTATGTTATAAATGTGTACAGCGCGAGACGGTGGTAGGGCGTGGTGTGGCGCGGCGTGGCGTGGCGTGGCGCGGCGTGGCGGGCGCAGGCGCGGGGCGGGTGCGAAAAGCCCTCAGGGGACCCATCCTTCTCGCACCCATATAGTGAGCGGCACTGATCGCGAGCGAAACATTCGACGCTCGATTTGCGCCGGCAACACGCCCAGCTGTCGCGATACGACGTTTTAGCAAATCGGCACACCACGGAAAAAATTTCAGAGAAAGCAGGCAACTCCCAGAATACTGTTTTTGTTGATTATCCCAGTAAATTTTTTCAAGGAAAAATTGAATCTTTAATTTTTTTTTATCTTTCTAATAATTTTCTAAGCAAAACCACACACACTTGTTCTAAAACATTTAAATTCTAGTGGTTGAACCAACTCTTCGGGCCGACGCTAAGTGAGCGCTCTCGCGCTTCGTGCCGCGAGGCGCATCTTGGAAATGAAAATGGCCTGTTCTCCCCCCAGCAGGTCATTAGCCACGCAGTGACGGCGGGCCGAGCTCTGCGCCCTGAGATTAAAAGGGTTAAGCGCAACTCAACCCCAGCGGCAGGCCGAGCCGGCCTGGCCAGGTGGACCCCTCACGCGGGTGGCGCCGCCCCGGCCCGGCCGCCGCTTCACGCCAACCGTTTGGCTATGAAAAATGACGCGGCCACACAAGAAGAGCTCGCTCGCGCTGGCAGACGAAGGATATGCCCCTCCCCCTCGCCCCTCCCGCCTCTCCACCCCAAATTCACACCACACGCGCGTGTCGAGCACGGCAGGCAGGGGGAGGCGAGCACTGCGTGATGTAAGCCAGAGCTACATATATATAGTTCTACGTCAAACTAAGTCAAACCATGCCGTTGCACTCAGCTACTTTGCAGGCAATCATAGAAAGTAAACGACAGAGGGGTTCAAGGTTCTAGGTGCTGGCAACGCAACTTCTACTTGGGTGTCCGTGGACTCGGACTCTTACTACGGCGTGCATTGAAATACGACTACAGCGCGAGAGAGAAAAGAGAAAAAAAAATCACGTGCGAGGAGCGATCTAATCCGGTCTGAATGGGGTACTAACCGGGCAGGGGCGGCCGGGCTGCGCGACCTTGACGCTGAGGTATTCCTGCTGTGTCCGCCATCTCGTACTCACCTGAAACAGAAGAGACAACGGAACGTCAAAAAACGCCCTCAAAAACAACAAAAAGACTGTGGTGATGTGCGAGAAATATTTCCGAAAAGTGTTTCTGGCCCGCTTCAGCGCCGTAGCGTGGCCGACAGTTTCCTCAGGCCTCTGATGCACCGCGTTGATCGCGAAACGGTAATAAAACTGGCCGGGGTGAGCCTGAGGAGAGGCGTCGCCCTGGGAGCGCGCGTCGAAATTGCGAATTTCAATTTCAAACCGAATCCGCTTATTATAATCATCACCATCATCGTTTGCACTTTCGTCGGGGGGACGAAAGAGTTGAATTGGGCCGGAGAGCGAGAGAGAGAGATATATAACGCAATTTCGCGGGAAAGGGCGAAGCGGGGGGAGAAAAAGGGGGGGGGGGGTGAAAACGAAGCCAACTTGCAAACTGCATTATCTCTCCAGGTCGTTGGATCACTCGCGGAGGCGCCCTTCGCTCGCGTCTGATGGCTCATTCAGGCGGGGCGGCCCGTCCGTTTAGTAGGGTAACACGTCCGAATAACAAGAGCGATTCGAGCGCCATAGCGTGTCGCTTCAATACACCTCTTTACAACCAGCCTTGGTCGTGCCATTCAGCTTTTTTTTTATTCATCTAGCGACTCCCTCCAGGGGAATTACCGATTGGTTCCTCCAGCACTCTCCCACACTCACTCACACACACGCACGCACGCCAGCACGCGCCCACCCCTTTGTTTCCCCGCCCAGCCTTTTGTCCCATTCAAGCGCCGCTGCTGCTGCCGCTGCATTTCCTCATCCGCACTACGACAGAAGGCTCAATCAAAGTTTTCTAAAAATAGAAGAAGAGGCGGGGGAAAAAACTCTGTCCGACTTTTATTTCCCTTTCCTTCTCCGATCGACCGCGATCCGCATTCGGTCGTCGGTCCTTGATTAAATAAAATGAGAGGATATTTCCCCGACCGAAATACCAATCAAGCCCATGAATAGTGAGCGGGTCCGGGACTTGAGATTGTGTCCGCTGGCGCGGCGGGGCGGGGCGGGCCTGCGCTTCTTTTTTGACACTCATTCGCATTTTAAATGCGCGGAAGGCATCTGCATACACCAGCGGACAACACTTTGGGGCCCAGGCCCGCAGCGCGGCCAGCTGGCGTCTTGGGTCAGGACCAAAGGGCCTCTGGGCCGGGAGTCATTGCAACACGCTGCTGACCGAGCAAAAAGAAAAATACAAAACGGAAAAGTATAAACTTAATGCGAACGGATGGAGCTGGGGGTGGGGGGCCATGCTAGGCCATGCCCGGCGGTGTCGACCCAGGGGCTGCCCCGCCCCGCCCCGCCCCGCCCCGCCCGATCTGGAACACCTATACAGTCGAGATGATGAAAAAGGTCCGTCCTAACGAAGGCCCCCCGCCTCGCCTTGCCTCGGCTCACCTCGCCCAGTTTGCACAATTTGGTCCGAAGGGGAGAGAGAGAGGGAAGTCCCGGATACCTCAGACAACACCCCCGCCCCGCCCCGCCCCGCCGGCTCCACGGCCTCGCTCTAGCTTAGGCATACCTAACGAAGCTGCCCCGCCCCCTCCCCCTCCCCTCCCCCACCCGCTTTGAAAAAAAGACGTGGCGTAACGAGGCGTAGGACCGTCCTCAATAAGGGACAAAAACCATGAGGCCGCAGCGGCAAACGGCGGGGCGTTCGAATGACCCGGGCGGGGCGGGGCGGGGCGGGGCGGGGCGCGCAACACCTCGCCTGCCAATCTCTCGCGGAGAGAAACACCAGAGAGAACCATCAGCGTCACACACACACACACACACATCCACTGCAGCGGCTGTCGGCCGCGCGGAGAGTTAAGAGTGAAAAATAAAAATATAAATGCACGGGGGAAAAAAGCGAGGCAGGCAGCAGGCTGGGCGCATCGCATCGGCCGCGTGCACCGGCAGCGCCAACTTCACGTTATGAATTTCTCATCTCCGGACGCCCCTGGGCTGGGCTGGCTGGGCCGAGAGGAAAATAATACGGGGAACCTCTCCTCCAGCCAGCAAGGCCGCCCGGCCCCGCCCGACCCGGCCCGGCGCCCCACTGTCGATCACAGAGGCACCACACCAGCCAGCCAGCGGCGGGGCTCGGGTTCAAAGCTCCTCTCCGCCGAGCATGTATTTATTGCGGCGAGATTGAGGGCCAGAGGGGGAAAAAAAGAAGTCTGCAAAGAAGGAGAAAAAAAAAGGGGGGGGGAGAAAAGATTTGGAGGAGCGGGAGTGGTAAGGGGGCAGAGAGGGAGAGAGGGAGAGGGGAGAGGGGGTGCGCTGGAGCGGCCTGCGGCCTGCGCCTCCAGCCAGGGGCCACTTGAGGCAGCGCATAGCAGCGTCTTGCCGCTACCGAATTTTCGCGCCGTTTGCGCGTGGCGTTATCTAGGTTTCTCTCACCCTCTCTCTCCCCGTCTCTCTCGCCCCCGCAGCGCGGCGCGCGCAGCCACGCACATCACGCATGGCAAAAGGCGCAGCAGCAGCGTAGGGTGCGGAGGGCCGAGGAGGCGACGCCGGGAGAGAGACACCCCTAGCCTACCCCTGCAATGCTTTATCGCATCACTCGAGAATGTTTGCGCCATTCATTCATTCATTACGGCGTCCTGCGGCGACGAGCCATATTTATTATTTACGATAATCGCCCCTCCTCCACCTCCTCCTCCCTCACCTCCTCCTCCCACTCCCTCTCCTCTCTATCTCCTATCCTTGACTCGCTATTCCACGCCCCCACAGGGTGTCGCCTTAACTCTCTCAGCGCGCGCGCACACACACTCACACACACACACAGGAGCCAGCCCCTCTCACATGCATTACTCCCCCTCTCTCCCTCCCGCTGCTCGGCGCCCGCTGGCCCCCAGCTGGTCTCGAACCCACGACCCTGGATTTCCTTCCCTTCGCATACTTCTGTCAAGTTGACAGCGCCGTGGGCAAAGGCAAGCAGCGCGACGCGTGGGGGAGGCAGGCCTCTCACTTTGCTCTCTCTCTCTCTCTCTCTCTCTCTCTCTCTCTCTCTCTCTCTCTCTCTCTCTCTCTCTCTCTCCCTCTCCCTCTCCCTCTCTGCCTATCATTTTCCAATCCCCTTTTGTTCGTCGCGCGCGTGACGCGTGATGAACTGAGGCGCTGAACACAAAGGTGTGGTCCACGCAGCGAAAATAATAGAGAAAAGCAAAGAATAATAGAAGAGGGATGGAGCGAGGGAGACAGAGCGGCGGTGATCACGTGGTGGTGATTACGAGAGAGAAAAAGAGAGAGAGGGAGACGGGGGAGAAAAGAGGAGGGGGCGAGGGAGAGGGGGTTGTACGCGAGCATGTATGTGTGTTGGAGGTATGTGGGAGATGAACAATTTGGAACTTCATCTGACTGCGTAGTCAGTCGAGTGGTCACGCGTGCGTTGTGTGTTGTGTACGTTTCAGTGAGTTTGTGTGTGTGTGTGTGTGTGTGTGTGTGTGTGTGTGTGTGTGTGTGTGTGTAAGAGAGAGAGCGGGTGTGAGAGAAAGAGAGAGAAGGAGAGAGAGAGAGAGAGCGAGAGCGAGAGAGAGAGAGAGAGAGAGAGAGAGAGAGAGAGAGAGAGAGAATGCGCGTGCGGTGAGCACAGCCAGACGGAGAGTGTGAGTGATAAGGACACGCCGCGCCCTAATGGAGCGGGCCGCAGCTTCTTGAGAGCGCGTCACGACGGCTGGGGGGGGGGGGGAGGGGGGGGCAATGATAATATACAGTAAAAAGCCCCCCCCACCCCCCACCCCATACTCACCTGCCTACTTTGTGTGCTACACTGTAGCAGGAGCAACAACATTCTCATCAAAACACGCTCGTCAGGGTCCGCGGCGCGGCGAGGCGGGGCGAGGCGGGGCGGCAGCAGTTTCGGACGAGTTCGACATACCGGCGAGAGGAATAGCGCCGTAACTTGACAGTGGCCGCGCAAGAGATACGCTGACACGACACAAGCAAACGCCCCCCCCCCCACACACACACACAGACACACGGACAGGGCACGCAGGGGGATCAACTCGTTTTGATAAGCCCAAACGGACCGGGCCAGCGGGTATGGAACTGGCGTCGGCTACGTCAAAATACCGGGAAAGAGCACCCGAAAAAAACATTTAATAATAATAAAAAGCTGCTAAAAGCAGACTTTGACACGCACGATAAATTTCATCAAAGCAGAAAGTGGGCCTGCGTGAGCTCAATCTTATGCCTCACCCCGCGCCAAATGGTACTGAAATCCGAAAGGAAATATCGTCGAAAAAGTTTTCAGACAGTGTCGGCTGTCGCTGGCCCTCAAGACAAATACGGGCGTCGGTGCAGGCGGAGGGGAAGGGGGGAGGGGAGGGGGCGGTCGGGCAGGCGGCCGAGAGGCCCCGATGAGCACATTCCCGATTTGGCAGTGATTGGTTGCGTTTTTGCAGAGCTTATGGCGTGAAAATGCCTGCAACGCTCCGGCCCATATGAAGGAGAGTACAGGAGAGCGAGGCCAGCCGGCCCGTGCGTCTGTCTGCCTGTCTGTCCGTCCGTCAGACCCGCTCCGCTACGCCCCCCGGGCTGGATGCTCCAGAACCCGTTCCAGTTCCAGTGAAGAAAACACATCGGTTGAATAGTTAAAGTTCTCCTGGTCCAGCCAGCAGCACACAGAGAAGCCCAGCTCCGCCGCAGACCCTCTCCAGCTAGCCTCCAGTCGGCTGCACTGGAGCGCAGCTGGACCGCAGCACAGGGAGGGCGGCCCTGGCCCGCACCGCACCGCAGCGCACTCCAAGGGCGTCTTGTGATTGGTCACCGGGGCGCACGCGCGCCGGGAGCTCGGTCTAGAGGAGGGCTGGCCCGGCCCGGGGGGGAGCGACAGATGTACGATTAGAGCGCGGGTGCGCGGGGCCCTCCACCGCCTCCTCCAGCGCAGCGCGAGCACGTTCCATAAATCTGTCGTTACTTCGCGACTCGGATGTCCGCCCAGTCTCCGGCACCCGCTCCGGCACCCGCTCCAGCGGCGCCCGCCGCGCGCCTTCCCTCCCCTGCCGCTCCGGAGCACCAGCAGCCTCCCGGAAATTTAATCAGCGCAACTATATGCATGCCGAAACATAATGAGACTGGCATTAACTTTTATTTAGCAGCAGCAGCTCTCTTCGTATAATAGTGCCGCGCTTTAATTCCACCTCTCGCCTTCGGGCGCCCCCGGGCGAGATCCCCGGCCCGGCCCGGCCCGGCCCCGGCCCGGACTGACGCCCAGCCCGGCCCGGCCCAGCCCAGCGCGCCGGGTAATCCTACGGGTGGCTGGCCGGGCCGCGGACCAGCCCCGCCCCGCCCCGCCCCGATAAAACTAAGCCGGGCCGGTTCTGCTCGGACGTGACAGACTCCAGTTCACTGTGAGGGCGGGGGGACAGAGCGGGGCTGGATGGAACAGCCCCCGTGCAGCTGCCCTGCCCGGCCCGCCCTGGTCCCCCCCAGCACACCGTGAGACGACGTCGCGGGTAGCAAATCCCCTCCGAAACCGTACAGTACCGCTACACAGAGAAAAGCTCAATATACCGCGTCCAGTCGCCTTCAAAAAACGGACCCAAGCTACACCAGTGCTGGCCGTCCTGCTGGACCCGAGATGCAGGTCGCAGCGGGCGACCCGGGCCCGGCCACCCCGCCCCCGGAGTTGTTGTCAAAACCTTTTCCCCAGGGATCGAGGCGGTGCGGGGGCGCGGCGGGGCGGGGCGGGGCGGGTGAGGCGGGGCGGGTGAGGCGGGGCGGCGAAGGCAGCAGGAGCAGCAACCCCTCGTGGATTTGAATTCATCAGGGAGGACCGCATTGGGTCGCGGGGCGGGGCGTGGTGGGGCGGGGCAGAGGGGCTACAGCAGGGGCGGGAGGACTTGGCTCGCTACTGTGAAAAGACCCCGTCCCGCTCGCGGTCCTGGTGCCTGGTGCACCGACCAGAGAGAGACCTTTGAGCGGAGACGGAATCGAACTGGCCAGGCGGGCAGGAAGGCAGGGGTGGAACCAGAAGCCGCGCTAACGGCGCAAAAACGGCGCTGGCCGTTCGGCCGGCCGGCCGGGCCAAGGCGGCTGCCGCTGACGCGCTGCAAACGGACGGCCGAACAGCGCTCATTCACAGCGCCAGGTCCCCCCACCTCTCCCCCGGCTACACTGCCAAGTTGAGGAGCTTAGTAACTGCATAAGCGTATAGTGTGGTCGTACGCCAGGGGCGCAAACCACGCTACACTGTAAGCCTGGCGTACGGTATGACACCTCTGGCGTACAGAAGTCTTTAGGGCGGACAGGGGGGACGCCATAGGGGTGTGCTGCGTCACCGTATACGCGTGGTGTGCGCCTCTGGTGTACGATCACAGAACGCCCCGGCGTACAACTACTGAGCACCCCTAGTGACCGGTGTAGGCACCAGTCGCCGTGGCATGCTATGGCATGGCACCCGGGCCAGACTCGGCCGGGGAGCAGTGGACGGTGGTCGCGGCCAGGGGGAGCGAGGGCCCAAGTGGTTTTGCACACGAGTGGAAAATTAGCCCCGGAAGTGCTGACTGGGCGGGGCGGGGCGGGGCCAGCCTACATGGCAATGGCGGCACAGCCCTATAAGCCGGCCCAGCCCAGAGGCCCCAGGTACAGAGGGGCTGCATATTAACCTCTCGCCATATCATCCGCGTAACAGCGTCATAATCCAGTGAGAGCAGAGAGAGAGAGGCCCATAAGAAGATATCGGGGAGGACGGGACGGAGTGGACAAGAACGGGAGGGAGGGGAGCGGAGGAGGGCTGGCCCGCGTTTTTACGTCAGATATACATGGCTGGTGCAAACGCCAAGCAGGCAGGCTCGGGGCGGGGCAGGGCGAGGCGGGCGTCCTTCCCTCCCCCGGGGTAAATGACATGTGTCCGACACTCGATCACGTTCTTGCGCTCCTCCAACGTCACCATCGCCGGCGCCGTCGCCGCGTCCCCCACCCCCGGCGCCACGCCGCGCCACCCCCGCCTGACTCACACTTGAATGACCCGCCCCGCCCCGCCCCGCCAGCGCGCCCCGGCTCATTCGGTTTTAGCTTTGGTCGCCAAGAAGGGGAGGGAGAGGGAGGAGGAGAGGGAGGCAGGGGGAGGGAGAGGGTGCCACGGCTCGCTCTCTCGCCGCCGCGCCGCCGCCTCCCGCAGCCCGCATCCTTTGTCAGAGACAGTCAATGAAGTTCACAAACAATCGCACAGAGAAACAGAGAGAGACAGAGAAGCAGTCAAGAATTGAGGGTAGTCACCGCGACCCCAGTGACGGGGCGGGGCGGGGGTAGGGCGCAGGGCCGACACCCTGCAGGGGCCTGCAGCAGCGGCGCAGCGCCCACAGGGAGGCATTTGGCGTTCAAAGGGCGACGTCTTGATTGCACAACGATCACACACCGCAGGTGGGAGGGAGAGAGAGGGAGAGAGAGAGAGAGAGAGAGAGAGAGAGAGAGAGAGAGAGAGGAAGAGAGAGAGAGAGAGAGAGAGAGAGAGAGAGAGAGAGAGAGAGAGAGAGAGAGAGAGAGAGAGATAAAGAGAGAGAGGCGCCTTCTCCTCCCGGGCTGGGCTCTCGCGGAGGGGTGAGCTTGTGGAAGTGACAGCAACAACGGCTTCTCATCGCTCCACACCCGTCCTCTCTCGCTCGCTCCCCCGCCCCTCTCCCCCCTACCCCCGCGGGCCATCTCTCTCCCGTCACGGCCCTCGCCCCGCCCCGCCCCGCCTGGCTCACCCCCAAGCCCACACGGGCCGCAGCGCGCAGCCAGAGCCGGTGCGGCCCGGTGCTTCCCTAAAACCACTTCCAAAAGGGTTTCGACCCGCCGCCCCGCGCCGCCTGCACAAGTGCGCTCCGCCGCGCCCCACCCCACCTCACCGCGCCCCGCCCCACCCCGCCCCACCCCGCCACGCCTCCGCCCCGCGGCACGTCGAGTTGACACATCGCCACTCGAAGCCTCGAGAGAGTCATCGGCAGTCATCACGGGACAGCAAAGCGCAGCAAACTGACCCTCCCTCATCAAAATAGATGGCGTTTGTCTTTTCACCGAAAACGACATCGGAAACCTTTTTCCGCCCGGCCGCCGCCGGCCCCACCCCCACTCCCACCCTACTCTGAAAAAATAAAAATAAAAAAATACTCGGGTGCGCTACTTTTACTTCTGCGCGGGTATACTCTGTATAGAGAGGACGCGCTCTGGGCCCGGACGCAAACAAAAGTTTCGGACACCATCAAAACAGCGATGCCGCAATAACGACTTGAGCAAAACTAGCCGCACTAAAATGTTAACGCCGACACAACTCGGCGCGGAACCACCGCCCCCTCACCGCGGATGGGGTGTGGCGGGGTGGGGCGGGGTGAGGCCGGGTGGGGCGGGGTGAGGTGGGGTGAGGCGGGGAGAGAAGCAGGGGGCAGCGGGGCGGGGTCGGGCCAGGCCGGCCGGGGGCGCGCAGCCTGCTGTTTCGGCGCGGCGATACGGTAACGTGAGTTAGCCCCACCACAACCCACCCCGCCTCGCCCCGCCGCACCCCTTTGAGCGGGGCGCGCCACCCAGGGACTCACGGAAATGGAACGAAACTGGAGAGCGGGCGGGGCGGCCCCGGGCCGGGCCGGGCCGCTAGGGCAGCACTCCGCTCCACCAACTGGCCACTCCACCGGCCCATTCACGGCCACAAAGTTGCACAGCTCGACGTGGCGGGCGGGGCGGGGTGTGGCGGGGTGTGGCGGGGTGTGGCGGGGTGGGGCGGGGTGGGGCGGGGTGGGGCGGGGTGGGGCGGGGTGGGGCGGAGCAGTTCACGCTGACCCCCCGGGGCCCGGGGGGGTTGCGCCGACCGAGCCAGCCGATCCCTCCCGCGAGCATAATAAGCAGATCAGGGACCTCAAAAACCATTCAGGCCATTGAGCTGAATGAGTGAGTGAGAGAGCCAACTGTGAGCGAGAGAGAGAGAGACGAGGAGAATGAGCGTATCACACCTCGGAGCACACGCACACAAACGATTGTTCAGAGTTCTGAAAACGGCGGGGGAAATTGCGACTAAATCCGCGCAAAGCTACACAGCCAGAAAGAGGGGGCGCGCACGCGCGTGTCGGCGGGTGAGAAACGGCTCAAAGAGAAAGGGCAGACCCTGCAGCACGCTCTGCAGGACCCAGCAGGACCCAGCAGGCCTGCGGAGGGCCTGCTCAGCTCAGACGTCCACGGGCAGGGCGGGACCGGGACGGCGATGAAGTGGCGATAGGCGCGCCAGTCGCTCTCGCCAAAGCCCCCGCCTCTCGTGTCGCACGCGCTCCTCCCCCGCACCGCAACACCCCGACCCGACCCGACCCGACCCGAACAGGACTCTGCCAAAAGTCACAGTCCGATTGCTTATTCCACGAGACTCTTGTTCTTTCAAGTATTATAAAATAAACCCCTCAAAAATAGAAAAGTTGCACAGTGCTTATCCCCGCCAAGGTGACCCTCCTCGTCTATACATTTCGGCATCTCTAGTGGTCTCAAGGACGCCACCACACGAGGGACTTACTTGAGCGCAACCAAATAGATAAAATGGTCGTCGAGAACAGTCTCTCTCTCTCTACGTGTGAAGGCGGCGCCCCGCCCCGCCCCGCCACCCCCGCCCGGCACAGCCGCATCCCAGCGTTATCGCACCAGCCAGACGATCAGCTCCGAGAAAAGGCCTGGCCCGGCCCGCCCCGACCGGGCTCTCGCTGTATTGAGCGGGGCGGGGCGGGGCAGGGCAGGGTAGCCCTACGCTGGAAGCGACTCGCATTTTGTTTGCCGATCCGATCGACAAGAAAAAAAACCGTATGCGTGTTTTTTAAAAAATATGGGTGTGCTTATACATATGCTCTTTTTTTTGTGGTCGATGAGGGTGCGAGCCGAGATGCGGAGATCTCATTTCGCGCGCAGAGAGACTCCCTGGGCTGACAGTGCCGCCCCGCGCCGCCCCGCCCCGCAACCCGAGTCCCTCATGGCACCACCAACAACGGGGCGACCGCACCGGGGCAAACCGGGGCAAACTCGGTGCAAGCCGAGAGAATACCTCCCCCGCCCGCGCACGCAACAGCAAAACAAAGCGCATGATAAATAGATTCCCTATCCAAAATTCAATAAGCAGACTATTTAATTGGCAGTGTACACGGTCGGATCACATCCCCAGGCTGGCGCGCGCGCGCCGCGCCACCCCTCCGCTCCCACCCGCCCCCGCCGCCCGCTGACGCCTCCACCCTCCTCCTCTGGATGCAAATGTAAATGGGCCGCCCCGCCCCGCCCCGCCCCGCCCCGCCCCGCCCCGCCCCGCCACGGAGCTGCGCGTAGCAATATCGGCCATACCAACCCGTGTCTCCAAAGCTGTAAAATTCTTCATCACAACCCTGGAGGCGGCGGGGCGAGGCGCGTGGCGGGGCGTGGCGGGGCGTGGCGGGGCGTGGCCGGGGGAGCGCACTCATCAGCAGCCCGTTCTAGAGGCTCCAGCCAGCCGCGGGGCGCCGGCCCGCGGGGCTGAAATTATTCCCGCCGGTCGTGAAAACGGCAGCATCGTATCGCGTCGATTACAGTGAGAGAAAGAGAGAGAGGGAGCACTAAGAAAGACGCGACTCGAGAGAGAGAGAGAGACTTCACGACACATGGACGCTCACGACCTTGCTGTGGGTCTGCCCGGCCCAGCCCAGCTCCGCCCAACAGGCGACTGCTTCCGTGCGGATGGCTTTGCGCGCGCCTCTTTACCATCAACGACCCTGTGCATCCTGAACGCCCCCCCCTCTCTCTCTCTCTCTCTCTCCGTCTCTCTTTCTCCCTCCTACGCACTTCCGATGCGGCGCCGCTGTGCCAACGCCGACCTTGTGACACAACAGAATGTAGCCCCACCCCCCCGGTCCCCGCGGCTCCAGCCATCTTTTCATCACCAGGTAATAGCGCCACGCCGCTACATTCGTCACGGCAGCGCAGCGGAGCAGCAAAATAATAAAAAATAAAAATATACAATCTAACAATAACGCGATAGCAGCAAACCTGTGCTGGCGGGAGAGGCAGCAGAACGGAGTAGGGACTGAGGGAGAGGGAGAGGGGGAGGGAGAGAAAGAGAGAGAACCAAACTGATAATGAAAGAGGAGCCCAGCCCTCTCTGTCTACTTGTAATTTGCACGGCCGAGAAGTCAGCGCCCAAGGCAAGTCCGCGGAACACGGACGTGGCGCGGCGTGGCGGCCGGCAGACGCGCCGGAACCGAACTCCAATGCAATAACTCGCAGGGAGGTCCGCCCCGCCTCGCCCCGCCCCGCCCCGCCCCGCCCCGCCACGGCCGAGGTGCTCCTCGCTGCAGAGCCGAGGGTGGGACCCAGACGATAGCGAGATGGACCTCGCCACCGCGACGAATCTCTAATGGCAGCCGCCAATAAGAGGAGTGAACGGCGGTGGAGGAGGGGGGGGGGGGGCTGAGAAAGAAGGAAAAAACCTCCGCACGGCGCTGCTCGGCGCTGCTCATGGCGCTTTTGCTTTCGCACATCCAGCAGCTCAAGCAGTATTACGCGAGGGATCAGCGTCGTTATTACGACCTGACCTGACCCGCCACCCAGCCGTGCGGGGCGTGGCGGGGCGGGCTCCAGACATAACCCATGGCGCCAAGCAGCACGACTTAAAGGAAGAAAAATTTCAGGGGAAAAAAATGCTACGGTTTGGCAACCCGCTCGCACGGTGCGGCGTGTCGCTGGCGTGGTGTCGCTGGCGTGGTGTCGGTGGCGTGGTGTCGCTGGCGTGGTGTCGGTGGCGTGGTGTCGCTGGCGTGGTGTCGCTGTCGCGCCGCTGGCGTGCCGCTCACACCGTCCGTGATTAATAATTATATAGCAATGGCGATGGCGTGCGGCGCTGCGGCCGGCAAGCGCGACGACAAACAGCTCCGCCACCCACGCCAGGGCGAAAGGGAGAGAGAGAGAGGAAAGAGAGAAAGAGAATGGGGCGAGAGGAGGGGAGAGGGCGGAAGGAGAGAAAGACGGGCGTTATCACCGCCTCCCACAGCAGCAACAGTGGCCGCGCGCGGCCGGCCGGCCATCACAAAAACCACAACCGGCACTAGCCACTCTCCCACAGCGCCCCGCCCTGCCCCGCTCCGCCCCGCCCGTGCGTATATTTCCGCAAGACATTTCGCGTTTTTGTGCGGAGCGGCCGCACAGCACCGGCCGAGGGCCATAAAGGCAAATGGAGAATACATTCGGGAATCAATGCAATCGCCACCCGCAGCGCCGCCGAGCGAGGACCGTGGTAGCCTCCTGGAGCACACTGGAAAAAAGCCTCCCCCCCCCCCCGCACACACACACACACACACGTGGCTTGCCAACAAGCACGCGGAAAAAAATTATAATAATACTCCGCGTCCGTGGGAAAACATTGCGGACACCGGCCATGTGATGACATCATTTTTAGACTAGCAAACGCTAGCGTGCGCGCGTTAGTTGGTGAGTGCGTGTGTGTGTGGGGAGGGGGGGGGGGAGGGGTTGGCCTAGGAGGTGGCAGGTGCTCGGCTCATAACACTAAGCGTAGCGGGGCGTGGCGGGGCGTGGCGGGGCGGCTTGCCGCAGTTGTCACATATTATCCGGCGCCGAGAGCTTGTCATGTTTGCGCACATGTGGCACTTAGATCGTGCAGCGGCAGCGGCGGCAGAGCTATACGAGCGCGCCAGAGCAATCTGCGGAGTACAGAGGCGCTGCCCGGTCTTCCCTCCCCTTGCCCCGCCCCGCCACCCACGTCCACCCAACTGAGCACCGCAGCCGGCCGCGCGCCACGCCATGCGCCGATTTTACACCGATAGCAGCAGATTCGCCGCACAGCGGCCGCACGCACATGACTGATGGAGCCGTCGGGCGCGGCGGGGCGGGGCGGGGCGGGGCGGGGCGGGCCCGTGCCGCCCCCGCGGCCACCCCGCCTCGTTTATAACCGCAGGGCCGCCGGGGCCCTACCCCAACGCGGACACATCGGCCCCGTCCAACAACCAGCCCTCCGCCGCGCGGCTAAACGCACCGAGTATAGCGAGGCGCTCACGGGGCACACACACTGAGCGTGTGTGTGTGTGTGTATGAGTGCGGGCGGGTCACAGGCGCGGCGCGATATTCCAGGAGGACGTCATGCTGATCGTCAGCCCCATGGGGACGACACGACGACACCCAGTGGACCCCCTATGGCGGGGCGTCACAAAGACTGCAGGGGCGGGGCGGGGCGCATGCAGGTGCTGCAGCGGGGGATGAACACGTTATATATGGAGCGCGGCCGGCCAGGCCCAGGTAGGCGGCCCTGCTCGGCTCGGCTCGGCCCGGCCCTGCTCGGCTCGGCTCGGCCCGGCTCGGCCCGGCTCGGCCAGGGACCGGGATTGGATTTCCTCGCCAAAGGATAGAGAGACTCGGCCTGCAGGGGGTCGCCTTTCAGAGGCGCGCGGAGCGGCCCGGCCCGACCCGAGCTCGAGGGGAGGAGACGCGGCCAAGGCCCCGGCGAAACAGAAAGAAAAAAAAAATAAAAATACAAGAAGGAAAAAATGTACACCTTGTTTACGGACAGCCTCCGCCTTTTACCGAGAATGAGGCCGCGTCGGCTTTCCAAACAGCTCAGGCGACTTATCAAGAATAGGGGGGCGCTCCAGCGGCCGCGGCCAGAGGGGCGGCAGGGGGCGGCCCATAAGCGCGAGGCCCGACAAAAATTGCATTTGCTTTCAATATGCTACTGTGGGAATGGCTGCCCCTCCCCTCCCTCCCCGCAGACAGCTGGCGCTGGAGGGGAGGGGTGCGAGGGGTGGCTAGCGGAGGGGGGGGGGGAGGGGAGACCCCGCCAGATTGAGTGATCACGGTGGCAAAGCTCTCCTCTGTGCCGCAGAGCCGAGCAGAGCCGAGCCGGCGCGGCCCGGCTGAGGGAAAGATACACACACACACACACAGTGATGACCCTCTACACTTTCATGAGGGGCGAGCGCACTAGGGAAGTCCCTGCTTTATTTCTCCATCCGCGCAAAGGCGCCGAGCCCAGCCCAGCCCAACCCGACCGCGCAAGGCGTACAACAGTGTACATCAGGCAAGAGAATAATAAAAGAGCTGCTACCGTGGTGGGGCGGGGCGGGGCGGGGCGGGGCGGGGCGGGGCGGTTCAGAAGTGACTCGGTCCCGGCCGTCGTGCGGCGGTAGCGGAAGAGAGCCCCGCGCGAGGCTATACGCTACCAGCACGACGCGGTCGCGATACCGTCGCTCACGGGGGCCATGATGTGGCTGGCACGTGACGTCCCCCTCAGCATCCCATAATGGTCCAGCAGTCGCACCCTTATTGACTGTGCACCCCCCCTCCCCCTACCCTCCCCGCGCGCTGCGCTCTTCAAGGGTGCTGATAGGGTGTACAATGTATTACGAGACATAAATAACGACACCACATCTGGACACACACACACACACACACACACACACACACACACTGCGCCGCCTCGTTTGCTACCACTTTGGGTGCGGCACACGCGCATGCGGGTGGTGTACAGAGTGTTCCACACACACACACACACACACGAGGCACAAGCGCGCACGTGACATTGCAGAGGTGCAACAGAGCAGAACAATATGGCACAAAAGCGACTCTCATGCAGCAGCAGCAGCGCCAGCATTAAAACAGGTGTTGCTCAACGACATATAACGCTAGAGCAGCAGGCATATCGTTGCGCCTCATCATCCCGCCGCGCGTTACACCGCGTTACACTGTGTGTGTGTGGCTCAACAGCATGTGCTATCGCATGTGCCGGCCCAGGTGCACGCACACGATACAGGGCCGGTCTGCGCAGTTATTGAGGCAGTATAGAAGCTACTGCTACACACACACACACACACTCCACCGCGGGACGAGTCGCAAACACAAGCGCAGCGGCGAAGCAGCTCCAGTAACCGAAGGCGGGGGATGAGAACACCCCTCTCACTCTCTCTCGCGCAGAACACTCATCCAATTCCATTTCCCTTATCACAAAACCACAACCGCGGCCGCCTGCCGAGCGAGCGAGCGAGAGAGAGTGAGAGGGCCGGGGGGAGGGGGGGGTGAGAGAGAGAGAGAGAGGGATTCAAGGGGATGAGCATACGACGAGCTGCTCCTCGAAACCGAACAAACGGAGCGGTGGCGGCTATGGTAAAAACCGATCCCGGAGACAAGATGGCCAGGCAGACAGGCCCGGGCTGATACTGTTGCACCACCAGCGGAGTGACCCGGGGCCGGGCCGGGCCGGGTAGTGCCGCTGTTGCGTGGCGGAGCCCTGCTCCTGGACGCCGTACTGTATTGGCACGTCACGGAGATAAAACCCTCTGTGCTATGGCACGCTCTTGGCACCACCGTCAACAGAGAGGGAGAGGGGGAGAGAGAGAGAGAGAGGGTGAAGAGAAAGGGCGCGACGGCCAAGGAGAGATCACCTCTACCCCCTATAAACAGAGAGGAGAGTTTCGACACAGAGACACTGACAGCGGCGCGGCAGCTCAGGGGAGATAAGCATATAATTCGCACTGGCGGGGCGGGGTGGGGTGGGGTGGGGCGGGGTGGGGTGGGGTGGGGCGGGGTGGGGTGTGGCGGGGCACGGCCGCGGGGCCAGCAACAGCAGCACCAGCCCCGCGCAACAAAGTCTGCCCGGACAAACGCTCCGGTATTGACTTCAGTGATGATGCCCATCCCCCCCCCCCCTCTCCCTCTCCCTCTCTTTCTGCTCCTCCTATCTCTCTCACGCTTTGTGTCTGTCCTCGTCTGTCTCCCCTGCGCACAAAGACTTGTACTGGAGGGGGGGGGGGGGGGAGCGAACTGCATCGAAACACAGAGCGAGGGCAGAAGCAGCACAAGCGCATAGGAGCGCAGCCCGCGCGACAGGTAGCGAGAGAGGAGGCCCTGACGGATATATAGCGGCGATGGAATCCATGCTATTCCGTTTGTTGCATTCTGGCGCCGCTCGCCATCGTCACTGACCCCCCACCCCCCCAACCCTCCCTGATCCTTTTGTGTTCGTTTCATTCGGACGGCGACGAGATTACGAGAAAAGCCACTCGAATGATAACCCCAGCCCTGCATGCGCTGCGCATGCACCATCATTATTAAATCGTAGTTGCGCGTCATGATACCTTCACAGAAGATATTTTCATTTCTCCCCCCCCCCCCCCCCACTACCGCTTTACCCCGAGAAGTTGTACGCGGCGGCTCGCTGTTCTTCCGTCCAGGTCGAAAAGGGAAAACGAACGAGGCTTACGAAAAAAAAAAGGAGGGGAGGGAAAAATAATAAACCCTCTTGTGCGCAACGGAACCAGGCGGGCAGGCAGGCAGGAGCGGCTCCAGCGCCACTTCTTTATTTACACCGCCATGCCATACCTGGGCCAGCCG
Source organism: Frankliniella intonsa (assembly GCA_033675135.1). Taxonomy (NCBI): domain Eukaryota; kingdom Metazoa; phylum Arthropoda; class Insecta; order Thysanoptera; family Thripidae; genus Frankliniella; species Frankliniella intonsa. The sequence goes on along the minus strand of CM066255.1, from coordinate 8,953,485 downwards.
GGCCGGGCAGGGCCGGGCCGAACTGACGTGCGTCCGGGGAACATCTTTCACACCCTCTGAGAGCACCGCGGCGGCTCGGGCAGGTGAGAGAGCGGGAGAGAGAGAGAGAGAGAGAGAGAGAGAGAGAGAGCGAGAGAGAGAGAGAGAGAGAGAGAGAGAGAGAGAGAGGTAAAGAGAGACTAGTGATAAGGTGGAATTAGGTTCCGGCACATGCCCGTCATCTGGCGCGCCGCCCCGTCCCATCAAAGGCGCCGCCGCCCCGCCACGCCCCGCCCCGCCCTATATTAAGATATTCCGCCCCGGTCAAGTGCAACCCCATTTTATATAAACTTACTTTTACATTTATTTTTATCGTCACCGCGTCGGCCCGTCGTCGTTATTAGAGATCGGTGAAGCATGCATAGCCAATGAGGGACGGTCCCTTTTAAAATCAGGTTCGCGGGCGCGGCGCGGCAGGTTCAAAATAAAAACAAACGAGGATCCTGGGGGAAAAAACTAAATCAAAGCGTCTTCCCTTCTCTACGCGGCATCAACCGGACAATAACATTGTTTCAATAACCGGGATGACAGTGCAGTATTGCGCTTATATTATGTGCACTTTCCTTTTTTTTTTTCTGATGTGTCATAAAACGGTACTTTAGTGCTTTGCGTCGCATAATACAGGAGTGCGTTGCCGCCCCGGGCCCCAGGCCGCGCCAAGCTCCCGGCCGGACCGGACCGCAAAGCCCAAACCGTAAAATACAAGATGAAGAATAAAACATCAATCTGCCGCAAAGACCGCGCGCGAGCTGCATAATCCCTAAGTGACTGACGTTTGTACGAAAATACCGGATTATTCACGCCACCAACACTTGGGCTCCACCTCTCCTCCACGTCCTCCTCTCCCACCTCCCCGTTTCGTTTTATTTCTCCGCGTTTTGTTCTCTTCCTCATCTTTATGGTGGACTTGGTGGAGCGGGCCCGTGAGAGAGGGAGAAAGAGAAAGAGAGAGAAAGGTGGATGGAGGCAGCAAACTAGAGGAAGAGAGATGAGCGGCGTGGCGCAGCGTGGCGTGGCGCGGTGCAGGGGAGAGGGAGAGTGTGTTCCAGGCATTAAAGGCGGGCATTATGATACATAATGCACGTCACTCTACGGCCTCTGTCCGCCGGCCCGACCGCCCGGCCCCGGGCAGGCAGACAGACAGACAGACAGACACAGCCTCCCTCCATCCCGTCTAGTCCAGTCGAGTCCAACAGTCGACCTGACCGCGACGCGGCCGCGGGTCCCGGGTCGCGGGTTCAAATGTGCCCCGCCGCCCGGCATAGACCCCCTATCGACCCGCCCCGGAGCCCCTCTCTGTGAGCGGCGCGGTGCAGCGCGGTGCTGGCCGCGTCCGGCCCCCCGCCCCCGCCACCGCGGCCCGGCCGGCCAGCGACTACAGAACTGTTTGTTCTTTCCTGCTGCTCCGCGTCCCACATCAAAGCCGCCCCTAACTTTTCATTTCGGAACGGCAAAAGTTGTTCAAATAGCGCTCGCCCCGCTGCTCATTCTCCCCTCCCTCCCAACACACACACATACCTGTTTATTATTACTCACTGCGATTCGGAAAAGGGGTATGGAGGAGAAAGGATGGTCTGAGAGGGAGGGGAGCGTCCACGGGGTTAACACTGTCCGCCCCCGTCTGGCACAAGGTGGAAAGGGGAGGTGAGGGGGGCAGAATGGCGCACAGGTGAGTTTTCGCGTTTTTCATCAAGTGTGCGAGAGAGCGAGCAGTGGCGAGCGGGGCGGGGCTGGCCGGGCGCGGTCGACACACGGCGACGCAAAATACACCCAACACGTGGACCCGCCCGCCCGCCCGCATGGCACGCGAGTTCCACAGGTTGTATAAACGTACCTCCTCTACTCGCGGGGGCGGAGCGCAGCGGGAGAGCCAAAGAAAATACGCGCCGCCAGCCGGGCCGGGCCAGACAGCGCCATAGCACGACATTTAGGGGGCGGTCCGAGATTGCAGCTGAGCTGCTGACTGCGGCCGAGGCGCCCCAGACCGTGTGAGCAGGGCAGGAACCAGATATGCTTTCGCCAGACACGAAAACACAGGAACACATACGGTTTTATACATGCAGACATGACTACAACGCACAATACTGTGTGATCCAAATCGGCTTATAGTTGCACTGCATGAGGAAATGGTCCACAGTTTTACACTAGTCCATTTCAAGACAAGCATATTTATTATTGTGAGGGAACGTACTGTGGGTTCACTTCGAACCATTTAATTTAAAAAAAATAAAAAATAAAAATAAATAAAAATCGCCCTGAGTAGATAGATCCCCTGACTCCGTACTTTAAAATTTATTTTCCCGCCATTTTTTTCCCACCCGTTTCCCCCGTTTTTTCCCCGCGCTGGAGCCCGTCCAGCGAAGCGCACACAAAATAGTTGTAGCAGCAGGCATTCGCTTTATCGGCCGGCTATAGCTAGAGCAGGCAGGCAGGCGGGGGCCCTTTGCAAGCGCCTCACGCCTTTAGCGGGCGGGCGCGAGAGAGAAGACAGATGGAGTCCGGCAGAGGGGTGGAACAGGTTGGGATGGAATAGAGAGAGCGCGCGCACGCCCGTGCGTGTGTGTGCGTGTGAGGGAAGGGAAGGGCCGGTCTGGGCCGTACTAGGCTCGGAAGAGAAATATACATAGCGGAATGGAAAAGAGATAAAAGTACGTTTTTCCTCGCCCAGAGGCTAAGCCCCCCCGCCGACGCCCCGGCCCACCACGAGGGGAGGGAGGGAGGGAAGGGATGGCGAGCCGAAAAATAAATCTAGCACCCCCTCGCCGCAGCGTGGCGGGCTGGAGCCCGCACGGCCCCGCGCGGCCCCGCACGGCTCCAAGGGTTTTTGATACAGTGTCGCCGAGGAGTAATATCTCCGCCCGGGCCCCTCCGCGCGTACCCACGCAAACGCCCAGCAGCTAAGACCCCGTCACTGCACGTGGGTGACTGAGGGGCGCTCGCCACGTGACGGTCCGACACTTTGGGTCGTCGGAGATGTGACGACATAGTCACAGACTAAATGGGCCTCATGTGGAAAAATTTGTAAAATCCGCAATGACTGCGCACACACGCACGGCCTCGCGGGGCAAACCTGGTCGCCGAGGAGGGTGCGCCTGCCGGAGCAGGAGCTGCGCCGCAAGCACTTACCTGAAACAAAAGTAAAGACCACCAACGTAAGCAAGCATTCACATATTCACAGAGAACATCTGGTACATTATGTAAACTTTCCGGCGCTGCTCTGCTGGGTACACCTCCCCCTTTTCCTCTCTCTCTCTCTCTCTCTCTCTCTCTCTCTCTCTCTCTCTCTCTCTCTCTCTCCCGTTCCCTATCTCCCTCCCGCCGCACACCCTGCCCCCTCGTCCTAAATCCGCTGCGCCACCACCATAAGGCACCACTGGACCCCTGAGCAGGAAAGATATGAGGGAGGGAGAGAGAGAGAAGGATGGCCAGCGAAAAACAGACAAAAAAATAAGAAAAAAAGAAACATAAAATAAAGCAGGTCACATCAGCATCATCTCCACATCATGCTGTGCGGAGAGCGGCGCTCCCGCGGGTCCGGCATGGCACTAGCGTCAAGGCTCCCCCCCCCCCCCCCTTTCTCTCTCTCTCTCTCTCTCTCTACCCTCTCTCACCCCGCGACGTCCTGCTCATTGTCCGTCCGAGCCGAGCTCTTGCCGCGGCCAGCGTCGCTGCTGCTGCATCTGCTGAGAAATTCAGCATCCACAACAGCAAGGAAGGACGAAGGCGACTTCCTTTCTTTCTCCGGTGGCGACGCGACGCGACTGCTGGCGGAACGACGTCCATCAGCATGATTGCACCCCGGCTCGCGTCCTTCCGACCGACCGACGACAGCGTCGGGGGGAAACATGAGGCGGGGACACGGCGCCATCGTGTGGCCCACCACACCGCAGTCCCAACAGAATCACCACTTCATTCATTCAATGGAATAAAGGCGGCTTCAGGCTTATGTGTCACGCACGTGTCGTGCTTATTTCATCACGACCCGCTTATTGATCCCCGCCTCGCAGTGTGGACGGGGCGGGGCGGGGCGAGCGGGCGCCACTATTGACGAGGCCACGGGGAAGTCCCGTCCTGACATACATTCAAATCACACTATTCCGCGGGGACACTAGCGCCGGCAGGCAGCCCTGCCGCTACCTCCACGCTACGCTAACCTTTCTCCTCCCTCTCCCTCTCCCTCCCAGGCCGATCCACTCAGCCTTTCTTGCACGGTCGGTGACTCTTTGCGAGAGGCAGCCCCGCCCCGCCCCGCCCCGCCCCAGGCCAAATCAATAGCAGTGCTCACAATGACGTGAGGGCTGCAGCTCGCCCCCGTGTACAGTGGGGTCCAGGCCGCTACCCTGACGCTCCCGGCCGGGGGCGGGGCGTGGCGTGGCAGCTCGCGGGGGCGGCTCGCGGGGGCGGCTCGCGGCGGCGGTGCGCTCCCCTCGCGGAATTTCCCGCCACTTCCGCCAATCTCTGAGCGGTGGTGCGGGTGGGGCGCGAGGGGCCAGGAAGTCGTTAGCGCATCAGCCTCAGCCGGTTGGCCCCGGGCCGGGCCGCCCCCAGGCCGCCCCCGCGCCGCCCCCAGGGGGAGGCCGCGGTAGTGGGGCGGACTTACAGCGTATACAATACGACATGCACCCACTCAGCACAACAACTTGTAAATGTAATTCCAACAGCCCCGGCCCCGCCTCGCCCCGCCTCGCCCCGCCTCGCCCCGCCCCGCCTGCGCCTCCCGTTTAGATAAGTAATGAGTTTGCACCGCCCCCGCCGCGCCACGCCCCCCTCCCCGCCCCCCAATCGCAAGGCGCCCCTCAAAACTAACATGTAACTCACGCCCAATGTTGCGGCGGGCCCCTCATTAACAACAACAGCGTGATTAGCAAGTCAAAAATGCTAATTTATCGGCCGAAACAAAAAACACACACACACTGGCACTGGCGATGAGGTGCGGGCGGGAGAGGGTCCGCGGCTGACCGCGGCGGGCGTGGCGGCGCGGCGCTGGCCACCTGCGCCCCCGCGATGCAATCACGTTAAGAAATACACAGCGATACAGGCAACAGTTCTAGCGACGGCCGCACTCCTAACAGCTTACGGTGAATTTCACTGTAAGCTACACAGCTGCAGGGTTCACCGTAGCTTACAGTGAAAATCACCGTAAGCTTTTATTAGAACATACCGGCGCGCAGCCGCTAGACTACCCCCCGCCGCTCCCCAGCGCCACAGGTGCGCCCCAGGTGTTCAAAAAGCCTCGCTTCCCCTTGTATACGAACCGATTCCAGAGATTGGGAAACTGTAAAGGGGGGACGGGGGAGGGGAGACGGGGCGTTCTCTGTTCACTTCCAGAAGCCCCGCCCCGCCCCATCGAGTCTTCATGATAGCGAGCGGCGCGAACGTGCAAACTTGTCTGCTCGTACGAGAGTACGGGGTGGGGGTGGGCTGGGGACTCAACACCGGGGGAATGACGGAGTGGTCCTGCGGGGGTCCTCGCTTCCCCCCCTCCCTCACAACAGATCAATGCCTACCCCACACCCCCTACCCCCGGGGAGTCACCCCCACCCCCTGCATCCATCGTTTCCTTTGCCATGCTCATGATGCGCACATAACCTCGCCGCTCCCAATGCATCCTGATCACGGCCGATACAATGCCACCCCTGCCTGGTGTGTGTGTGTGTGTGTGTGTGTGTGTGTGTGTGTGAGTGTGTGTGCGGCGGGGAAGGGAGGGGGAGAGTTGGTTCACTGCAACCGTATCACACGTACTGCGTCAAATCGCGCGCGAACCAATAACCCCCCTCTCACTCTCTTTTTCCCCTATGTCCATTTCAACCTGACAGGGAAAATACACCCAGTCGCAACACTAGAGGCTGAGCGCGAATCATAAATCGGAGCTAAAATAACTAGCATGGCGAGAATCGAACTCTTATGTAGACGGCCAGACACACACACAGACACACACACGTACGGCGTTATTAAATAAAACAATAGCCAAGGCTGGCAGGCAGGGCCGCGCGCCCACCCGTCCTGCCGGGCGGGGCGTCGCGGAGTGGCGGGGCGCGGCGGGGCGGGGCGGGGCGAGCCTTAGGTGAGCCCATCTGCCTGCAACGTGTAATTTCCAGAAAGGGTAATTACTCTACACCAAGGCAGCCGAGCAGAGCTGAGCGCAGCGCAGCGCAGCAGCGAGGCAGCGGCAGGGCATTTGAACGGAACCGGGCGGGGCGGGGCGGGGCGGGGCGGGGCTCGCTCACAGACGCACTGTGCACATCACATGCACCCTAGGTGTGAGCGCCGCACCACGCCGCGCCACGCCACGGCCACCCGCGGCACCGCCCTGGGCTGGGCCGGGCGTCACTATAGCGCCCGCGCCAACAACAAAAACACTTCCCACGGGCAACAAGGTGCGGGACACGACACGACACGACACCCTGCTCCCGCCGCACACCGCTGCAGTAGCTCCCGCGGGAACCTCACGGGCCACCTGCCCGGCCCGGCCCGGCACTCTGGGCACTGAGGTCACTTGATGAGCAATAATCATTTTTGTTTCAAAATCACTTGGTCGGCAATAATCATTTTTGTTTTAAAACAAACTGTCGTAGTCGAAAACCAGAAACCATCAGTCCGAGATATCACACACGAATACTGGATAAAGTGGCCTGGTCTGGTTTGACGGGTTATATTTACACTTTCAGCAGGGGGAAAAAGTGAACTTTGCCCAAAAGAACGCAAAATTGTCGCATGTCCTGTTATTCCTCCTTCGGCGGTTCAAGTTTAAACGAAAGGAAGAAAGGTCATTTTATTTTTCTATTACGTTATTCGTACCCGCGGCGCGGCACGCCCGACCGTTTCGCGCCTCCGCTCCCCGCGGCCCGGCCCGGCCGGAGAGAGAGAGGCGCTCTAAGTGCTGATAATAACCAGGGCCGGCCGGCCGCGCGCTGCAGCGACTCAAACCCGCTCGCTCCGATCGTCGCGTACGTTGACTCGCCGTCCTTGGGCGTGGCGGGGCGTGGCGGGGCGTGGCGGGGCGGGGCGGGGCGGCCCGGCTAGGATCGGCTTACTCCGTACGTGTTAGGTAATTAATGTAATGTATGTGGCCCGTCGGGAGGCAACTCGCGCAGCCCAGAGGCTTTTGTTACTGTCTTCCATCTCTCTCTCTCTCTCTCTCTCTCTCTCTCTCTCTCTCTCTCTCACTCTCTCTCGCTTTTTTTTGCCCCCAGTGCTGTAAGTACACCACGAGGCGTATCCCGGGGTGTGTCTGCCAGAGTTTGTCTTAATCCCTAAAGGACTTAGCAGCCGCAGTGCACTGTGCGACGCGACCCGGAGCGCCCAGCCCAGCCGCGCCGGCGCTAAGCACCGCGACGCGCCGCTGCCCGCGATACGGAGTGCATGAGTCATGAGGGCGCGGCAAAAGTTATGCGGCAGCGAGAAGCACCGTGCAACCGACACACCCTGTAGTTGCACTCTCTCTCCCTCCCCTCGCCCCTCCCTTCCTATCTCTCTCTCTCTCTCTCTCAGTCTCTCTCCTTTCATCCTCGCCGCCCGGTGTACACCGGAAGCGTTACCGCGACCACACGCCTGCGGCGTGGCGGGGCGTGGCGGGGCGTGGCGGGGCGCGGCCGCTTATGCTGATCTCGGGGCCGCCATACCCGCCCAGCATGCCCCCCCCCCCCCACATCCCCCTTCCCTTACGGACCGACGCGCCACAGAGGAGAGCGAAACCCAGAAAATTTTCGTGGGACCCAACACATGTGCGAGGGACCCACCACGCCCCGCGCCGCCCCGCCCCGGCCCGCCACGCCCTCTCCTCCCCGACCCGACCAGACCAGACCAACACCCACAACTCATCCACGCACCACTGTTTCATAACGGACAGTTCATGGGCCACGATCACAAGACCCCCAAAGGGGAGGAGTGAGGTGAGGAGGGGAGGGGGGGGGCGAGCAGGAGAGTGTGTTATTTCCAGAACCGGGCCCGGCCGGTCTCTACGTGGTGCAGCATAACGCATAGGAGTGTACATGAACAAGTGTGTGTGTGTGTGTGTGTAAATGTGTGGGGGTCAGGACGGACGACCAATGACCACAATGGAAGCGACATGGACATGAGGACTATACCCGATAAAAGTTTTAAGAAATGCACCGAACTGGCCAGAATTTATATTTCTACTACATACACGCGCGCACAGACACACACACACACACATACGTATATACACGCACGGTGCACGAGAGAGAACCGTACCTAAAAATAATCATCAAAATAAAATAAAAACAATGACCCCTTTCCCCCTCTCTGGCGTATAGCGTGGCAGCGCCACGTTCGTCTTGGTGAGGCGGGGTGGGGTGGGGTGGGGCGGGGCACACTGGACGAGCATGCAAGCATGCACGCGCTGGTTCACACACACCAATCGATGTACAGTAATACCGTAATGACTCTCGGGTCCCCGTCGGCCGCCGCGCCGCCCGCCCGGCTTCCATATGACTAATTTCACATCACTGAATCGCACCCCCGGGAACAGCGCGCCCCGCCCCGCCCCGCCCCGCCCCGGCTCAGCTCGGCGTCGAAATCAACATTCAATTCGAGAGGAGGCTGACTAAGGGCAATGTACCCTTTTATTGTTAATGTTATTTTTATCGCTTTAATTTTCTATATTGTTTTTTTTTCTTTTTTTGTATGTGCATATGAGAAAGAGGAGAAGGGGATTTGGGGGATGGTGATACTGTAATAATAGTAATAATAATAATGATAATAATAATAAAATTGAGACTAGATGCGCCTCGGGCAGCTGCAGGTGCAGAGAGAGAGCAGGACATCTGCGACCGCGTCCGCGCGACAGACAGAGAGAGAGAGAGAGAGAGAGAGAGAGAGAGAGAGAGAGAGAGAGAGAGAGAGAGAAGCGCTCGCGGGACGATGTCCAGCCCAGCCGGTTGCAGTTGAGCCCGAAACGGGTTGCGTCCTGCCAGCCCAGCCCAGCCAGCCGCCATGTGCACTTGGACTGCACTCCGCCACTTAAAAAGTCGAGCCGGCCGCACCGCGCCGCGCCTCGCATATTCAGTCCATTCAGCAAAAGAAATTAAATAAAACGCGCACATATTTTACAATTAGGCGCCAACAAACTCGGCAAACTGCAACGCCGCGTCTGAGACGGGATGAGGGAGAGGGAGAGGGAGGGCGAGAGAGGATGAGTAGTGGCGGTCCGGACACGGGGGAGAGAGGGAAGGGGAGGGGAGCGAGAGAGGAATTAAAAAACAAAAATAAATAAAAAGTAATAAAACGCGGAATAAGCCGCCAACGGCTGGGCTGGGCTGTGCCTGCCTGCCAGGCCGGGTCGGACCGGCTTCGGCTTCGGCTTTTTCAAGCGCGTGAGCGCAGTGGCAGGGCGTGGCGGAACGTGGCGGGGCAGGGCGCGGTGGGGCGGGGCGGGGCAGGGCGCGGTGGGGCGGGGCGGGGCAGAGCGCGGTGGGGCGCGGTGGGGCGCGGCGGGGCCCGGCCCAACACGTTTCCAACCCCCGAGTTGGGAAAACGTTATGAATCCCCAAGAAACACATCCGTTACGATGAGCCCCGCAATGGGGTTCGCCTTGCGTGCCTCCGGGGCCGGGGCCGGGCAGGCAAGCAGGAAGGAAGGAAGGAAAGCCCCTGAAAAATAAACTGACAACCAGCTTCCCGCAACCGCACATTTCAGGACGGGCGCGACAAGTGAAAAAGGGCAAGGGGCGGGTCTGAGGGGAGGGGAGGGGGTGCAGCGGCCCGCGCGCGCCCGGGAGAGCGGGGAGGAAAAACGGCAAAATGAGCAGCAAGGCCGCGACCTGGACAGGTCTGTCCTCTCCCGGCGGCGTCATCCCCCGCCACGGCAACAAGCCTTTTCACTCGCGCGACTGTCCACAGCCGCACCACCCGCCCCACCCACCTCGCCCCGCCCCGCCACCAAGGTCGTTGCCAATGACGCCGCCTGGACGTGCTGGACCGCGACACCCCTGCGCCCGGCGGCGCTGGCATGTACGCTCAAGGGGAACGCCCCGCCCGGTCCGGCCTATCCGCGCATCGCTATACATCCCAGCCCACCCCGCCCCGCCCTTTGCGGTCGCCCATGCCCGACTGACCGTGTCGACCAAAGGGCCCCCAACTCGTGACGCCGCACCGCGCCGACGACAACTTCCATGCGGTCAAGAGCAGGTCGGGGGCGGGCGTGGCGGAGCGTGGCGGCTGAAGGACTCGCCCACCCCAGCCAGGCCCGCAAGGTTACGCCGATGAAACACACACACACCCAGGCACCCGCCCCGCCCCGCGCCCCGACCGAGATACAAGAGGCGCTTTGCTTTGCGGGACGACACAGGGCGCCAGGGTAGTTGATGGGGGTCCGAGAGCCAGCGACCGTCAGCGGCCCGCCCAGTCCTAATCCTCAAATCTCCACCAATTCGGAGAGTGAGTATGCAGCCGCCCAGGATCACCGCGCACACACGCCGAACAAGGAAGACTCGCGCGCCCAACCCGCCCGCGCCCCGCCCGCGCCCCGCCCGCGCCCCGCCCGCGCCCCGCCCGCGCCAGCACCAACCAGCCTTACCCCATTTCCGAAAAGGAAATAAGACAAGTTTAGCGGGCGGGCTGTGTGATGTCGCTTTGTCCGAGTTTACTGACCTCCGCGGCCCCCACTGCGACCCCCAGTTACCCGCCCCCCGCCGCCTCATCCCTCACTTCCCTTTTCCTCCCGCGCGTTCGCCACTTTCCGGCGCAGAAATGCAAAAACAACTTTGCACACACGCATAGCAGCAGCCCAGCCATCCTAGGGAGTCGCCTCCAGGCCCCCCCCCTCCCCCCTTACTTCTGTCTGTTCGACTCCAACTCGAACAACCGGCTCGGCTCGGCTGAGGCAGACCTTATCTCCCAGCGGATCGCCTGCCTTCGCTAGCGTCCCTGCACGCCATATCGGCATATCGCAAGCCTCGGAGCGGCCGAGACCGAGCAGGCGAGCGAGAGAGAGAAGGCGAGAGGGAGACAGAGAGACTTTGAGCAACTCCATAAGCTACGGCCGACAGGTGTGAGCCGCGCGCGGCGCGGCACGCCACGGCCCTGGTCGCCACCCTATCCGGTTCGGACCTGGCAAAACTCCACGTGACCCAGGCCTGGCCTGCGTGACCCGGGGCACCAGGATCAGGGCTCGCGTCGATATCCATCTGTGACGCAACTCTAGCGCTCCACAAGACATAAATTTATTTTCCTAGAAAAACGTCGAGAAACTTCCCGCGGCGCCGTGATACGCCCACCAGGTCCGCGTCTTGTTAGAGACTTTTTAATCGTGCACGGCCTTGCTCAGCGGACGACATCGCACGCCGCTCCACACCGCGGCCGGCCGGCCCCCACAGCCCTCGAGCACCACACGCGCGCGCACGCACGCACGCACGCTCCCCGGCCCTACAGCGCGACCTCTGCGCGCGGCCCGCCCACCCAATTGGCCCAATGGGCAATACAGCGCTATTTGAACAGAGGCAAACGACAGCGGGGCGGGGCCGCCGCTTCCACGCCGCGCCGCGCCCCTGTTGACAGAGTCGCCGATAGACTAAGCAAACAGGCGGCTCAGAGCGGCGGGCCGGGCGCGGCCACCAGCACCTGGCCGGGGGCGAGGCGAGGCGACAGGGGCGGGAAATTGTCGCTGGATTCCCCACCTGGTCCCCGAGTCCAGGTCTCAGATAGCGCCCACGCCTAGGCTCCTGCACATCTCATTACCTCCCTCCACCTACCCTTCCCTACCTACCCCTGCAGGCGGACGGGCGGGCAGGCCGCACCCCTTCACTCCCCGCTCCGCTCCGTTTTATGACACGTGCGCCGGCCGGTCCACTCCGATCCTGCCGCCCCTCCAGTAAAAATGTATGGCGGGCAGGGTAAGCGTGTCCGGGGTGAGCAGAGGGGTGGGAGAGGGGGCGGGAGAGAGGGAGAGAGTGAGAGGAGGGAGAGAGAGAGACAAGGGCCAATCATACTTTGGCGAGCAGCAGGGCAGTATGTAGTGGACAGGTGCGAAAGGTGAAAGGGAGGGAAGGGGAGCGGGCAGATCAGACACGTTAAGGCGAGAGGGGAAGGAGGGGCCGGACTCTGCCGACGCACATCCCATCCAAATCCCCCGCCCGCCCGGCCCGCCTACCTGCCTGCTGCTGCTGCTGATGTTGCCCTTTTCCCCACCGTCCTACAGCTCTATCTGCCTCCCCACATTTTTTTTTTTTTTGGGGGGGGGGGGGGGAGTTCCAAACCATGTGTGAGACCGGCGTGTATGAGTATACTGTACGTAGGGTTTTGCGAAAGGTAAAGGGTGTCGTGGACTACGCCGGCTGGACAGAAAGAGCAAGACAGAGGAGAGAGAGAGAGAGAGAGAACGCCTGCTAGGCGAGGGAGCGCCGCTGGGGAACGCCCGCCCCGCCCCGCACACGCCGGAAGGTACAGACAGCACAGCACAGCAGCAAGGGCCCAAGTGCAACTCGCCAAACAAATGAGCAAACAATTAGCAAACCATATGGGTTAGGCCCACAGCGAGAGAGGGAGAGAGAGCGAGTGCGCGCAGAAGGGGAAGCAGGCAGGGCGGGGCCGAGGCGGGGCGGGGTGGTCTGAGGGTAAGTGGGCGCACCGCGCCGGGGGGTGTGGTCCTAGCCTAAGGCCGCCCCGCCCCGCCGCGGCAGAGGCGATGGTAGTGGTTAGCTTGCATACAAAGCATCCGCACGAGCCTTATGACCGCCTCCAGCCTCGCGCCGCCGCGCACCACCCGCCTCCGCCCCGCCCCCGCCCTGCCCCCGCCCCGCGAGACAGATGGCTAGGCCGGGCGAGGCGCAACACCTGCCTAGCGATAAACCTTAGCGGAGGTCATTCCGCAAATCGAGTGGCCCAGCATGTGTTTCCAAAGGGCACATTTCTCGCCCCGGCTGCGTGAAATACTGTAGTAGTACTACTGCGCGCCGGAGGAGCCCACCCCGCTGCGCCCCGCCCCACCCCGCCCCGCCCTGCCGCGCCGCTCGAACCCCCGGCGCGCAAACTTGGCCCGACACGCCAACTTCTCCTCGACCCCAAAACTTTTTCGTTCTCTATCTCTCTCTCTCTCTCTCTCTCTCTCTCTCTCTCTCTCTCTCTCTCTCTCTCTCTCTCTCGCTCTCCCCCACCTGTTCCTCTGCACTCTCGCTGTAGAGCGGCTGACCGAACATACATCATTTGTGTAAAGATGCGCGAGAGCGAGAGTTGACACAGCCGCGGGGCGGGGCGGGGCGGGGCACAACAGGCCCGGCCGGACCACGTGTTTCCGGCCTCCGACACAGGAACCGGAAGCGCACTGCTGCTGCTGGCGCCAGGCGCGCGCGCTCGCTCGCGTCACGTCGGTTTTAGCACTTGTGTACGCCGCGTCTCTGGTGACCGGGGGCGGGGCGGGCGGGGCGGGTGGGGCGGGGCGCTGCGGGGCGGGGCGACAGACAAGACACACTCAAAGGTACCGGAGTCTTACCTCCCTCACGGGGGGGTGAATAACCCGACGCTTCCTTTACGCCTTCCTGCTAAAAATCCACGGGACAGCCGAGACAGAAAGGTGCCAAAAAACACAACAAAAAGAACAGGAAAGGAGCGTGAGGCTCCTGTGAGCGCTAGGGTGTCCACCCGTCACCCGTCCGACCGACCAGAACAAAGCTGGCCCAGCGGCTCGGGTGGTGGTAACCCTACACTGCCGCCCCCGCCCGACCAGCTCCTCCGGACAGGCCGCCGCGGTGAACAAGCATTTTTCTTAATGGGACGAGGCGTTCAACGAGCGTGCACCTCATTTGCGTCACAGAATTTAATAACAGCCGCGTATATATGCTCGCCCCACACAACTTTTTTTTTTACCCTCTACTTATTCTTTTTCTACTTCTCCGCTCGCGTACTAAACTCCATTTTTTCTTCCCCCTCCTTTTTGCCAGCAGACTCTTTAATCCATATAAGAGTCTTCCCTCATTCCCGAAGAGCGCCCAGAGCAACCTCCTCCCTCCCGCCGCCCCCCTCATGTACGCCAGATACAAGCTTCCTGACACCACGCGCCGCCACGCCACGCCACGCCCGCGGTGGTGCCGGGGAAAAACATGACCAAGTCGCGCTGCAATAATCTAGATTGCCCCCGGCGCGGCGCGACCCAAGTGTGAGGCTGGAGCCTTACGCACCTGCAGGTGTGTCGAGCTGTACAGTACACGGCATGCCACCGGGCCGGCAGGTGTGGCCATGTCGGACTCCTCGGGTCGCACTTGGCTGCCCCCCCCCCCCTACCCTCAACCCCTTCCTCCGACCCCACCCCACCCCCGCTCAGCAGCGCCACGCACTCGCCTGTAGTAATAATAATTATAATAACAAAAACACAAAGCGGCCAAAAGTGCAGCGCCGCACGCGCCGGTCCGGGCCCCAAACAGAGCGTCGCCGCCTCGAGTTTTCAAAAGGGGCGCGGCGCGGCGCCGGGCTGGGCACGCAACTTTTCCGGAAGGAGTGAAGTGAAGCAGCAGCGGCAACTTTCAGCAAAGGCGTGCGGCGCGGGGCGGCGCGGGGCAGACAGGGCACACGAAATACGCGGATTTTCCGCATAGAAAAGAGAACAGCAGCAGTAGGCGTGCGCTCCTGCCTGAGCGCCCTGAGCCCGAGGTTCACGGGCGGCTCGGCAGATGGCGCCACGACGCCTCGACCGCAGCTTAGCCGCCCCGGGCCGGGCGCAGCGGTGCCCGCGGGGAGCCTAGAGAGCCCAGCCTAGCCAGAGGGTCGCAGGCGTGTGGTGCACGCCACGCGCCCCCCTCCAAACTTATTCGCACGGGGAGATACATGTGCGGTATTGGCAGCTGGCCCAGGCGCCAGCCCAGCCCAGCGGCCCCAGCCCCATACACGCTGCGGTCACTCCCGCCCCGCCAGCGCGCAGGAGACCGGAAACTGGTATAAATTTCGCCAACATTCCATCCCATTTCCTTACTTATCCGCCGCTGGCATTGTCGCCGGGCCGGGGGCATCGGCCTGAGCGAGCGCACATCATGGCTTGTTTAAAATCATATGTTACTGCCGCGACAGGCGGGGCGGGGCGGGGCGGGGCGGGCGTGCCGCTCACACAGCAGCAGTGCAAAGCCCCGCGGTGGCGCCCCGCCCCGCCCCGCCCGAGTCAAGGCGTTCGGTGAACAGTCCTAGCGGGAATAAAGAGCGACGACGGCTGGCCGTCCACCGTTTCGACATAGAGCGCGGGGCGGGGCGGGGCGGGGCGGGGCGGGGCGGAGCGCGAAGCGGGGCCCTCGCCGTGCTGGGCGACGCCCGTTTTATCGAGTGCTGTATGGAAAGTGCGGCGTCGACACAGACTCGCCCCTCCCCCTCCTACACACACACTCACACACACACAGTCGTAAACTGAGGGATGTCTCAAGGATCCCCGGGCGACTGTACTGTCAAGCCCGAAGAGCGGCGGGAATGTCATCGGAATCGCATCTCCGTTTCGCGATCGTACGACCGACTCCCTCTCCACCGCACCACCGTCCCGCCCCCGAGGTACCCTCACTCCTTCTCCCTCTCGCTCCCTCTCCCTCTCTCTCTCTCTCTCGCTTCTTCTCACGAGAGGGACAACACTGCCACCAATCACGACAAGGAGAGTAAAGCAAGCACGGCGGCGGGCCCAACACACCGCGGCCCGCGGGCCGGCGGCGGCGGCGACCTGTATCGCGTCCGAACCGAAAGGATATCAAACTGGACACCTCTCGACAGGAAAGAAAAAAAAACAAAAGAAATAAGAAGAGAGGGAGATGAAGAAACTACCCGATACAAAAATAGTCTTTTACAAACCACAAAAGAACATGACAGTCGAAAGAAATAAAAAAATAAAACAAGAAAAAAATAGTAAGCAACATCTTACAAGAATAGGAGAGGGGGGGGGGAGGGGGATAAAAAGAACATGAAATAGAACACGGATCACTCTCTTTCTCCTTTACCCGCTGCGCTACGACATGAGAACGAAACGCAGCGTGAAGGTCGTCCGCCCCGCCCCGCCCCGCCCCGCTCTCCTGGAGGAGGCCCTGCCATGCACGCCACGCGCTTGGTGCACTTCGCCTCACTTGTTCTCCCGCCATGACGCGCCAGAGTCCATGACAATGACGCGGTTCATCCCCAGCGGGCCGGGCGCTGCTGTGCACCGCCCGCAGGACACGGCTCGGCTCGGCTCGGCGGCGCGCGACACCATGTCGACGATCACCATGATGATGATCCATCTCTCCCCCGCGACCGACGCCAAAATACAAAAATAATACTGTCACATCTCCAAAATTAAACGCGCGCGCGCCGCGCGAGCCGATCGGCTCCAGGGGGTAATCCCTTTGAGCGCCCCACCCCGCCCCGCCCCGCCCCGCCACCCTCCAGTCGGAGCCGCCCCGCCCCGCCCCGCAAAGGACAAGCTTGTGCCAACGCTCCATCATCGTTCGGGGACATCACCCCGACAGCCGTAAGCGAGCTGCTCCGCGCCAGAGCCAGAAAATAAAGGGGGAAAGGACGGAGAGGAAAAACAAGAAAAAGCAGCGTAACTCGCGACGCTCGACGTCACAGATACGACAAGCCACCTAAGCCGCCGGCAGAATCACCACCACCATCGTCCTCATCATCTGCAGTCAGTAGCCGAACTGATCCTGATTGATGCACTGCCAGAAAAAAAAATTGAGGGCCAGTTTTAAATTTTGAAAACGCTACATTAAACCAATGTGCAGAGCGCATGACAACCGCACTAGAGTATGAGAAAACAAAGCGGCCCTGACGACTCAATTCCAGGCGCTCGCGCGCGCGCACACACACCACACAGGACCATAATAGAACAACAAACTCGGCGGAAATAAAATTTGTCGCCCTGTTAGCCGAAATCATAAATCACCACATTACGACAAATCCCCTTTGTGATAATAGTTTCGTCCTCCCGAGGGGGACCAAAAGGGGGGGGGGGGGGGGGTATTGGAGTCGCTGGCCAAACCCCATCGCTAATCTCTGAGGTAGCTAACGGGGTAAAATGCGAGAGAAAGGGTGCGAGGAAAGCGGCCGGGATATAAGGGGGAGGGGGAGTGAGAGATCCCCCTCGAAAAAAAAACATACACACGACCAAAACCGGATGGATTCTACGGCTAAAAGGCATAGCCAGCGGACATGTGTTCCGCGGCTTACGCAGGCCCTTCACTTCCGGCCGGCGGGGCGGGGCGGAGCGCGCAAAGGGGAAGCGCATCGGTGGCACACAGCTTCGCAGAGTCATATACATATTTTTCCGTTCAGTCACCTTGACCCGGGCCGGGCCGGGCGCACAATGGCCAAAGCGGTAGTCCATATGGCCGCCGCGCCGCGCCGCTACCCCCACCCCTCTACCCCTCCCAACGAAATAATGAAATAAATAAAGATAGTGCGACAAAAGCTAATCGTGTCACCATTGCGTACGGACAAGCGGGCGAGGATAAAAAAAGAAAACGAAAAAAACTTTCCTCACGCCATTAACTCCGCATTCAGCAAATGGTATATCCTGCGCGATGCGCGCGTAGGCTGCAACTGAAGCAAACACCCTCCCACCGACCCCTCCCCTCCCCCCTCTCTCTCTCGCTCTCTCTCTGTCTGTGTCATTTTCTCTCTTGCCTGCCACGGAAGGACCTGGCGGAGAATCCTCAGCCGCGAAAAGGAGAAAACGTTACCAAAAAAACCGCGCGCGGACGCGGGTCGGTCGGCGGTGGCGCCCCGCCCCGCCCCCTGACAATCCCATTACCCTGGATGCGGCCAGGTAGGTGCGAGCGTTAAATTGGACGCGGCACTCACACCGGCGGACCCACGTGACCCGCTGCGGGCCAAGCCTCCCTACCACTCTCCCTTCCTCCCTCCAGTCCTCCCCAGAGTCCGTTAGTTACCGCCCCCAATCGCAAAGCCGCTCGCCGCCCAGCAGAACTCACTCGAAGCGCACAAGTAGCGCGAGGGAGGCAGGACCCACAACAAGGACCAGCGGCGACAGCGCTTACTGCGTCACCCCGCGGGCCAGGGCCTAACGCCATGGGGACTTGGAACTTTCCTCTTCTTTCCCCTCCCATCATATCCTTTTGTCGCCACCACTCCCCTAACCGGCCGACCGGACCGGCCCGGCCCGGCAGAGCTTAGACTGATGTCTTCTCGCTCTTAAAATGAGTTAGACAATACAATAAGACCCTCCACCACCAGCACCACCGCCCTCTCCCGAAGTGGCCGCCGTCACCGCCCCCTCCTCCACTTCTTCCAGCCGACCGTTCCAAGTCACCGCCGCCACTTTTCCACGACGCCGAGAAGAGGGAGAGAAGGATCCCCAAAGACGCATCTCCGTCTCCGGGCCCGCGCCCCGCCCCGCCCCGCCGCCTCCCGTTTGCCGCCAAATCGGCCGTCGAGACAAAATTGGGAAATTCAGGACACAAAACGGCGGAGACAGCGCCATGCCGCCACAATAGACGCCCCCTTCCCCCTGCACCTCTCCCCTCCGCCGCAAAACGGCGCCACCTCAGAGAGCTTGTTTTTGCTCCAAAATTGGTCCACTTGGTTGGCAGCAGCCGGTTAGAGAAGACCCCAACACTCGCGGGAAGGTAGCATCATCGCAGGGCGGGAGTGAGTGTTATATTTTTTAGCAGGATTTATTGGGGGATTCGAATTTTACCATCGGGGCCGAAAGGAGCCGAGTTATACTTTGTTACATCTAGAGACATGCAGAGAGAGAGAGAGAGAGAGAGAGAGAGAGAGAGAGAGAGAGAGAGAGAGAGAGACGGAAGAATCAACGCTCGAGTAAATTTCTGTTGCTGTGAATGTGAATACGGCCGCGCACGCCGTAAAACGTAAATGTCAGTGAGGCCGGCGGTACAGACTGAGGGTTAGGGGGAAGGGGACGAGGCTATAAATTACGTAACGCGTAAAAACGCACCTTGACACGGAGCGCGCTGGAGATTAACAGAGATGCGGATGAAAATGCAAGGAACAGGGAGGAGGTCAGGGAGGCTGAGAAGGACGAGGAGGAGCATCTCGAGGGTCCGGCCGCCGCTATGCTCCGGCGCGGCGAACACGAAACAAAAAGATTGACTGGCAAAGCTACGAGAGCGAAAATTTCGACACAGCCAAACCTCCACATGAACCGCACTCATACACATACTCATATACATAGAGGCGGCATTTCTGTGGCAAAAAATATAAAATATAATATTGCCCCGCCCAGTTTCTCTTGGCCCTGCACAGAGCTCGGCTCGCACACACGCTGCCTAACATGCCGAGCCCGGTGCCAGGTATTTGAGTAGAGCCAGGCGGGGCGGGGCGAAGCGAGGCGGGGCGAGGCGGGGCGGGGCCAGCCGATACATAGGCAGCCACCCGCGCGATGTGAACACACCGCCATCGATTTCACGCCGATAAGCAAACCATTCTTGTTGCAAAAACACTGACTGGTGTGTTGGCCGGCCGGGCTCGAGGCTAGAGTTCGCACGCGGGCGCAGGGCCGGCCGGGCCGGGCCGGACCAGGCCGAGCGGCCACGCCCCCCCCCCCCCCCCCCCTGTGCCCCCGGGGGTAGCGCAGCGCGGCAGGCGTCAAAATCGCTTAATAAATTCCCCACCACACACACACAACATATAGCAATGGCGGCGGGACGAAAAAAAGAACACATAACGGCAGGGAGAGGGAAAAAATACAAATAACAGCAGCATGACTCGTGCCGTGTGTCCGGCCGGGCCGGCCGGGGGCATGCCTGCCGCGCCGCTAGATTCTATTAGAACTGCACGGTGGTCCACACATCTGCCCCTAGTTTTTGCTACGGCGCGGTCGTCCTCTCTCACTGCCTTCCCTTTCTCTCCTGCGCTCTCTCTCTCTCTCTCTCTCTCTGTCCCATCTCTCCACATTGTTCCCTTTTCTTCCCGCTCTGTCGAATCCCCTGACTGCAGTACGAACAGACCACCATGTCGGCGCACAATATGTCTTTTCTTTTTCCCCCCCTCGCCTTACATTTCCCTCTGCTCCCGCCCGCCTGCCTGGGCGCGCCTGCTCCCGCGGGGCGGAGCCCTCCAGCTCAGGGGGCCCAATTTCTCGTTCAGGCAAGCGCGGTGGCTCCATCACTAGCAAACACGCACGCACATATAGAGGTCCCCCCCGCCTCGCCCCGCCCGGCCGCCGGTCCCAGGAGTGACGCTCTGTCCCTCTCATTAACATGACGGCTAGTGAGACAGTGTGGGATTATGCTAATGCCCTTCACCTCCCCTCCCTTCTTTCCTGCTTCCCTCCGCAGTCAAAATTAAGCCATATTGCGGATTGAGGATACAAGCAGATCAAAGCTTGCGGCGACGCGCCGGTCTAGGCAGCTCGCCCGGTCCCTCTTCCCTCCCTCCCTAGCCGCGGGGAAGGCAAGGCGGACGGATTCAAAGTCGCCCCCGGGGGAGCGGGGCTGCTATGGTCCCGGGCTCAATCAAAATGCCTCGATACACCGCGCGCCGTGGCGTGGCGGGGCGTGGCGGGGAGATGACTTACGACTCCTGGCAGATGGATGTATACGGACTGCCAGGCAAACTCCTTCGCGAGACTTACCTGAAACAGAGACACAAGAGGGTTAGAGAGAGAGAATAACACCGGCAAAAACAAAAGACAAGTGACAGCCTGACGGATACCATTTGCAAGCAGCTTGGAAAACACCACCCCTCCTCAAGTAAAATAGTTACGCCCACCACGGCGACCCGCACGAGGCCGCCCGCCACTCCCCATTATGTCTGTGTTTTTACATTCAACCTGACTCTTATTTTTATTACAGCGTAGAGGTGGGGCGCCTAACGCTACGTACATACACTACCGTCCAAAAACGAGAGAGAGAGAATAGAAGGGGAAGGGAAAAGTGTAGAGGGGGCAGAGGGGGAGGCCACACCCTCCTAGTGCCGGCTGCACGCATAGGCGCGCACACACGCTCCCAAACACACACACTCACACACACAGCAAATCATTGTCGCATCCCACACTACAGCTTTATAGAAGCTCCCTCCCCCCATCCTGCAGGGCACGCCAGCAGGCAGCAGGGCGGCCACGTCCCTCCCGCCACAGCCAGCAGGCCAGCAGGGCCAGCAGGGAGGGCCTACAGTCCAATCCCAAGATGTAAATACACAGAGGTCCCCGCCCCGCGTCCGGCCAGCCAAGAGTCCCCGTGCGAGGGCCTGTAGGCCCGTAGGCCCAAAGGCCTAGGCCCCCTGCCGCACTGTCAAAAATAATTGTACATTTACACGAAAATTTTACATAATTTTATTTTTACATAAAGTAAAAATACAATTTAAAATTGTAAAAATTACAAGCTCTACGTATCAACTTGGAACACATTGACAAGCACAACTGCGCTGTCGTAAATTTACAATTGTAAGTAGTATATTACACAATAAATGGTAAATCTACCAAGATATTTTTGACAGAGTCACGGTCAGAGTCAATCTCGCACCAGCGAGGCCCATCCCTCCGCCGCCACCACCAGCACCCTTCCCGAAATTAGCGGCTCGCGTGCCAAGGTGTGCGCTCGCCCCGCGAACAGTCTCGCGGGGCGGGGCGGGGCGGGGCGGGGCGGGGCACTCCCGCCTTCCTCAAATTCGAACACGCGGCGGGCCAGCAGGCCAAGACGGAGCGGGCGCGGCGCAAGCAGCTCCAATTTAAATAATGTCCAGGTGTGAAAGGAGGTGGGGGCGGGTGAGGGGGAGGGGGGAAGGGGGAGGGCGCAGTGCCAGCCAGCCCCGCGCCGAGTGCGGCAGCGGGGAGAAAGGGGCGGAGGCACTAGGGGAAGGGGGGGGGGGGGGAGGACTGTGTTTGCGTGACTCGCGGGAGTTCACTCAAACATGTCGTGTCATTATTCACGCTCTTCTCTCCCCCCGCCCCCCTGTCCCACCCCGCTTCTGGGTCTCGGTGGCACCACCGCGCGGGGCAACCTGGGTCAGGCGTGGCGGGGCGTGGCGTGGCGGGGCGTGGCGGGGCGCGGCGGGGCGCGGCGGGGCTACTCCAGATGCCGCGCCCTGTCCGCACTACGCGGCCGCGCGCGTGCGCCCGCCGCTCTCCTCTCTCCCGTCCCGTCCCGTCCTCTCGACTCGGCGACAGCATGATCGATTACAGAGCGCCAAATTTTTCTTCCCCCTGCGTCCATCCCGTCCCCCCTCCCCTGTCTGTCCTCCTGTCTGCTCTCTGATGCCCGCCCCACCCCGCCCTGTCGTCTCTCGGAGATGGGGGGAACCGCCACCAGGACGACGACATGAAGAAAAAAACGACAAAAATAACACGACGAAACCGACACCGGCAAAAACAACAACAACAAGAATGGAAAGGAAATTCAATGAAACGTTCACTGCTGCCGCTCTGTCGTACTACGACTCTACTACACCTGTGTGCAGTTTGTGGAACTATGGAAACGATCTGACAATGGGCCGGCACTATCGGGGAACGCCCTCCCGCCCCGCCTCCTCCTCCCGCGCTGTTGTCCGTTGTCATGGCGACAGCGCCGCGGGCGCGCCACGCCACGGCAGAGCCGGCCGGCCGGTTCAACTCGAGCGGAAAATCATCGTTTTCTTGTGGAGCGGGGCGGGGCGGGGCGGGTACCTGGAAGCGCAGTACCTGCCCAGTCATACACGTACGGCTAAACGATTCAACGAACAACTACAGCAATAATAATAATCGTCATTTTCCGTTTTGTAGCAGTGTAGGAGGGCCCACCTGAGCGTGTGTGGCGCCGGGCCGGGGCCGGTGTGGTGGTGGCGCCAGGGGAGATGGGGCAGGGGGGGGGGGGTCAGGGGGCGCCCAGCCCGCCGCCCCAACGCATCTCAATACAGGAGGGGCCCAGAGCCCAGCCCCTCTCATATCAGGGATAAAAGGGGCGACTGCTGCCGCCCCGCCCCGCCCCGCCCCTGCTGGTTTTTAGATGGACGACGATGGGACGCGACGCACAAGAGCAGGGAAGGAGAGAGAGAGAGAGAGAGAGAGAGAGAGAGAGAGACGTATCGAGTGAAGGGGAAGGAGGAGGAGGAGAGTGGACGTGGGAGACGACCGAGAGATGATCCGCGCCATTGTTGCCCAACAAAGCCGCGGCCGGCGCCTACACATTGAGCATTTCCCCTCGGAAGTACGATAGCCCGGCGGGCGGACAGGCAGACAGACGGATAGACAGACAGACGGACAGACAGACAGGCAGGCAGGGGCCTCGGCAGGGGGCCTCAATAGCAGGAATGCCCGGTAATGAGAAACTGATTTCGTTTTCGGCTCAATGCCTCTTTCACCTCGATGCCTCAGAACTGAACTGAGCCCTGGGCCCACCGGCCCCTGGTGGGTGTGGCGGGGCGTGGCGGGGCGTGGCGGGGCGTGGCGGGGCGTGGCGGGGCGCGTAGCAGGGCGCCCACCCACCCAAACCAAAACCAACGCAAACAACAAGACCAAACGGGAGAACTGGCGAAAGACTCGGCGTAATGAGAAACGACGCCATGAGCGGCGGAAACTTGAAACATTGTTTCAAGATCTCATAGGTCTGGGCTGAGCCGGGCCCGGCCCTTCATAGGTCGACGATGTTATTTTTATTTCCGTTCCGATACGCGCCACATCACAGCGCGCCACACAACAAACCCGCTCACGCCCCGCCCAGGGGTTTCCACTTCATATGCATCGGCAAAAACGCAAAGCAAAACCGATTATTACGGCTTTTGAATTTCCAGCCGATCGGCTCGCCATAGTCTATACACAAGAGCGATGAGGCGACCAGCAAATTGAAAAACGGCGCCAACACGACGCCAAGGTGGTCAAAGAGGCCAGGCAGTCAGGCCGGCGGGCAGCGCGGAGCCGGGCCGGACCGGGCCGGGCGGCGGCGCCCGGGGCCAGGCGAGGCGAACACAACAGTCGAATTCCGTCTCAATATACCTTATTTATGTCCGAGCTGCGCAGCGCTGCGCTGGCTGCACCGCCGCCGCGCCCGCCGAGTGCAGCAAGGTGAGCGGGGTCCCGAGCGCGCCCGCGCCCCGCCCCGCCCCGCCCAGCCACGGACTGACATGAAAAGCTATGCCCATTTCCAGAGATAAAATCGACGGGCCGAGGCTAACACTGCGCTAGCCAGCCAGGCGTACAAGCCTTCTGCCCCCTTCCCCCCCAACCTTCCTCTCTCCCTCTTTCTCTTTCTGTCTCTCTCTCTCTCTTGCTAAGCCCCAACGCTGCTGCTCATCCACTACCGCAAGTCCAAAAGCGTTGCCATTGCGCGGGTGGGCGGATAGAGACGCGGCCCGGCCGCCCCCGCCCCGCCCCGCTCCAAACTATCAACCTCGCATCAGCGGCTGAGCGCCTTTCAATGGGGGCCGGCCCCGCCGGCGCGTCACTCGTGTCTGCTCAGCCTGGAAGCGACAAAGCGTCTGCTCAGCACCAAGTCCTCGTCATCAGGAACTGTCCGACCTATCACGGCGCCGCCCTGCCCTGCTGCTCTGCTCAGCCAGTTCCGCTGACGCGTCCTGCTCAGCCGCTGCCCCCCCCCCCCCCCCCCAGCTGTCTGCCATATTGAATCATGCACGCCGCGGACTCGATTAATCCCGTGATTGGAAGGGCTGCAGGCAGAGGGCGGGGCGGGGGCGCAGCACGACCCCAGACTGAATCCAAATCTGTTTGCGGGCATGTGCACTCTGTTATCACGGCCCTCCTCTCCTCCCTGCTGGCCTGGCCCGACGCACACGGCATCACGAGCAGACGACCCTCCTCCCCCAACCCCCTCTAACTCCTAAACAACGCGAGGGACGCGCGGCGCGAGGCGCCTGAGAATACGTCATTCATTATAATTCAAAAGACTCACCTAGAGAGGAAAAAACGAGAGCATAAGAGAGGGGAGGGGAAGGGGAGGGCGGGAAGGGACTTACAACACAACCGCGTCAAGGTTGGACTGGACTGAAAGCAATTTGGACGCACGACTAAAAAAGATGCACGCCCCTTCCAGGCCAGGCCGCCGCGCAACCAGCACTCTCTCACAATCTCCATACCTGTTCGACCAGCCCCAAGTCTGAAAATCGCGTTACTTATAATTGAGGCGTGTGTCAGGTGTAAAAGGGGGTACAATAGCAACCCCGCCCTCCTTCTCCCATACTCTCGTAATGAAAAAGTGGAAGGGTGAGGTGGGAGGGGGCCCGGGGGGGTTACATACATACGTCAATAGGATGAGGCCGACAAATTAAGGGTTAAGACGAGACGCCATGCCGCGCTCCACATGTTGCTCCCTGGGTGGCGTGGCGTGGCGTAGCGTGGCTAGAGGTGCGTGATAAGGGCGGGGCCTTGGCGGGGAGAGGGGGGAGAAAGGGAGGGGGCTCGGACCGCACAGCGCGCGGCTGGGAGAGAGGGGGAAGGTGGAAGGGGGGGGGCACGTGCATTGCGAGGAGTCCATCAGAGCAGGTGTGGCTGGCGAGCGGAGAGAGAGAGCGTTAGAGAAGACAAGTGACGGACCAGGCCAGGTCGGCGGGGGCGTGGCGTGGCGTGCCGTGGCGGGGCGTGAAGTCGACGGACTCGACCGACCCCAGCGGCCTGTCATTTGGCGGGCGGGGAACAATAGACGGGACATGATGAACATTAGAACGAAAGAGTTTCTAACTGACTGGCCGACCTGACGGACTCCGTGTCACAGGGAGAGAGAGAGGGAGGGAGAGAGGGAGAGAGGGAGGGAGGGAGGGAGAGAGAGAGTCTATCGAGAGGCGCGGGGGCACAAGTACTGGCTGCTTTGTGGCCCGACAGCCTCCCATCATGGTCCGGTACAAAAGCGGCATCCAGTAGTGATGGCGGTGAGCGGGAGACACAAGGAGGAGGGGGGGGGGGAATTAGCGCGTGTAAAGGCGAGAGAGAGAGAGATAGAAAAGAGAGTGAGAGGATGAATCAAATGAATGAAAGACACTGTGCCCCTGCAGCGGGTCCTAAAGGCGCCGCCCGCAGCGCCTCGCCACCCGTAGTTCGCGCGCGCACCTGAGGGCGGAGCGAGGCGGGGTGGAGGGGGAGGGGTGTGGGGGCGCTCCGCTGCCTGTTCGCTAATCCAATTTCTAAATGTGTGCAGGCTCACAAAGTAATCCCGCTTGAGCTACACACTGTAGAAGGGCGCGCGCGCACACGCACACACACACACATGTCCGCTACGCCGCGCCACGCCCGAATAAAGCCAAACTTTGCGTGATGAAGTCAGTCCCGCGCCGCCAGAGTCAGGCAGGCAGGCGAGCTCGCGGCAGCAGCGCAGCGGCGGCGCCTTGTCCAAAAGCCAAGTCAAACCCTGCCCCGCCCCGCCCCGCCCCGCTGCGCCCCGACACACGCACGATATAGGCCAGGCAGGCAGGCAGGCAGGCAGGCAGGCACTGACACCCCGCTAACTTTTAATTTCAACCCTCCCGCCGCTCCGCGCTGCACCTCCCTCAGCAAGCCGCTCTGTCTCCCCCCCCCCTCCCCTCCCTCTCTCTCTGAGGCGCCCACCGCATAAGGTCGCAAAGGGATCCCCCCCCCCCCCGTCCTCTCCCGCCCGCCGTGATGCTATGGAAAAGCCAAGCGCCGCAGAATCTTGCAGGAGCTCCTGGACCGTGTTTCCCTCCTGGAGCGGCTGAAGCCAGGCAGAGGAGGTCCTGGGGCCGGAATGGAAGGTAAACCAGAATAATCCCAATGCACACACACACACACACGCACGCTCGTGCACGTGTGGCTGTCACGCACGCGGACTGTCAGGTCGCGGCCCGGCCCGTCACGTCCCGTGTATGTCGCGAGGCGTTACGTTACGTTACGCTACGCTACGCGGCTCGGAGCGTGACCAGCCTGTCCACTACTTTATTAACACATTCACAGAGTGCTGCGCGCCGCGCGAGAGACAGACCGTCAGCACGCCAATGCGGCGACAAAAAATATATATTTTAAAATTGAATAAAACGCGACGGACAAAAAAAAAGAAAACACGGTGGGAGGAAACGGACACATTCGGAGGTATCTGGCGTGTGGTTGACCTCTGTCGGGGGAGCGCTCACGAGTCCGCGCTGCTGATCGCACAGGGCAGATACCCGCGCGGGCAGGCAGGGCCCTAACACGCCCCAGACCAGGTCCAAATCATGCATTCCATTTTCATACGTACATTCTCTCTCTCTCTGGCGGCGGCACCCCCATAAAGTCACTAACGGCTGGTGTTACGACGCCTCCCCCGCGATAAGCCGCCCCCTCCGCCGGCCGCGCACGCCACAGCGCGCCACCGCGACTCAATGTAAAACTCATCGTATATCGGCCAGTTTGACGACCTGATCTCCAGCGATAGTGCGGGGGGCCGGGCGGGGCCGGGCAGGGCGCACGCCATCAAACGAGTAATTACACACAACGCGCCCAAATTGAAATGATAAAAAAAGCAACGTTGCATTCAGGTTTATGTCTACACAATTTTTTTAAAAAAGAAGGTAAAAAAAACGTATCAAGAAACTAGGCACGGGGCATTTTGGTCGTGATTTACAAGGTACTTGGCCTCCTTTTCTTTTTCCCAAGGCCTTCATCTTTCATCTGCGCCCCCCCCCCTCGGCCCGGGCAGGTCTCGCTGTCGAGGTGGATACTGCAGGCTGGCCACACCACCGCCGACGCACAGGGGTCGCCAACATTACGAATTGAAAACCTAAAGCCCCGGATCGAGCAGGTCGGGAGGGGAGAGAGGGGCCGGCATCCCCCTCTTTCTTTACCTCCATCCCCCGACCTCCCTCTTTTTTCTGCTCCCCCGGCCGAGAGGTCCCGATTCAGGGGGTAAAAAACTAAAAGAGGTTTGGACAGGACAGGAGGCGCTGGGTAGGAAGGAGTAAGGGGTCGGGGGGGATGAGGGGTCGGCGACCAAACAGGTGGGAAACGGCGTCAGGTGAATTATGGATGGCCCCGCCCAGACCCGACCCGACCCGCGCCGGGGCGGGGCGGGGGGTCCCAAGTGCAGCGCACAATGCCGCCGCGACAAAAACCAGGAAAACGCCACGCGACCGAAATCAGGAAAGAAGAGGCAGGGGAGGCCAGAATTACGACAAGGATGAGTAGTGTCCTTAATTTAATTTGTCTAGTTGGCGGTGGAGTAGTGCGGGGGAAGAGACTAGACAATGGAGGGGGAGAGAGATGGAGAGAGAGAGAGAGAGAGAGAGAGAGAGAGAGAGAGAGAGAGAGAGAGAAGGCGGAGGAAGGTCGGCGGACAGAAGCGTCTGCTTGCGGCCGGGCCAAAGATTTGCCCAAACAAGCCCTATAACTGGGGAGGGGCCGCATTATTCACTGCGAAAAAGTAAGTTCCACAGCGGAAAGAGCTGGCGTGGGCAGCAGCGAGAGAGAGAGAGAGAGAGAGAGAGAGAGAGAACGCACCAGGCTGAAAGCGAGTCTGAAAGCGAGTCTGAAAACGCGCGCCATTCAAATTTGTGGCTGGCTTTAATTAGCGGTTAAGCAACTGAAAAGGATACACCGCGTACCGGATGAAAACGTAGGAAGCGAGAGGAAGGGGGAGGAGGCGCTTACAAGGCGCGCGCACGAGAGAGAGAGAGAGAGAGAGAGAGAGAGAGAGAGAGAGAGAGAGAGAGAGAGAGAGAGAGAGAGCGTGGTGCGGGGGAGTTGCCCCGCCCCCACCCCCTCCGCTCGGCGACAAGGGGCTACAAAGGGGTGGTTGTGCCGGGCCATGCCGCTCGCCTGCACTATTAGGATTGATCCCAATCAACACCGACCAGACCGAACGGGCTAATTGAAGCAAAATAATGCACACTGGGGCACAACTACAAAGCGGCGGGGCGCGGCGGGGCGTGGCGGGGCGTGGCGGGGTGCGGCGGGGACCGAGGGGGGGACTGGCTGGCGCCACCGGCGCGCCACCACGCCGCCTGAGGGATATCTTTTACGCTTTTTTATCACGTGTCCCTTCGCACTCTCCCCCACCCGCGCGTTCTCTGTCCTCCCCGCCGCCCTCTCCCTCTGTCACACACACATTTATTTTTTCCGCCTCCCCTAAAACCGCTCCAAAACCCCACACACCAGTGAGGCGCTTTTCCTCGATAAATCTAAAATTCGCGTCCAGCAGCTCGCCCCGCGCGCGCCCGCGCATGTGTGTGTGTGTGTGTATTTGGCCCCGAGGCATATTCGCGCCGATCCGGCCATCAGTGCCCTTTTCCGCTAGGTTAATATTTTCCAGGCGGCGGGGCGGCGGCCTTGCTCTGCTAGCGGAGTAAAGGGGAGAGTACAATGTGGGGAGAGAGCGAGCGAGAGCGAGAGAGAGAGAGAGAGAGAGAGAGAGAGAGAGAGAGAGAGAGAGAGAGAGAGAGAGAGAGAGAGAGAGAGAGGATAAAGAATGCGCAGAGGTTGACGAACATGATGAGAAAGGACGAAACACAGAGCGCGCGCGCACACAGCGACGGATCGCACACAATAACGCGACGCCGGCGGCAGCAGACGACGCGACGACGAAAAATGAGTCGAGATTAGTCGGAATAAGGGGTATTTATCACCTGGGCAGATCGCCCCATTTCACTGCGCGCTGTGGTATGAGAAATAAGTGTGTGCGCGCGCATGAGAAATATATGTAATATGCAGATGGCAGTCAGTAGCTGGGCCGGGGAGGTGAGAGGGGACGAGGATGCCGGCCGAATCGCACAAGTCGGCAGCAGAGGTGAGAGGGGACGGGGGGGAGCAAAAAAAAATACGTGCGGGACGGCAATTTGGTAAATTACAAAATGGGACAGGAAAATTGAGCCCGTGACACAGCACAGCCACACCGCGCCCTTCCTCTCCCTGCCTCCCTCCCTCTCGGAGCCACTGAGGTGCGGGTTACTTCACACCTGAGGCGCCCCCCCCCCCCCTCCCGGCCTCCCCAGGAACCTTTGAGAAAATGCGGGCAAATCTAGATATCGGCATTACCTGCAGCCCGCTCCGCTACACGCCTAAAATGAACCCCGGAAGCGGGTGCGGCCAGGGGCGCCCCCCTCCCCCTCCCCTCCACACCCCGCCGGCGAACGCTTTGATCAGTCACGCAATGCGCGCATTACCGGACCTAACTACCCCGCCTGACCCCGCCCCGCCGCGCCGCGCCACGCCCCAGGTCGACCCCACCACGCCCCGCCCCGCCCCGCTCAAGGGGGTACCGTACCTACAACCCCTTTCTCTCTAATGCCCCGCCGGGGTGCTTAGTATTCTTCTCATCCCCCTCCGCCCCTGGCATCACTCACTTGTCTCACAATCGCATTGCACACCCCTATTCTGCGGGGCCGCCCCCTCACAACAGACGCACGCGCGCACACACACACACACTAACAGTCACGTGGTATAGTGTGGGGGTCCCTTTTACTCCGCCCACCGCGCACAGCGAGAGAGAAAGAACCACACACACACACACACACGCACAGAGAGAGGTGGTGGCGCCTGTACCCCGCCAGAGCGTTATCTTAGCGGCGCTACACAGCGCGCCAGCAGGGCCCCACCCGCCCCGCCCCGCCCTGCCCCGCCCCGCCTCGCCCCACCTGAGGGAGGGTGCACAGTAGCGTCACCCCACGGCAAAACCACCAGCAGCAGAAGCAGCACCAGGCCAGGGCAGCAGGCCGCCATAGCGCGCCCCAGCGGGGCGCTTCTCTAAAGGGACTAAAGCGCCCTGCATCAATGCTTTAGAGCGCTACGTGGTGGTGGCCACCGCCGCCGCGACACCTGTCCCCGCGGTGTTGTGCCTTCCAAGAAGTACGTAGAAATGAATCTGTAATGGGCCTCAATCCAGAGCCGTTCGCGCCACATGTCATCAAGTTATCGTCGAACACGACGGCTCGGCTTCGGCTCGCGATCAATGGAGGGACACGGACACGTGGTCGATGACGCGTCGTTTCGTTTACATGTCGCGCGGAGGAAGTCCAGCAGGGGGCGCTGCCGCCACACCTCGGGCTCACAGAACTTTGCCATTCCCTCTCACTCTCTCTCTAAATCTACCTGTCAATTTTCATCGTGCCATCCAATTTTTCATTTAGCGAGGCCAGGCCAGCCCATGTCCACCCCGCGAACTCAAACTCCACCATTTGCTCTTATTCTTTCGCGCGCTCTCTTCTCTCTCTCTCTCTCTCTCTCTCTCTCTCTCTCTCTCTCTCTCTCTCACACACACACACACACACACACAGTGTAGACGGGGATACAAGGGCAGGATCGTGAATAAGAGAGAAGCCTATGACAGCAGCCCCCGCCCGGCGCTGTAGAGTCAAAAAGAAAGGAGGAGCGATGTTGCTGCGCCCACGACCGGCCTAAATCACTCGACATTCCCGCCTGGCTGAACCAACGTGTCTCTCCATTTTAATCTATTTTTTTTTTGTTTTACTATCACACCCCACCCAAACAACTGTCTCGGCCCGCTACGCAACATTTTAATCCCAACTCTAGTTTTTTCCCCTCTTTTTTATTTATCCTTCGCGAAGGAGATCCACGCTCGCTACAGCCGCGACACCCACTGACAACCGGGTGGGCCCCAGCTGCGGAAACCGCTCGTCTACGTCAAACAGATTTCCGCCAAAGCTTGGCGAAAAAAATGCATTTAAAACGTCCGTAGGAAAAACAGAGCTTTAGTATTATATAAAACGCGGGTTAGGCGAGACCAGCCGGCCCCGCCCCGCACATTTCGCTGTACACATAGCGGCACAAGGCAGCCGCTCTCAGCTCACACCCTTAAACTCGAAATTTACTTCTTTTAATCGCACAGGGAAAAGGCCCTTCCTCGCGCTTGCGGGTGCGAGAGGGTTTGGCAGAATGTTTTCAAGGCCCAGGTCGTTATCGTTGGCGAGGGGCCGAGCCGAGCCGAGCCGGAGCCGGGCAGCCCAACATTGCAGATCACGGCCCTCTTGAAGGCGAGGCGAGCGCAACGAACCCGCCGCCGGCGCTGATGGAGAACACTAGAGCCAGCGCCCGCCTTATCCTCCTCACCTCGCGGACCAAACTCTAACAAGCGCGGGTAGAGAAGCCCACCCCGCCCCGCCCCGTCATGCACAGACACCCTCCTAAAGCACACGCGTCTTCAGCCCCACACGCCCCCACACAGCCAAATGAAATAAAATGGCTTTAGTCGACAGCGTCCGGCGGCGCGGGCGCGGCGGGGCGTGGCGCCGAGGGGTAGTGCGCGCTCAATGAGAGGGGTGGCACTTAGGGGCTTTACAACGCATTAGCCCGGCGAGAGCCACGCCCCGCCCCGCCACGCCAGCGCCCCGCAGCGCGGTTTCCCTTTCAGCAAAATACATGCATGTATTAATGAGCGCCATGCACTGACTGACCCGGGGCGTGGCGGGGCGTGGCGGGGCGGGGCGTGGCGTGGCGCGGCGGGGCGTGGCAGCCATGATATTGATCTGCCCTCCGCACAGACGCGCGCTACACCGCGCGACTCCAAGACTCTCAGAAAGCCGGCGAAATTGGGAATAAATCCCAGCGGCCTGGTGAGGCCCAGAGACCAGCCCCTTCCACACTAACTACCCCTTACCCTCCACTTCACCCCCGCTCCCCGCCTCAAATTACCACCTTCACTACCACCAGACGCCCCCTCCACCCCGTCCCCTCCCCGCAGCGTCGTCAACTACCCCCCGCCGCTGAACTAACTCCACCTGCGGCCAACACTACAGCGCCGCGCGGAGAAACTTGTC
Source organism: Frankliniella intonsa (assembly GCA_033675135.1). Lineage (NCBI taxonomy): Eukaryota > Metazoa > Arthropoda > Insecta > Thysanoptera > Thripidae > Frankliniella > Frankliniella intonsa. The sequence goes on along the minus strand of CM066255.1, from coordinate 8,920,888 downwards.
CTCGGCTGGGAGCCGCAATAAGGGGCTCGCTGTACGGCGGCGGCAAAATATATAAAAAAAAAAATTTTGGGTGGTCCAAGGGGGTATGCACTCGCGTAATAGTCGGGTCACTCTGTCCGTGATAGCACACGTAATAGTATGCGTAATAGTGGCATAATAGCCGAGGTTCTCCGAAAGTTACCTATTGTTTGGTTGTTTTGGGCTGTTTTTGGCTGAATTCCGATATTTTTGAGGCGTAATAGAGCGTGATAGACGTAATAGTCGGGTCACAGGTTTTGAGAGTGCATACCCCCTCGGGGTGGTCGAGGAGGCCGTGGAAATGCTCGCGATGAGCGCGTGAAAGTGGACGGGTGGTGGACGCGCCCGCATCCTTTTGGCGTCTCCAAGAGTCATCTCTACGTCGGTTAAACTCACACACACATACACACACAGCGGGAGCAGCGTTTCCTGCCCCCACCCCAATGCTCCAACAGGAAACAACAACAACTACAGCTGGTTCTCGGCCCGGACAGACCCCCCCGAGGATCCCGAACACGCTGCTCCACCAGGCCGGGCCAGGCCGCCAGATTCCACCCGCAGGTGCTTCCAAACTACCACCATCGCGTTTGGACGCAAATTCCCCTCCAGCTGGCCGCCCCGCCCCGCCCCGCCAGCACCCTTCACTTGGCGGTGCCCCTACCGACCCTCCCCCGAGGCACTTCCAGGCCAGGGCCCTGTTCACCGAGGAGGCCCCAGAGAAAAGTTTAAATCCCCGTTAAGTACGCGAGAGCGCAGAGCAGCGTGGGGGGGAAGGGGTGAGAGAGCGGGGTGAAGGGGGCGCCGAGAAAGGGAGAGAGAGGGAGAATGAGAGAGAGGGGGAGGGAGCGAGAGGAAGGAAGGTCGTGGTGGATGAGACAGGGGGCACCAGGGGGTTAAGCGGCGCGGGGGGGCCCTCAGCACCCCGGTGTTATTGCAGTGGCGTCTGCGTGAGATCCGTGTCGCCCTATGAAGTTGAAGCAGAGGAGCCCTACGCGGCGGCCGGCAGCGCCCGGGCCGGGCCGGGCCAGCTTACCTGCCGTCTGGAGAGCCATGTTGCCACATGTACCACTCGGGGCGGGGGCCAGGCGCGGCGTGGCGCGGCGTGGCGTAGCGCGGCCCTCCCCGCAAGGAGCCCAGCTGCTCGGGGTCCAGCCCAGCCCGGCCCGACACGGCCAGCGCCGCGCGCATTTCTCGATTGAACCCACTTCGATCTTTAAACGGCCGTGCCGTGCCGTGCCTCCCCGGTGGTGCTGCGGGGCCTGGCCTGGCCTGGCCTGGCCTGCGACGCTCGAGGGGCGGACGACAAGATTTACCGAGGGGGTGTGGAGGAGGAGAGGGAACGCGCCAGCCGGGATTGGATCCCCGTCGGCCACGTCGAAGGGGCGTGGCGTGGCGTGGCGCCGCGCGCCAAGGGTGGGATTAAACTCCATTCCCCTCGGCCGGGCCGGGCCGAGCCCCTGCACCACCCCCTCTTCGACACCTACAACTACCCCCTAGGAGGCCCGCACGGCCTCGGGGGCGGAGGCAGGAAGGACCCTGGTGTAAACCGGCCCGCCCCCTCCCCCCTATGCGACGTAGGCACTTTGCTGCGGTAAGGAGATACTGTCCCGGAGGAAGGGCCTACGGCCTTGGAAGGGTCCGGCTCGGTCCGAGGGCGACGCGCTCACACACACACACACACACACACACACCGCGACGCATCATCCCCGAGGGCCTCAGGGTGGACAACCATCCCGCAAGGAAATCGGTCCCCACCGCCCTGCTGGGCCTGGGGGAGGCAGAAACGTGCCGAGAAAACAACACGAGTTACCCTCGCCGTTACGCCCTGGTGTCGCCGTCCACCTCACACCTGGAAACCCTTTACTCTGACCTGCTCCTCCTCCTCCTCCACAACACCTTGCAGTATAACAGAAAAAAAAGGATAAAGGCAATTGGACTGCCCTTCCGCGCGCGCCCCGCCCGGGCCGCACTCCTCCATGTCGCCATCATCTTGTCACCCGGAGTCTCGTCACACTCCTCTGGCTGGCGCCCGCCCCGCCGCCCGCGTCATCAACGTCGTCCTCGTCATCGTCCCGTCCCGCCCCGCGCCGGCCCGGCCGCCGGTGACTAAGTGTCCGAGGACCCGCCTCTTTGGCACCTCTCGGCCACGGCTCCGGACCGGAACGGGGCGGACGCGGTGCGTCACCGCCTCACACATTCCGTCCACGTTTAATACGTGGGAAAAGTCAACGTGACGCGTGTCACAACGTGACTGGGCCCCGTAACGTGACGACGAGCGCGCCGGCTGACGTGACGCGACATCACATCAAACCTGTCGCAAGGACTTGGCCCATGAGGGAGGGGGGGGGGGTCCCTCACCTCCAACCAAACGCACCGGAGAATCGCAGCTGACGGCGTTGCATTCATCTACCGCATTCATCTATCCGTAAGTTTACGCAACCGTCAAGTTTACAAGACACAGATCCGTTCCACGCGTCGCAGGGAGTTGACGACGACGTTTTCGGTCTCCGGCGCGCTAAATAATATCAGAAAATTACCACTGCGTGATGGCATCAATTCAATCGTTTAGTGACCTGCATCCCATCATCTCGGACCGGCGCACGTTTCACCACACACCCCAGGCGTCGGCTGGCCGGCCGGGCAGAGTAGGGCGGCGCGGGGCGGGGCGTGGCCGGTAGTGTCCACGCCGAATATGGTTATCAAGTAACCTGGTAGGCCCTGGCCGGGCAAGCCGCAGGGCCGGGGGCCGGGCCCAGGGGGCGCGGAAAAGGGGGGGGGGGGGCAGCCTGCGGGGGAGGAGCGGAGGGGCGGGGCGGGGGAGGTCTTCGGCAGGCTGGCAGGCACACAGGCATGCCTGCACCGGCGGCGTTGCAACATCTGGCTGCTGAGCATCCGCGTGGTGCCGCCCCCCGCCCCGCCCCGCGCCCCGCTCCGCGCCGGTGAGTGGCCAGTGCCCTGAGCCTGTAGGCCAGCAGACCCACCCGCGGTGTTGCCACGTCAGCCGCCGCCGCCGCTGCGCGCCGCTCCGCTCCTCCAGCCGGGCCCGGCCAGCCCAGCCAGCCCAGCCGGGGCTCACAGCCACTATATTGTTTTATCCCTCTCTCGATCATCTCCATGCCATGCTGAGCGGCCTTTGTTCGGTCAGTAGCAGCACACATGAAGGGAGAGAGGGAGAGAGGGAGAGAGAGGGGGAGGAGATGGACAGGTGAGGCCACGTTAGGACGGAACATGCATCGAAGGGGCATAAACAGGACACAATGCTAATGGCGAGTATGCTAAGGAGCCACCACCACGCCGCGCTGGCCGGCCGCGCGCCTGCGCGCACGCACACACACACACACACACACGCACACACAGAGACACAGACAGACGGCATGGCATGCAGGCGGGGTCCTTATTCGAAAGGCCCCGGGCCGGGCCGGGCCGGCCTGATGGACTGCAAGCCCACGGCGCCTTTTTTATTTTGTCCCCCTTACTTCGAGCCGAGCCGATGCTGAAATGCGGACACTGTCCGCTCCGCTCGCCCGGCCCCAATGAGACGAGACTGGCAGTCGTCGCTGCCAGGCGGGGCGGGACGGGGATGGATGGATGGCTCGTCTATGAGTGGGCGGACTGTCGGCCTAGCACTTATGTTTGCCAAAGCAAATCTTGTGCAACACGCGCAAGCGCACACATATACAGGCCCTCTCACCGCAAGCTACTCATCACCACCAATGCAACACCACCTGACGTGACAGCTAGGTTTCAAAAGTCTAAATAAGAAAAAAAGTATTAAGAGGGATTGTATTTTCCTGAAAAATTGAAATATGTGAGTAGTACCCCACCTCAATACAATCACAAATGCTTAGGGCCGGCTCATTACAACTCGAGATTCGTTTTTTTAGCAGATGATACGTTAGTATCAGCAGCTTGTACTGAAGTAAAGTTAAAAGTTGAAGTTGAAACGTCGTAAGTTAAAGTTGTTAAAGTTAAAGTTGTCCAGCGTTAAGCGTAGGAAAGTTAAAGTTGAAAAAGCAGTTGCCTAAAGATATATATAGGAGCGCGGCGACAGTGGGCCTCAGCGTGCTCGCTCGCTGCGTGCTCGCTTGCTCGCCACAGTAGTGCTGTTCAGGCTGCCAGCAGCTCGTAGTGCTTCAAGCATGGACGCTACTCAGCTGCCGCCCGCAGCCGCCCTATGCACAGCCCTATGCATTGATTGCCGTTTTACGACCCATAACCCCAAACACTAGTCGTCCGCTGTAGCCCCCCCCCCCTCTCCACCGCGCCACACCGCGACGCCGCGCGGCGTCACGCTGCGCTATATCGTAATGAATCCCAGTATTTTAGCAGTAAACGTTAAAAGTTAAAACGTTAAAAGTTAAAACGTTAAAAGTTAAAACGTTAAAAGTTAAAACGTTAAAAGTTGAAAAGTTTAAAGTTAAAACGTTAAAAGTTGAAAAGTTAAAAGCTGAGACGTTGACAGTTGAAAAGTTGTGAGTTCGTGAGAAAAGTTACACAGCTCAAAGTTAAGCTGCTTGCGTTACTAGTTGAAACGCTAAAACTAAAAGCTTAAGGCAGTAAAAGCGATAAAAGTTAACGCGAAAAAGGTTAAAGTTCTGAGTTTGAAGTAGGAAGTTCAACGTTTGAGGCAAAACGTACAAAGTAAAGTCATCTGCTTTCACGTTAGCGTTAGCGTTAACGTTTTTTTTTTTTTTTTTTCAAAACTTATTCTCATTTGAGTTTTAGCAAAACGCACAACATTGGTGTTCATTATTTTAAAACATTTTCCTCAAAAAAAAAAATTAAAAAAATTGCCAAGCATGACCACCTTCCTCCTCTTCGCGGGAAAAAAAGAAAATAAATAAAAAGGAAACTGGGCGTGCGGTGCTGTGAGGCGCGCCGCGCCGCCACCTGTCCGCCACGCCCCGCCACGCCACCATTGGCGTAATTATCACGCCCGAGGATACGGCCGCCCCGCCCCGCCCCGCCCGAGTTATGGCGTCCGATTCCTTCCCGGGATTATTGATGCAGATGAGGAGCGGGAAGAAGATGGGCAGAAAAAAATATATAATACATTATAAACGAAATAAAATCAGATCGCGCGTCGCACGTATGCCTGTGTGTGTGTGTGAAATAGTGCCATGATTCATGGAAACGTAATGACCACCGTCCGTGCCGCGCCGGGGGCGCAGCGCGGGGATCACTTTTTTCCACGGGTCGCTAATTGAGTCCACACGGCTGCGTGCGACTGTGCGCGAGGAGGAAACGCCTCTGCTTGGCGAATAACAATACCATTCCACCCAATGTACACCAGACAGCTAGCGCGGCCTAATGCAGAGGAACATTCCGCAGCTCTTGCTCCCGGCCGGCACAAAGTGCGGACCAGAAACGGAAGGCGGGCGACACACAAAGTATCGAGCCAGCTGGGGCCGAGACACCGGCCCACAGGTCGCGGTACAACAGTCTTGTTCCAGACAAAAACTTTTTCCTCATCTGTAACGGTAAGTGCGGTGCGGTCGGTATGTACCCGGGCGGGGCCGGGGCCAGGCCGGGCTATCGGCCGTCGCACCTCCAGCCCTTTGGTTCTCTCGGGGCGCATCAACAGTAGATAGGACCCACGGAAAGCCACCAATGCCTGGGATCAACCACCTCCACCATTTCCTCTATCCCCCCCCCCCCCCGGTACCTTATCGTGCGTTTATAGGTGTTGGCGTGGGCGGCGGGGTAAACAGAGCTGGACCCCGGCCGGCCGGCCGGACCGCGAGCCAGCCCGCTCCCACGCGATAACTGATAAAGGCGGCGGGGCGGGGCGGGGCGGGGCAGGGCGGGGCGGACCCCAGACCAGCCCAGGTGTCAGGGGTGATGACGGGAGCGCCCTGGCGGGGGCCCTGCACAGACCAGCGCCGCCTCCTGATTGTGCAGGACTTCCTCCTAGATAGGAGACGGACCGGCGGAGACCTGCCCGACCCGGCCCGGCCGCCCAGTAAACAGATACAACATCTGTCTGCTCTCCTGCCCGTCCCGTCCCGTCCGTCTGAGTCTCAGAGGGGAAAGACGTCCGTCTGTGTGCGCCCCTCGCTCTCTCTCACTCGCTTGCTCTCTCGCTCTCCCTCTCTCGCTCTCTCTCTCTCACTCGCTTGCTAGCAAGCCAGAGATCTCTCGCTCTCGCTCTCCCTCTCTCTCACTCGCCCTCTCTCTCCTTCTCTCTCACTCGCCCTCTCTCTCCTTCTCTCTCCTCTCTCGCTCTCCCTCGCACACACACACACACATGCTCACACGTCGGGGCGCGCCCAGACGCCGCCGGGCGAGTCGCCACCATTCGTCACAGTTCCGAGGAGAATCCGTTCCGTACCGCCGGCCGACCGACCGGGGCGTGGCGCGGCGTGGCGGGGCGGGGCGCGGAGGGGCGTGGCGTGGCGCGGAGGGGCGCAACGCAGCCTGCGTGCGTACACACACCTCGTGTTTACCGAGGAGGGGGGAGGGGGGGGGGTGATCGCGCTAACCAAAGGTAATGACCGGGAACACCATAAATCGTCGGGGCAGCGCCACCCTTTCCCGAACGATTTAGGAAAACGCGAGAGATTGTCTTCATTTTCATAATTGCCGCCGCTGAGCCGGCCGGCAGATCGCTATCGGCGCCTAGGCATTTATCCACGCGCGCGAATTTTCATCCTCGTCGTCTCCTCCTTCTCCTTCTCCCTTAGGAACGCGATACGGGTATCAAGTCCAGCCTCGAACACCCGGGGAAAAAAGAGACAAGCCGAGGCATATAAAAATAAAAAAAAATATCCTCCGAAACTCGTCGCCGAGATGGAATGCCCTGCCATACCGGCCCGGCCAGGCCCGGCCGCCAGCAAGCAGCCCTCCGAAATTTTTGCAGCAAAACCCCTTTCGATATAAAACTAAATCTGCAAAGCGGCTTTTGGTTCGGGCGTCGTCGTCATCGTCGTCATCATGATGCGGAACTCATCATCCTCCCGGCGAACCAGACCAAAGGGGCAGGAGGAGGGGAAAAAAAGAAGCCACATTTCTCTTGCGCGTATTATCAATTCGGATGGTCTTGGTGGGCCGGCGGCAACCAATGAGCGTCCAAGATTGGGACCGGAAATGAAAGCCTCTTGAAAAAGCAACAAAAAGAAGGCTCGCGTCTGGCGCGTGTATCTGGAGCGCCTCCATAGAGGCACACGGCGTGCATCAGGGGGCGCTACTCGCGGGGTTAAACATTTTCCAGCAGCTACATTTGCGAGAAGTGAAGAGACACACAAGCAGCCTGACCCCCTGGGGGCCGCCGGGGCCACAGTCTGCCGCCCCGCCCCGCCGGCACCCTGGCTGGCCCGGCCCGGCACGGTGGATTGATTGCTTATCTCTTATACCTCCCGTCCCGTCCCCGAGCGGCTGGCGCGGCGCGGCGCGGCCATCGGCCCCGGCCGGCCGGCCGGCAGGAAGGCTCCGGCCCGGTCGACCCCGGGCGAGCGAGCGAGCGGGCACCAGTCGCCCACCAATGGCGTCAGAAATCCGACCAGGCATCCCAATAAACCAGGCTCACCCCCCCCCCCTCCTCCCGTCCCCCTGAAAACATTCCCACTGCCACGGCTCAGGCGACGAGTCACTTGCCCTGCGTGTCCCCGCGCCCCGAAAGGGCCCGTCGTTCACCAAAGCCATTCCAGATATGCGGTATTTTAATCAAACGAGTGAAACCGATTTCCGATGGAAACGTTACCGGCTGGCATGCTTAGAGCGTCAACCACTAACAAGGTGAGCAACACGTTTAGAAGCTGAAGAGGTGTCAAAAAATCCCAGGAGGAGAGGAATCTTACACTTGTCTTTCGCGTTTGTGCGCCTATGGTTTTGCCACAGACGTCATACACTGAAAACCCGATCTAGAGCACCACTACCACGACCACCATCCCCGCCCAGGTCACACGACATAACCCACCACTCAAGGTAAACGTGCCGAAACTGTCCCTAAACTCCACACGACTCAATCCAGGAGACGTCCAGCAAGCGTGTTTATTATCATTATTGCATATTAGAGCCTTCGACGGCAAATGGACTTTAATGACAAGGGGCAAACCCCCCCATCAGGGCGGTCCCCGGCGAGCGGCGGCCGTGAGGGGGGCGGGGGGCCGGCCGCTGCTCGTGGAGGTGGTCGAAATGATTAAAACACTTACCGAGATTCCGAGCCAGGGCCGCTCCGGGCGAGCTCAAACCCAGCAGCAGTAAGAGCACAACGAGCGGGTGGCACCGGGACCGAGCCCGTTCGGGAGGAAGCCCCCAGACGGGCACCCGTGGCCACGCCATGCCGCTAGCTGCAACAGAAACACACAGTTAGCAACAATATGTTGTGTTTTCACTTTTTCCTACAAAACAAAATGCTTTAGGCACTGCGCCTTTAAACACGGGAGAACAAATGTCCTCGTTCCGTGCAGACACGCCGCGCGCTGGAGCAGGGAAAAAAAAGGAAGCGAGAAAAAAATGTAATAAAGGTGTTCATGCCGCCGTGTCGCGTCGCGTCCGTCCGCTACAAGTGCAGATAGATGAGCACGGCGCCTTTTTAAAACCCCGCGCGCTTCAAAAATTGCGTGGGACTGTCGGCGCGGCGTGGCGCGGCGTGGCGCAGTCGGACAAGGGCAGAGGAGGGCCTCGCCCAGCCAGCCGGGCCGCAGCCACACGAGAAATGTGCTTCACGTCGCATTTTCGCCCACAAAGTGCGCCATTTGGCTTGAAGGACCCCGGCAGGCTGGCAGCCAGGACCTCCTCGGGCCCCGAGGCTCCCTATACACTGGCCGCGCGGATCAACGAGAAAGAGAGAGAGAGAGAGAGAGAGAGAGAGAGAGAGAGAGAGAGAGAGAGAGAGAGAGAGAGAGAGAGAGGAGGCGGGAGAGCGGAAAGAGAGGGAGGGGGAGAGGGGGGGTGGCTTGAGGACGCGCGGCGGCGGCGGGACTCCTGGGGTCATGCTGACAACAGCATAAAGGAGTGTTCGGCTCTCATACCGCTGAGCCCAGCACATCTCCCTCCCACTCTCGCCTTGCCTCACCTCATCCCCCCCTCTATCTCTCTCACTCTCTGTCTCGCTCTCTCTCGCGCTCTCTCTCGCTCTCTCACGACGACGGTCTCTAGGCGGGCGTGGCGGAGCGAAGCGGTGCCGACATGCGGCGAGGTGCGCCTTACGCAGCTCATGTTAATTAGAGCAAGTTCAAACCGTGCGCCTGCCTCTTCCCACCCGCTGGGAATGGCAGCAGGGCGCTGCAGGGCGGGGCGGGGCGGGGCGGCGTGCAGCAGACAATGCATCCTAATTCCGAGAGGATTGCGTCGCCCTTGATGAGCCTGCCAATTCCCCTTCCTCTGACGGGCCGGGGCACGACAGGGCGACACATCTTTTTTGTGCGTCCCATCCAAAAGCAGCGGCGGCATCCAGAGCCCGGGCCGGGCCGCCTGGCAAGGCAAGGACAGGCGAGGACAGAGAGCTGTGTCGCAGCGCCCAACCACGCAGAGCTAACCATCCAGCTCCCTCCGCTTCTCTCCTCCCTCCCTCCCTCCCTCCCTCCCTCTCTCTCTCTCTCTCTCTCTCTCTCTCTCTCTCTCTCTCTCTCTCTCTCTCTCTCTCTCTAGCACGCGCGCTCTCCCGATCGAGCTGAACCGAAAGCGTTTTCGGGAAGAAGAAATATCGCATACGCTCGCCGTGGATACGGCATGGCACTTCGGACCACCACAGATCATGACCGCTGGCCCAACACGCGTTTCTCCCTCTCCCTCTCTCTCTCTCTCTCTCTCTCTCTCTCTCTCTCTCTCTCTCTCCCATTGCCATTCCGCGCGCACTCCAACCCCTTCCTCATATCTCTCTCTCGCAACACACACACGCACGGCGGAACACCTTTTTGCCCTAGTTTGCTATCGCGCCCCTCTCGGCCTGCAGGCGCATGCAGAGCGGCCACCCAAACTACTTCCATCACTTACTGCTTGATTTGCGGGACGCGCCGCGAGACCTCTCGACTCGCCTCCGCGCATGTGCCCGGCCCAACCCCACACAGCCTCGGCATTTCAGACATATTTCGCGATTCGACGCTCATGACTATATATATATATCGGGGGATGCTCAGCGGAGTGGAGCGAAATCACCGAGAGGAAGAGCGGGGCGTCCGCGGGCCGGGCCCGGCAGGGCCGGGTGGGGCGGGGCCCAGCGGAGCGGCGTCCCCAAACCACGTAACGCTACGCTACGCCCCGCCGGGCCCCACCTCCGCTGCCTGCCAGCGCCCTATAAGCCCCTCTCTCGCTCACCCAGCCTTTCGACAAACAGGTTTCTTTCAACCGCGACGTCGGTACACCGAGTCGAATCGAGCCCCGCCGCGCCCCGCCGCGCCCCGCCGAGGCGTCGTCGTCCCCGCCGACCGATCGCCTGGAAGGAAGCACGCCAGGCAGGCAGGCAGGGCCCTGTGCTGCGCAGCGCACTCTTACTCCCCCAGCCAGACTCGCTGACGAACCAAACGCAGAAGAAAAGGCACTCTCGCTCGGCTCGGCGTATACAGCACTGGAGGAACAAGTTAAGCTTAAATCCTGGAGCACCTCCGATCAGCCATCCAGCCGGCCGGCCGGCCAGCCAGCCAGCCAGCCAGGCAGCCAGCCAGCCGAGTCGAGGTTCCGGGCAACACACGCGAATGGTCCAAGGGTACGTTTGATATCGAGTTGCTTGCAGGCAAGCTCCACTCGGCCCGGGCGCGCCCCGCCCCGCCAGCGCCTCCCCTCCCGCTTCCTTCCAGTCGCGCAGTATTACTGTACTCTGGGTACATACTGAGCGCCCACGATATTGCGATACTGCGCGCGCACACACACTTAGGCCCCAGTAGCAAGGAGACAATACAGGATACACCGTTAGGCTCTTTGCCGCTTCCCCACGTCACGACCTGCCAGATAGCGTCACGGCCTACAACCTTTTCCTCTCGCTCTCTCTATCGCTCTCTCTCTCCCTCTCTCAGGTGAGATACATTCCTGGAAGGGCGTGGTGGCACGGCCGCGCGCCACGCGGAGCGCACTTTCGTCAACATCGATCTTGTCATTGTGTCACGAGCGGGCGGGCACCTGCGAGTGTGTGTGTGTGTGTGTGTGAGGCGCCCGGAGCCAGCCTTGGCTCGGCCTCCCACTCCCGCTATGCGGTTTGTTCACCATCAGCAGAGGGAAGGTGTGGCTGCGCCGATCTCCAAGCGTCAAGTCGATACAGGGGTCATTCATAATCACACCACCGCACCGCACCACACCACAGCGCGCCGCCACAGCCCGACCCGCTCCGCCCCAGGTCCAGTCCGAGAGTCCAGTCTGCCGGCCGGGCCGCCGGGCCGGGCACGCCTCGCCACACCCGGCCAGGTTCGGGTCGGACGGCGGTGGCGGCGGCGGTTCAAGTGTTTCAATCAACTCAAACACTCCCGGCTCAATGAAGGAGAACAGATGTTGGCTGGGTAATTACCGGCACCCGGACCATCAACCCCCCCCCCCTCCCCCCCGGGAGCGCCTCCCGACAAAACAACGACGAATAATAACATCGTGGAAGCGGAGCAACACATCTCAGGGCGGGGCGGGGCGGGGCGGCCTGGAGGTGCAAAGCCTGCCGTGACACACACACCTCAGCCCGGCCCAGCTCGCCCTGTGTGGTCCCGGCGGGGCCCGGCGGGGCCCCCGGGGGCTGCTGGGGGCGTCCCTCGGGAGCCCCCGACGCCGCACCTCACAAGCGATAGCCCAGAGGAGTCACTTGATTACGGATAATTCCGATGACACCAAACAGGGGCGTTCAAATCGTTTAGATCGCACGAAACCGCAACGACAACAAAAAAAACCTTAGGATGCGAACGCCTTTTTTCAGAGTTGATCGCTTTCTGAATCATATTTGGCCAAAACCGCAGGCTGGCTGGCTGGCAGGCCAGGCCGGGGGCCACTCCCCCCCCCCCTCTCTCTCTCTCTCCAACGGCGGCGAGGTGGTCCAGCTCCAATAAGCCGAGGCGAGCAGCGGCGCGGCTCAGAGGTGGCCCCCGGGCCAAATAACCCCCACATCAATTAGGCATCATCTCGATGAAGTCATTTCCACCGGCCGCTCCGCTCCGCTCGCCTCCGCTCCGCCCTGCCCAGCCCTGCCCAGCCCAGAGGCTGCCCCTATATCGACTAGCCCCGTGTCCAAGCTCAGGGGGCGGCCTGGCCCGCCGCCGCCAGACGGGGTCAACAAGGTGCGCTGCGGGGGCGGCACGGAGGCGGCGCGGGGGGCGGCGCAGAGCCTATCCGGACACCCTATCCGTGCAAATTCGCGCTGCTCGGCGCTATCGCTGCGCGGGGTGGGGCGGGGCGTGGCGTGTCGGGCGTGGCGGGGCGGGCGGCCGTCTATCAGGCAGGCGCACGATGCCTCCCCTGAATTATGTCCGAGCCGAGCACCGGCGCATGGCCCGGTGAATACAAATTAGAGCAGCGAGGCCCGTTTCATAACGCAGGCATAGAGAGGGAGGGGAGGGGACCGGGTGCGCCGCCCCCCACCCCTACCCGACCACCGATGCTGATATTTACGCCCCACGCGACAAAAAGATCCGTCAGATTACGTCACTTCGCCATTTCCTAGCCGGGGCGCCATAGGCTGTTACGCCGCTACGGTCCCCTACTTTGCTCCTGAGGAGCAGGGCATGACCCCCCACCCCCCACCCGTCGCGCTGCTGAAAAATCGTAGGAAAAACTGGCCGACCCGAGGAGGTCAAACCGAAGTTCGAATCTCCCCCCCACCCCTCCAGTAAAACTTAAGTCTCTGGCGGACAGCAATATTTCTCCGAGACCAAAAGGATGTGATTGGCAGGCTGTAGAGGGCCTGGCCCGTCAACAGGGGCAGCCGGTCACACATCAGAAGCGACCACCGATAGGGACAGGTGGCTGTGGGTGGCTGCGAGCGGAGCGCGGCGGGGCGGCGCGAGGAACAAGTAAGTGTATTCGCGGCGGCGCGAAGGCCAGGCAGGCGGGCGGGCAGGACGCACGGCTCCAGCGGCACAGCACCACCACGGCGACGCCTGTGGGCCGCGGCGTGAGCTCATCCCGCGCCCGCCCACGCCCCCCGCGTTGCGTGGCGCCGCCAGTATTTCTCATACTCCACGACACTCGACAGGTCGCTTTCAACAGGCAGGCGCAGCAGAGCTCCGCTGGCGTCACGTCAGCCTATCATCGCCTGCATTGCCTGCATGGCCTCGTCACCTGCCCGCCCGCGACCCGTAAGAGACTCTTGAGCAGCGAGCAAACGCGCCGAGGAGAGAGAAAGGCGCAGGACCGTCGCGACGCTGCCGGCCCGACCCGGTGCGTCACGCAGCCGTTGAGACCCTCACAGCCGGGCCAGATGGCCAAATCGCAGTGGCGATGCGACGAGGTCAAGGTCAAACAGCGAGGGAGAGAGAGGGGAGAGAGAGACAGAGACAGAAAGAGAGACTGTGAAGAGCCCGCGGAGGGACGGAAGGAACAAGTCTCGGTACGCCTGCCTCTCAGAAGAGCCAATGGTGGGAGGCAGGGAGGGAGCGGTGAAGAGGCAGATGGGGGTCACGGCGATGGCGAGGAGCAGACCGCAGTGGGCTAACCGATCCATTCGGCCGGGGCGGGGCGGGGCGGGGCGCGCGCGGAGCGCAGCGGCAGGCAGATTAGGCGAAAGGTCAGCCCCGGCCATATTCAGGCGAGAGAGTACCACAAAAGAAAGCTACCGTGCAGCGCCAGCCAGCGGCAGCCGGCGGGGCGGCTCCCCCCGACCCGACCCGACCACAGATTGGTCGCCCGATTCGCCCACGCCCCGCGGGCCGTTACCGTACCGGCCGCGCCATGCCACCACATGCCACCGTGCCCACTTTACATTACATTCAGCACACACACACACATGCCCGCCGGGTCTGTCGCCAAACACCAAAAACTCGCGTCCACTGTGGGGCGGGGGCACCGAGGCGCCGCCGCCGCCACGGCCGCCCCTCGTCCATCTTCGAGTTCTCGCTGTCCACGTGACATATTTGGGGGCTGGCCCGCCACCCCACCCTACGCCACCCCGCACCGCACCGCGCCCCGCCGCCCGTCAGACGTGATGCCCATTTCATGTTCCCGGGATCGCGTACAAAGGCATTACGACACCATCAGCGTGCCGTGGCGCGGCGGGGCGCGGCGGGGCGGGGCGCGAGGCAGGGCGTTCCACTTAGTAGTAGTGAGAAGAGCAAGACCCGCCCCACCCCGGCCGCCTTGAGGCGGTGCGGAGCGGTACGGGCCCTCTCTGTACAGGCGCCAGTCTACTTCTCTTCAAGGCGGCGCGGCGGTGGAGCTGGTGGTGGAAATTACCGGATACCCTGCTCACAATGGGCCGGCGCACCCACAGGGCACCCACAGGGCACCCACAGGGCACCCACAGGGCACCCACAGGGCACCCACAGGGCACCCACAGGGCACCCACAGGGCACCCACAGGGCACCCACAGGGCACCCACAGGGCACCCACAGGGCCCGGAGGCCAGGGGCTGGCCATGGCGCCGCTCATGCGGTATAAGCGTAAATCCTAGAGACAATCAACGTCGCCGATGAGGAGACTAGAGGGGCCCCCAGGTGTGTAACTGGTGGCCTAACCACCCGGGGGCGGGGGCGGGCTGGGGGCTAATCTCTCTCCCGCACTCACCTCCCCGCCATCCCCTACAGGACCTGACACTGCATGCAGATTATTGCCCCCCAACTCACAAACACACCCCCGCTAGGCGTTAGCTCCCCCCCCCCCCCCCTTTTCCCTCTCCCCCAACTCAATCGCCCCCCACGTCCCTCTCCCCACGACCTTCAGCAACCACGTAACGCACGAAGGGATTAAAGCAGGGATTAGCATTAAGGGCCCCGCCCTAATAGATGGACCGTTCCCCTCCCCAAAAAGGCAAATGGCGGGGGCAGAGATAGACGGATAGACAGATAGATGGGTGGATAGATAGGTGGCGGATAGAGCCTGAGCCCTTAGGCCTACTGCGCACCGCTGCTTAGCCGGTGTGTAAATTAGAGCAGCCGAATGCCATCGGGCGAGAGGAGGAGAGAGCGAGGAGGATTTGTATCTTTCCACCTCCATCCAGCCAAACGTAGTCAAAAAGCCCTCGATGCAAAGCGCTCTCCCTCTCTCCCGCAGGTTGGCAGGCTGGCCGTTTCTCTCTCCGGCCGTCCCTCGCGGCACAATAACACCTCACCTCGCTCGCTCGCTGGCCCGCCATACTAGGCCGGCCGGCCCGGCCCGCCGCGCCGCGCCTTTCTCAGACAATAATTATTGTGGAATGCAATTACTCCCGGCTCATCCCATAAGGCGCGCTAAACGCGAGTAATGCAGTAATAAAGCACGGAATCGATTCCCTGCTGCCCCCTTTTCCCCCTCCCTCCCCCTCCCTCCCCTCCCCGCCTCCCAACGGCAACGACTTTCCGAATACACTCGCGGACCCGAGCCGAGCCGAGACACAAGCAAGCAGCGGGCAATTACGATGTACCAGCGTACGCCTCTTTTTCTCATACTAATGCGCGCATAGTCGCATCGCTCAGCTTCCCCGCGCACCCTTCCCGAAAATAAATAAAAATAATAAAAGGGTTGGTGGGGACAGAGAGAGAAAGAGAGAGAGGGAGAGAGAGAGGCCGAAGCTCAGCGGCATCAGGGCCGGCCTCGAGCTACAGCAGCTCGGCTATTAAAACCACGCCGTCATATAACCATCCACGGAGCGCGGCGATATCTCCCCTCCTCCCTCCCTCTATCTCTCTTTTCTCTGCACACCAATACAGCAGCTCCGCCGCTCGCTCTCTCATTCACGGGTGAACTCAATCAGACGAGCAATATCCATAACGCCCTCAGTCCGGGTCAATGTCTTCTTCCAGCAGCTGCCCGGCCCGGTCCGGCCCGGCCACGGCCTGCACTCCGCTATAAAGGTGATGCACCTCCCCACCCGACCCGTCCTCCCACGGTCGCCTCCGGACAAACGCTGCGTCCATCCTGCATGTAGTTTGGGAAATAAAGTTACCCGCCCCAGCAAGGTTGCGCAAAACTGCGTGCGTTGCTCGTCCCGGGACGGCGGCGCGGCACGGGTAAAACAAACGTCAAGTCCCCCTGGTAATAGTCCCCAACTATTGGAGTGTGGCCAGTTTAGGTCACACCACATGCTGCGACCTGTCCCCGGCAGGCGTCGCTCACACTTGCAAGTGTGAGGCTCTAGTTTTTCCAGTGGAGCGAGGTGCCCTGCAGGTCTGGCTGATTCATGTTTGGTCACGGAGGCACTCCCCGGGCCAGGCCGCACGCACGTGGCTTCCTCCTCCTCCTCCTGCTCCCCGTCATGACGGTGCACATGGCGCTGCTGGCTGGGGGAGCCTCTTCCGCACCACCGGCGCGCGGCGCGCGCTGCTGGATATGTATTTACTGGGCAAACCGCGACAGACGCCCTGGCCATGTGGTCCGTGGACAGGATGTGGAGGGTGGGGAGGGGGAGGGGGGCGTCCACCCCTGCAGCCTCAAGTGGTGCCGGCCGGCCTGCCCGCCTGCCGGACCACGCAGCGCCGCCCCTTTGAGAGAGGCTGAAGGGCGCTTAGTTGCCTCTCTCTTTCCCTCTCTCACAGGCCTCGCCTCGGCCTCTCCACTAGCGTGCGAGAGAGGGGGAAGCACACACGCTCACACACACACACACACACACGGACATACACAGAGGAGGTGTCTTAAGTGCACCGGGTTCTAAAAGGTAGCCGGGCAGAGCAGAGTGGCGGAGAGAGGGGGAAGGGAAGAGGGAGAGTGAGAGAGGGGGGAGGGAAGAGAGAGGGAGAGAGGGGGGTCAAGAGATCCAAAGTGGGAGGCGCGCGGGGCGAGGGCCGAAACAGGATTACTTAGCAGTCGGGAGGATAAGGCCGGAATTTCAAACAATATCAGGAGCACTTTGAATTGACGACCCCGAGCCGGGGAAAAAGGCTTTGCCTTCGCGGTGATAGAGGTGAAGCGACGCGAACAAGCCCCCCCCTCTGCTTTTAAAAGGCCCCTCGTCTCCCACTCCATTTGAACGGCCCCCAGAGAGTGGCGGGCGAGGCGGGGCGGGGGTGGGGGAGGCCGCGGCGGGCCGAGACAGCGCGCCGTCTCAGAGTGTCACAGTCCGCGGCCGGGACTTGTGTCGGGGGACGATTATGGGGTGAGGCGAGGTTCTAAACTAAACGCCACATTTCGCTAGACTGCGCGGCGGGGTGCACCTCTCCTCACGGGTACTTGTAGGAGCTGTTTGAATAGCAATGCTGCTGCACACAGTAGCATCGGGGTCGACGGCGACCAAAACGCCCCTCGCGCGCCCCGTCACAAGCAACAGTCACGCACAGGACGGCGGCGCGCACCGTCACAAGCAACAGTCACACACAGGACCGTGGCGCGGCGAGATTCCAGACCGGAATATACGAACCCCGCCGGCGCGGCCCGGGGAACATGCAGGACGACGCTGGCCGAACTCGATTCCATCCGATTCGTCTCGGAGTGAGTGAGCGAGCGAGCGAGGAGAGAGAGAGAGAGAGAGAGAGAGAGAGAGAGAGAGAGAGAGAGAGAGAGAGAGAGAGAGAGAGAGAGAGGCGGTGCATCTCGTGGAGTATGTGGGGCGGAGCAGCGGCACGACAGAGGACGAGGAAGTGGAGGAGAGAGAGAGAAAGGAAAAGAAGGGCGGAGGGAACACACAGGAGAAGAAGGGAGATGAAAAGAGAAGAAGACGAGAGTCGAGGCCACAGCAGTGCATTGTGGCTTCTCGCTCGGCGGGGAACCAAATTAATGAAAATCAAGTTAAAATAATGAAGGGCAACATGGCAGGAACACAGCGGCGCGGCGCAGCGCGGCGCGGGCCGGAGCTGAGCTGGGGGCGCGGCCGGCCGGGCCGGGCGTCCTGCCGAGGCGAGGCGAGGCGCTCTGTCCAGGAGCATAAGGTTGCCTCCCGTTTGATTAATGACAGCACCTGGTATGGCAAACTGTATCTCCCCCCCCCCCCCTTACCATCTCGTTTCCCATCTTCCCAGCGCCGCCCTGCCTCTCTCTCTCCATCCTCCTAGACCTAAACAAACTACCGACATCTGCGCCCTAGCAGCGTTTCCATCTCGAAAATCCTCCAAAAACAACCAACCACAACTCCTCCGGGCAGTCTGATATTTCAAAATATCATGGAATCCCATTTTTCCCGCGGCGTGGAGGGGCGTGGCGTGGTGAGGCGTAGCGAGGCGGGGCGTTACGCCGAGCGAGAAGCCTTCCTCCTCTATCGCGAGACAAAAGGGTCTCGCCTCGCTCGGACGGGACCGAGTCGGCAGCGCAGCGCAGCCATCATTTTCAGCTCAAAGTGAGACACAGAGTGCGCCGTCATCAGGGGGAAAGGAAAGCACCCCACCCTACCCCTGCACCTCTAAGCCCACAGCAGCGGAGCTCTCGAGCTAATGCGTGCGGTCCACGAGGAGGTGGCCTGCTACCCCTCCAGGGGGCGACACGACACGCGCCCACGCGCCGGGAGGAAGTCCTCAAGGTGAAGTACAGTCCTGGGTACGCACGCGCCGGGCCGGGCCGGGCCCACCCCGCACCACCTGATTCAGCGCGCGGCGCACGGCACGAATATCCTGCTTATCTATCAGCCGCCCCGCCAGGACATCCGGCCCTGCGACCCGCCGCGCCCCGCCCCGCGCGCGAGGCTGACTCACGGCACGGAGCGCTGCGCTGCGCCCTCTAGCGGCACGACCCTGCCGCCGCCTAGGCCGCCTAACTGGAGCCGCCTTGCAGAATTAACCACGCGGGCCTAAATTGGATTGCGGGCCGCGGGGCTGGGCTGGGCCCTGCTGATTCACCCGCAGGGCGGCGGACAGACTGCACCAGACTCCCTGCTCAGCCGAGTCATGCCCGAGCCGGTGTCAAGTCCAAGACTTCTCCTCCCCGGGGCTACATTACACTTTCCGCAGCATTTTTTTAAAAAGGAGTCTTACTGTTCCTCAAGATGCTAAATTAAAACGAGATTCACGCGTTGCAGAGAACACGTGACTCTGTACTGCGGGTCTGCCTACCCAAAGAGGCCTCGGCGTCTACGGACGGAGCGGGTAGGCAAACCCGCAAGCTGTTAAGTGTTCTCCGAAACAGCCGGTGCTAATGCAACCGTACAGGGACAGGGGGCACACTTGAGTTATGACAAGAAAGTCTGACCTCTCTCCCTGCCTCCCTCTCCCTCTCTCTCATGTCCGTCCGTCCGCACGTACGTACGTACGGAGCCGCTGATGTCACCTCACACACACACACACACACACACACAAGACGTAGGGCGCGTACAATTAAAATCCAGGCGCGCTGGCGGCTGCGCGCTGCGCTCCGAGATGAAGAGGCATTTGTCACGACTGACTAATGGAGTGCCGTGCCTACCTTACGGTCCAGTGCCTGCCTGTCTCTCTGTTCATCTGTCCCGTCCCGTCCCGTCCGTCTATCAGTGCGCAGCGCGGCGCGGGACGGCAGCAGACTTTTTAAATTGGGCAGCGCCCAGCGGGGCCCGCAGCGGGTGACCAGAGCGCACCGCATTGACGCACGCACGGCACGGCCCCACGGCTGATGAAAGAGATAGAAAGTCCCATCCACCCATCCACCCACACACACAGGTCGCGCACAATTTGGCCGCACGTAGCCTCAGCCCGCCCCACCCCGCCCCGCCGGTGAAAGTTTAAAAGCACTTATCCGTCCCGGTCCCCGACTGTGCAGTCGCGCCCGCTCGTCTCACCTGAAACAGACAGAAAAGCCGACACGTCAGTACACCTGTCCAAAACGTCCCCAAAACGTTATTGACGCTAAGCCGCCCCGGGCCGGGCCAGTCTCGGTGCGTTACAAACCAACAAGTTAAAGACAGGAGGAAAAAAACAAAAAAACAGGTACTACACACACAAACGCTGTCAAACTTTAGGAGACTACCGTTCCCGATCTCTCTGAAAGCCCACGGGACAATTTGTTTGGCCGTCACGTCACTCATCGCGGCCGACATTTCCCGCGCAGTGTACCTCCGAGGTCAGCGACGCCCGGCGCGGCGCGGCCCGGCGCGGCTGGGCTGGGCTATGGTCAGCAGCGGAGCGGTACCGCGCCATACAGCCAGCCAGCCTTACTCGGTCAGTAATGAATCTAATTGTGTCTCGCCCCATCCATCAAACCTCGGCCTGGGACGTGAGGAGGAGAGGAGGGGAGGGGAGGAGGGATTGATAAAGAAAGGGAGAAGCAGACGGGCGGGAGGAGCGAGCGCGCCGCGCACACGCACACACACACACACAAACCAAAACGCTAGGTCAGTGCGGCGCACAATGAGGCAACCACCACTGACTACAACAAAATTATAATAAAGTAAAAATAACAACAACACACCCATCCCAACCCATACGCGTGCTGTAGCTGCATGCTTCAGAGTCCGTTTCTCCCCCCCCCTCCCCCCCCCCCTCGCCCGGCCCGCCCCTCGGGAGCGTCTTTCCGTGCAGCGCCGCGGTCCCAACCAACCGCACGACGGCGGCGACGTCTCGCCTGGGAAAAACTTTGAGAGCGTCGCGACGCGCGGGGCCGGGCTGGACTCCCCGCCCCTCCCCTCCAATTGAGCGCAGCACAGCCTAGTCATTGAGTCGGCCAGTTTCTCATGTCATCAGCGTGGAATCGCAGGCGAATCTCGGGAAAGGGAAGGAGAGCGGCGGAGGAGGGGTTGGGGGAGACAAGAGAGCGGGCCAGAGCGGCCGCGGGCGGGAGGGGATTAGAAAAGAAGAAAGGGGCCTGGCCTGGCCTGGTGGTGGTGTGTCAGGAAGGTACGGGACGCGACGGGAAAGAGTCATCTTCTCCCCATGACGACACCGCCCCGCCCCGCCCCGCCAGACCAGATAGCGTCGCTGCTATTGCGGCCTGCGGTATTTTATGTGAATGTTGTTTGCGCCGAGTTTATCGGTATGAGAGCAAAGCCGCCAAAGTTTTGCCCCCGCGCGCGCCGCGCCGCGCCTGCTGCCCCCGCGCCTGCCCGGCTGCCCGTAGCGTGGAGGACCGCCCCCCCCCCTCCCCGGGCCCCCTCGATCGCGAAGACAGAGAGGACGACTCCTTCGAGTCCTTCTCTTCCCCAAATAGTTTCCTCTCCTGATAGTTGCGAAGGCATTTCCTCCTAATGACAGAAAGCGCTGGCCCCGCCCGGCCCCGCTCGGCCCCGCCCCGCGCGCACTCGGATCGACTATCGCGTCCTTTTCCGACGACCAAAGTCGAGTTAGAGTAAGCTGCGCAACGACACTTGGAGAGCGAGTGGGGCGGAGCGGACCGGAGCGGCGGCAAAACTTGGGGCAAAAAAAATAAAATACGAGCAACTTCTTTACGGGAGGTGAAATTGTTCCGCTCGTGTAGGTCGGGTCGGGCGGTGTCTGCACCCCGCCCCGCCCCACCCCACCCCACCCCACCGCGCCCCGCCCCGCCCCAACAGCTTCCAGGCCGAGCCGAGGAGCTTCTTCTCCAGTAATGAATCTCGTCGAGAGGCAGTGCGGGATACAGTTCTTACACCTCCGCCCCGTGCCGCCCCGCCTCGAGTCCAACCTCGGCTCCTCACAGCCGCAGCGCAGCCGAGCCGAGCCGAGCGGGACGGAGCCCAGCCGGGGCTGAGCCGGCCTGAGCCGGTGCAGGGCGTGCAAGACTAACGGGACCTCCTCTCCAAACCGCCCCGAGGGGGGAGGGGAGGGGAGGGGGCGGGGCACAACTGACTGGCGGTCAGGCGCTCCGGCCCGGGCCGGACTAAGTCGGTCATTGCGGAATCCCATCCCAGGTGCATAAGCCTCTATTTATAAAAAGACGCTTTCCGGCCGACCCCCCCCCTTCCCCCTCCTCTTGACAGCGGCAGCTGAGTTCACTACCTCCACCCCTCCTCTCCCACCTCTCCCCTACTTTTAAGCAGTCGGAGACGCGTTATAAAGTGTCGTAAATTGCTGTCTTTTCCACATAACTTACAACAACTCTGCGCGCCGGCCCACAGCTGCCAAGAGACGCGCGCCTCGGCGCCACCCCTCCTCCTGAGCAGCAGAGGGTCCTCAAGGGCCTCTAGGCGAGAGAGAGAGAGAGAGAGAGAGAGAGAGAGAGAGAGAGAGAGAGAGGGAGAGATAGAGAGAGAGAGAGAGAGAGAGACGAGGTGGGAGGAGGGAGAGAGATACGCGTGGAGGAGTCAAGACTCGGAGAGTACTCCGGGGCCGCTGGAGAAACAACTTTGGGCGACGACAGATTTAGTTAGAACGCATCGGGGACAATCTAAAACAAGGCCCCAAACAGTGGTCGGGGCTGGCGTGGCTGGCGCGCGCCGCGGCAGGGTCAACCGCAGGGGGCGCGCGACACGAAACAAAACCAAACAGATTTAACAGGAAATATTTCGGCCACGAGCGGTTGTTGCCGGGGGCCACAGAATTGAAGAACAAAACAAATAAAAACAGCACACGGCGCGAACATTTCTTGCGGTCACTGCTGGCCTGGTGCGAGGCTTTCCAAAAAGAAGACAAATTCGTCAGGTATTCTCCTTACACGCAGCGGATGGTACACAACCGGCCTGGGCAGACGGGAATAAATAAGTGTGAAGATCTCCCTTTTCTCGAGGGTACTCTATCGTGGCCGAGGTGGCGGCGCGTAGCGCGGGGCCGCTCCTGGACCAGCCCCAGCCCAGCCCAGCCCCAGCGCCGCTAATGCAGCCGCATCTATCACATTCGCCGGAAGTCAGTCGCTGCTGCCACACGGTAAAAAAAAAAGACGGACCTCAAGCCGTTTCTTTACAAGCTAGTTTGAATCAAATGAGGGCAACGACGGAGCAGGCGGGTTTCCTTCCACCCAGCCCATAGGCATACCCGAAAGAACCTCAAAACCCCTTTCAGACCAACACGCAAAACCTCCCGTCGGACGAATAACAGCAAAGCGCATACAGAGCACAACTCGCTCGGAGGACCCAACCCAACGACGGAAACACAAATAGGCGTCGTAGCGCTCGCTCAGACAAAGCTTTGCGCAGAAATAAATAAAAACGACCTGCAGGGCTCATAGATACATCAGAGTGTATGCCGGGCCCAGTGGAGGTCAATAAATGCCACGGGACGGACAATCGGCGTGCACTCGAGGCGCGGCGGGGCGGGGCGGGGCGGGGCGGGGCGGGACGCGACCGCCGAACCACACCATTGTTCCTCCTCACGGTCATTTACATTAAAAATGGACCGGATACCCAAAGGCAGGAGCGGACAGAAGGGCGAGAGGGGGGAGGGGATTATTGAAAATGGAATTGATTAACAAGCAGTCTTAATGGAACGCATCTGCGCGAGGCGAGGCGAGGGGTTTGGGATTGCGGCCGCCCGCACACACACACACACACACAGTGTAATAATCATGATTCATCTCTCAAAAACATACGATATCCTGTGCGGAGTGCGCAGCGCAGCCCCAGCCCGATAACGACGCCGGGCGGCGCCACCGCCAGCGACCTGACCTCATTAGCGGGCGGGTCAGCGCCATCAGCTCCGCGGTCAGGTCAGCGACGCGACGGTTCAAATACCGATGGTATCTCAAGTTTTACTTTCTCCTTTTTTTTTTCTACAACACCACATCACTTGCTCGCTGCTTCCAGCCGAATGACTGCTGGCCTGCTCCTGCGATGCATCACGACGACCCGGCCGCGCCTGGCAGCCTTGATGAGGAGGAGGAGGAGGAGGACAGGGCTTGGACAATCTGTCACTCAGTCAGTCGTCTTGGCCCACCCGGGGCGGACCATATCAGGTCCCAGAGATCAGACGGCAGCGGCATAGCAGCAGCAGCGTGCTGGACACTCAACAAGAGGAGTGCTTAATTGGAACTAGCTACAAAGCAGCGTCCCCAGCAGCCCAGCGGCGGGGTCCAGCCCGCCCGGCCCCGCCCCGCCCCGCCACCCTTCTCTCGTGGGCGGACGGACCCCGCGGACCCGCGGCCCTGGGGCCAGGACGCAGGACGGCACAGGCACCCACCCCGCCCCCGCCCCGTCTGTTATTCTTGTTGCCGATGGGCTTCATGTAAAAGGCCTGCGACTTCATCATCGGCCATACGACCCACCCCGCCTCCCCCCTCTTTCCAATTTCAAAGCCCTTTTCCAGCCTCGACTCCCTCTCCCTCTCTCTTTCTCTCTCTCTGTTATAACCATTAATCGGCCAGGCAGGCGCGGTAGCGGCCCCAGCTGAGGCGCGCAGGATGACCAGAACCGTTCGGCCGCCGTATGATTTGTGGGCGACAGTCGTCCAGCACCGGTCGCCCGCCCCGCCCCGCCGCACTTTTAACTCATTGTGTGGCGGCGAGGCGCAGCGCGACGCGGCGGCGATAACGCCAATCTGCAGCGCCCCCCGCAGCAGATCATCCTCCTCCGCAGCGGCACTATCGCGGCGCGGCGGCGTTATCGCCAGCGGACAGAGGGGCGGGGGCGCGGGCAGCAGTATTTCACAGTTGAAATAGAGTTGGCGATGACGTCGCCCCGCTGCGCCGCGCCGCGCCGAAGGGGGAAGCACTTGGAGAAGTGCGGGGCGGAGCGGGAGGACACCGTCAATGCGCAGCTCTGGTCGAAATAACAAGGCGGGGCGGGGCGGGGGGAGGAGCAGTTGTAGTCCGCACAGTGGTCCTCTATAGGGACACAACATTGAGGGAGGGACTAAAACGGAATGAAAAAACCTCCTTTTTTTATTTCAGATGTAAAGGAAGGAAAAGGACTGCCCAGCGGTGCCGAGCGTTGAGCAGAAAACTGAGCGGACACGGGCGCCGGGCCTGGCCGGGCCGCGAGAGAGCCGACGCGGTACTTGTTGTGGGTGGCGCTGCGCTGCGGGGCGGAGCGCGGCGCGATGTTGCGCCCGTAATAAGGCAGCGAATTCATTGCAGTTTATGGCCCCTGGCGCCGTCGCGCCCCGCCGCGCCGCGCCCCCGCGTCGCAGGGATCTCTGCTCTGAAGAAGTCAGACCCCCACTCACTTGACGCGGATAAACTTTTCCAATTTCCATCTCAACATGCAAGAATAACCGGCAGAAACGGCGGCACTTCCGCCCAGGCATAGCGCCCGCGGCCCTGCCCGGCCCACACCGCGCTGAGGCGTCCCCGCGGGGCGGGGCGGGGCGGGGACGTCCCGGGGACATTACGCAGGTGAGCTTGCCAAGAGCAGCGCGCTGCCGTGCAGCTCAGCCCGACATTCGCGAGCGGATTTCACGGCAAGAGTTTCCGCCCCCGAGCCGAGCTGGCTCGCCGACCGGCGCGGCGCCGCGCTGCAAACCTCCCATTCTGACTCCCATCGACCTGTGTTTTTTGGGTGGCGGCGGGGCGGCGGTGGGAAAAAGAACGCCCCGTGCGCGCCGCTGCCACCGGCCGCGCCGGGCCGGGCCCGGGCCTCACCGCCCGCGTGTCAAAACGCTCTGCTACACAGCCGGGAACAAAGGTCAAGAGACCAGAGAGAGATTAATACAGATATGTTTGTATCTATTGCCGTTGATGGGATAGTTCAGTCTTCACCTTCTTTAGTCTTTGAGCGTATGACCTTCCCAAGATTGCCATGGGCTTCACTCGGTCAGCAATAAACGGGGAGGCGAACGGCGAGAAAACGGCGAATGGACTGCACCGCCGGCTGTCGGAAAAAGGTTAGGCCCATCCCCTCCCTCTCTTCCCATCCCTCTTTTCCTCCCTGGAGGCGGCGCCGCGCCGCCTCCAGCCGGCCTGCCTGTCGCAGAGAGACGGGGGCGGGCCGGGCCGGGCGTGAGGGAGAGGCCTGGGGGCGGCCAGGCCGGCATGCACCAAAAGCAGGGGCGGCCGACGAGGGGGAGGCGAAAGAGGAAAAGAGGAAAAAAGGCTGCCTGCCTCACGTCACCTAGCGCGAGAAGAAGATTCCGACCAGACTCGATCGCGCCTCGCCCCGCCCCGCCTCGCCCCGCCTCGCATCACCCCACCCCGCCCTGCCCCGCCCGACGCCGACGCCGACGCCGCCGCTGCTACGACCTCCCGCGCCAGGCTCCCCCACGACGGCCACGCCCTGCCACGCCCCGCCCAGCCCCAGGGGCACGTGGTTATTACTGTCAAATTTGCGACTGACGCGCGACGCTCGCGTCGGGGCGGGCGTCGGGGCGCGAGCCTTGGGGCACAACGGCGGACGTAAAAGGAGTGAAGCGAGTTGAACAAGTGAAATGAATGGCGGGGCGGGCGGGGGAAGTGCCACCCGGGTCAGGAGGGTCGGCCCCGCCCCGCCCCGCCCCGCCCGGCACGTTGGCCGCATTGACGAGGGCGACGTGAGCGGAGCACCAATGCGGGGCGGGGCGGCCGGCTGGCCAGCCCCACCTGGGGGTCTCGTCCGCGCCGCGGGGGCTCACGAGGAGGAGGAGGAGGCGGGCCACTCGGAGGAGGGTAAGAGGCGCCTCCGCCACGACCAGCGCGGCCCTCCCCGAGGTAATCGACCGGCCGGGCCACACAGCCCCCAAAAACGACATCCACACATTTCCGGCCGCACTCGAGGCCGCTCGCGGGGACGGGTGCCACCCCACCCCGCCACCTCGCCCTGCCCCACCCCGCCCTGCCCGCCCCGCGTGCTCGTTATAGGTGTAATAACCCCCAGCAGTCCATCCGCTAAGTTCCACACTGAGAGGCACCCCCATACCCCACCCTCAGCGCCATTCTTCAGCCCCTGAACAAAGCGGCTCGCTGTGCGGACCAACTCAGTTGGAACTTTCCGAACGGAGATTGAAGCAGAAACAACCGTGCGGCCCACCGAGCGCCCCGCCCCGTTCCGTCCCGTCCTGCGGACTGACCCGGCGCGGAGCGGAGGAGCGGGGCGGGGCGTTCAAAAGGAGCCGCGCATTAGCGCCCCGCCCCGCCCCGTCGTCCGTCTAATGGGGAGGGGGGGGGGCGGGGCGGCGATGGTCTGAATGGTTCTTGGCTGCACTTCTAGGTCCCCGTCGGTCGCCGTCGAGGCGTCGGCCCGTGCTGACTAGGGGGCGTTAGCTGCCCCGGCCCGACCCGCCCGGCGGCCGCGCGGAGGGAGGGAGGTGCCCGTGGCGGCCCGCCCCCCGGGCCTTCCCTTCCGCCTGGATTTATTTGCCGATAATCGCCGTTTCCTTATCTCCACTTTTTACTTCCGCGACGGCGCCCCCGCCCCGCCCCGCCCGGCCCCGCCGCGTCCTCCGGGACACTGCCCCAGGGGCGCGGCGGGGCGCACAGCCATGCAGGAGAGAGGAATTGAGGCGCCGGCGTGTTAAACGCCCTCCTCGTCTTGAGCGTCCCGGCCCGGCCCGCCCCGAGGTGTGCGAGCGAAAGGGGAAGGTAAAGGCAAACTACGGGGCGAGGGTAGGGAGGGAAAAAAACATGCGCCGAGAAAAATGCCTTCCACCCTGAAACACTACACGAAGGAGAGCGAGAGAGAGCGAGCAAGAGAGAGAGGGCGGTGGGAGACAACAGGGGAGGACGAAAGAGGGCGGGCGAGACACAGGTATAGGATAGGACCCCCCTCCCCCAAACACCCCCACGGAGCGCCGAAAACCACCCCCAATCCTTGCCAGGTCGTCAGGGCAGCAAACATTGGTCCCTCCCTCCCCTCCCTTCCGTCCTTGCCCCCCCCCCCCCAATCTCCCATGGCCGCGACTATAAATCTATTGTTCTTTTCTTCGTCGCCGTCCCCTCCCTCCGCCGCCTTCTTTGGCTATTGCGCCCTCTCCAGACTGAAGCGCGCGGTGTTGAAACCGTTAAATTTTTCATCCCCCGCTGTGCATTATACGGCTAAGTAGCCCCCCGTCCCCACCCCCTGCCCCGCCCCGGCCTCCTCCCTCGCGATAAAGATGTTCGGCAAAGAGGAGGGGGCGGGGCAGGAGTCCCCGGCCCGGCCCGGCCCGCCCTGGCCCCGCCAGGCAGCGCCTTTTGTGAGGAATCTCGGCCAAATCTCATCGCAACCTTCCATTCAAACGCGCCAGGCAGTCCTGGCGGGGCGGGGCGGGGCGGGGCAGGAGAAACACCCTTTACAGAAGGAAGCAGAAAGGTAGAGGACGAGGGGTAGGGGAGGGGGAGGTCATCAAAAATATTATTCCCAGTCATTCTTTTCCTTGTCAGCAACATTTCAGCAGCAGCAGGTCTAAAAACAGCAGTGAGAGAAGAGTGCGAGAGCGGCTGCGAAAAATAAGAGGGGAGAGAGAGGGGTGGGGGGAGTGGGGGGGAGGGAGGGGGCGCACAGAAGCAGTTCACATTCCTCGTGCCGTCGAGCAAGAAGGTTCTAGGGGCGGCGGGGCTGGGCGAGGCGGACACAGGGGTGAAAGGGGTGAGCAGAATAAAGTGGTTGCAGCAGTGAATTCACGACAGACGACTGGGCGGGGGAGGGGCGGGGTGCAGAGCAGAGGCCTGGCAGGAGACTACACCTGGAGCACGGCCCATCTTCACTTGCTACCCCTACCCCTTTGGACGCGTGACCAAACCAGGTACAAAGGAAAATGGCTTGAAGAACGCAACGAAATGCCCAGAAATCATGATTGCACCTGTCAAATGTCAAATTTGGAGATCACCATTTTCGGTGTTTGTAAGGTACACATTTTATCGTGACATCGGGTATTTGTGTGCGAGTTTTTTTTCCCCCTTTCTGTTAAATCTGCGCAAAACGCGTTCCTTGTAGCAACACGCCGCATCGCCCGCGGCGCCCGTCCCCGCCCGACCGTTCGTGATTTCCCGAATTACGCCAACGTCGACAGACACATGCATTCGCACGCGGGGGGCGGGGCGGGAAATTAAGACGCGTGGGGGCCTAACGGCTCAGGCAGGCAGGCAGGCAGGCCAGCCCCACGCCCCGCCCCCCGGCGGGCCTTTGGAGCCGCGCCAGCGTCCTATGTCCGACTAATAACGCGGTGAGCCGGCCGGGCGCGGCGCGGCGAGGGGCGCGGCCAGGCCCGTGGAGTACATGCAGAGGGTCGGCCTCGCCCGGCCGGCCGGGACGCGCGTGAAAAATCCGAGGACGCCGGTAGAATAGCGGCTTCGACGTCGTCGTCGTCGTCGTCGGCGGCGCCGCCTTCGTTGGGTATGCAGCGCCCCGCCACACGTGCGTCACACGTGTTAGTTACGCCCCTCGGGCCCCACGACACGCCGCGCCGCGCCTCGCCAGCGCTTCCTCCTCGCTGCCATGCATCGCCTCGAGCAGCCCGGCCCGGCCCAGTCATGAACAACGACAACATACTCTACATAGTGCCCCCTCCTCCCCGCCCCGCCACGCCCCCGCCGCACCTAAATGAAATGCCAAAGGGGGCGTGGCGTGGCGTGGCGTGGCGTGGCGCGGCGTGGCCGAGCGTGACAGGAATCAAGTAGGACGACTGCTGCTGCTGCTGCTGGGGGAGGATGGCACTGTCGGTGAAATCATGAGGGGGAGGAGGGGCTTTAATTTGGTTAGGCGGGCTATCGAGCGAGCGGCGCGTGACGGGCCTCATGAATGCCATGGAGATGGAGCCGAGCCGAGCCGAGCCGAGCCGAGCCGAGCCCAGGGACCGCACCGCACCGCACTGTGCACTGCCTACAGCATACGGCCTGAGACACGCCCCTGCGAGGTAGGCAAAGCCATCAATGTGCCATGTGTCACGTTACGGAATGCACTCCTCGGTGAAAACGTTTTGTAAGTCACTCTCTTGGCGCAAAACGGCGGCCTTGGTGGCTCGCCGCTGGTCCCACCCAGTCCCTGGACTCTAGCTGCAGCCACGACGGGGCCGGGGCTGGTGCCGGTCCGAGAATGAGGCATTTTAATATTTCTCTAAACTTCACGGCGGTTATTAACTTGGGTAATTTATGGGACGAGCAAACTCCCGCCGCGCCGCACCGTGCCGCTCGGCGCGCCCTTCACCCTTCCCTCCCCGGAGCCGCGAGCACCTCGCACAAGGGGCGGGGCGGGGCGGGGCGGGGCGGGGCGGGGCGGGGCGGGGCGGGGCGGCCGTGCCGCGCGACTCACCTGCTCCTCGCCCTCAACCTGCTTCTCTATCCTCGCTCACATTTTCATCTCCCAGGATGACGTTTGACGGAGTGGAGTGACACGTCCCCCCGGTCAGACCAGACCCACCCCGCCGCGGGCACGTCGGGGTGCGACACATTAAATCACGCCCCCTCCCCCCCCCCACCCCGTCACCTCCTGACGGGTCACGTGACAGACAAGGACACCCCTCGCCCCTCCCGGCCGCATTAGTCATGCCAAAGACGTCAAAGCGTAACGCACCGTGTCGCGGGGTGGGGTGGGGGCGTCCCGGCGGGGTAACGTGACGCGCTGCAGGCGCCCCCGTAACGCGTAACGCGAGCGACAGCCTGAGGTGGGGTAAGCGGGGTAACAAGCGTCAAGCCAATGCTGCCGCCGGCACCCCGCACGGTAGAAAAAAAGTGTCTGAGCAAACTCTTTGGCACGTGTCATTGACCACCAACGGGGGTAGGAAGCTGCCAGGAGAGGAAGAGATAGGGATGGGGAGGAGAGAGAGGGGAAAAGAGGATGGCAGATGGACACAGAGAGAGAACCGCCGACGGGCGATAGTGTCGGTCCGGTCGGCAAGGGGCGCGCGCCCTTATCGGCGCAACTATCTGGCGGGGATTTACTTTTGAGACTGACAGTACTGACTCCTCCTCAAGACGGAGGCCGTGGTCAGGCCGGCGCTTCCACCCCGACCCGAGGCTGCAAAGACGCCCTACGCCCCGGTGCCCCAGAAAGCCCCATCCTTACAATTATATTCAGCCGCTTTTCATTACTACACGACACAAGTATGGTAACTTGACTTGACTTGAGATTGGAATAGGAACAAGGTCTTCCCCACCACCACGGCCTCAGCCCCCGCCCGGCCCAGCGCGGCCACTGCACAGCACGGCCACCTCGGCCCATCACCTCCCAACGGCCCCGCAGAGGCCAGTAGTCTCGCCGACCCTGCCCGCCCCGGCCCTACCGCGGCAGCGAGTTACAGAGGGAAAGGCGGGGAAAAAAAAGGGAAGCGTGACGGTACGCGACTCCAGCAACGGCGGGGCGGGGCGGGTTCTTCCCCTCGCGGCCCGGCCCGACATGCCTGACCCCACACGGGCCGTGCGAAGTCTTGTTTCGCCACGCCAATCACCTGTGCCTTACTTTTTTTTCCCGCCCCTCGCGAGGGTCGAGGTGAGGCTACAGTCACGGCCGGGCGGGGTCCACATCAGTCACCAGTAAATATAGCAATGAATAACCCCCGCCACGCCACACACAGCTGCAGCTGCGGCAGCTGCGCCTGCCAGCCAGGCGGCCCATCAGATGGGGGCGGGGCAGGGCAGGCTACCCCACCACCGCCGCGGCGGCACCCTGCGAGCAACTCTGGCGCCACCTACCTACCGCTATAGCCGCCGCCAGGGCGCCATCGGACACGACTTTTCAAATTTCCCGCGCGGCCGGGTCCGCCCCAAATCACTCAGCACCGGCGCGCTCATTAAACCACGGCCCTCTGGGGGCGGGGCGGGCGGGGCGTCCTGACGGACAGATAGTTTAGCACCCAGGGCGCTAGGCGGGGCGGGGCGGGGCGGGGCGGGGCGGGGCGGGGCGGGGCGGGCGGGGCGCTACCCAGCGCTGACACAATCACGGCCGGCGTGCGAATAGCGCCGCTGTCATCAATCGGATATAAACCCGCCCGCCGACGTCTGACGTCACTTCACCAGAACGGCAAACGCCAGTCATGCGCAACGTAATACCAAACTGTACGCCGATAAAAAAGCGAACGACCCGTCGCCGGTCCCCGATAGACCCGACCGAGTCGTCGTCGCGGCCCCGGGCGGGGCGGGCGGGGAACCCTCGCCTGCGCGCCGTCATTTCATATCAAGTTATTTATTTTATTCCCCCCGCCGCTATACTCCGGACGGTGAGTACCAGTGTACTTACACGCGGCGGGGGCGGTGCGGGGGCGGTGCGGGGGCGGTGCGGGGGCGGTGCGGGGGCGGCGCGGGGGCGGCGCGGGGGCGGCGCGGGGGCAGGTCCCGGGGGCGCCGCCGCCACGAGCAGCGTTATCGGGCGGGGTCCTTATTAAAACAAGTGGAGATTACTATGGAAATGCCGGGTCGGCTGTCGGGCGCGCCGCGGCGCCCCGCGCACCAATACTCACGTGCGTGCCGACACGCGCGCGCGCGCGCACACACACACAGCGCTAACACGGCAGTGACAGAGTCGCGTGCGCAGCGAGTTACCACTGATTAGACTGGAGCGCTCGCTGTCTCCTCCACGACCCCCCCCCCTAACCTCCCCTCAGCACCGCTCTGCGTGCGCAGCGCCAAGAACAAAGTTCTGCATAACAAGAATGCTGTATGGTGTCTGTCTCGCAATGGCTACAAGGCCCCTCCCTGTGTACAGGAAGGTCTCAGATATTTTTCAGGCATGGATGAATACACTGAATAATAGTCGTACGTTTACGGGAAAATTTTCCACGAAGTTTAGTTGTAAAATTACAAGCATTATATATCGACTTGAATTTCAATCACGAGAAAAAAAGGCCTGTCGTAAATTAACAACATATTTCGTACATCGTAGTTTACAGAAATTATCGTAAATCTACAAAGATATTTTTCACTATTTTTCGCAGTGTAATAATGTTCTATTCAGAAACTTTGTATAGAATGTTATCCTGAAAATGTGCGAGCAGCGAAATCCTCCTGGGAGTGTACGTCTGGCGGACCCCGGCGGCCAGCCAGGCAGGCAGGCAGCCCGGGCGGGTCGGGTTAGGGCCGGGCCGGGCCGGGCCGCGGCGGGGCAGATGGGATCGCTATCTGCGCCACGCCCCGCCACGCCGCGCCAGCGGGTCAAGCGAGGTCCCAGCTCACCACTATATCGGGACCAGCACGGCCCGGCCCGGCCTGGGCGCGGTGTAGCGAAGCTGGGCTGGGGCTGTGTGCATGGACAACAAGACGCCACACAATAGCATATATCCAGGGGGACCTACACAGCATAACATCAGCGGAGCAGGCGCCCCGGCCAGCAGAGAGAGAGAGAGAGAGGGGGGGGGGGCATAGCGAGAAATTTGAGTACGTATGCGGTATGCACACCACTCGACCGGGCTGGTCGCGTGTGTGGCGATGGCAAATAAATGCCAAATACAATAAGAAGGGCCCAGGCCGACCAGCCGGGTGCAACAGGCTGCTTGGCGTCCCCGCCTCGCCCCGCCCGCCCCGACCGATATGAGCCTTTGGCCAGAGGACTCCGCGGGCCCCACGGCGGGGCGTGGCGTGGCGGGGCAGAAAGCGATGGGATGAAAGATCCACACAATCTCCAGCAATGCGTCCAGCCCAGCCCAGCAGGCGGGCCGCGGGGAGCGAAGGCCACCGCCCCCGACCAGACCCAACGCTCCGCCGCGCCGCGCCGCTCATACCGCACCGCTGCACCTCAGTCATTCATTTCCGTTTCAACTTTTGCTCAAATTATTTCTCCTTGATTTTCTCTTCTCCCTCCACTGGGCATGTGTGTGTGTGTGAAAGTCCCGCGCCTCACCCCCATCCCATCCTCGGCCCGTATAGTTTATGAACGGTTTGCCGCAGAGTGGAGAGCTCTCTTCCTTCCTCTTTGCCGATAGCGTTGCTGCCGCTGCTGCCGCTGCCGCCGGCGTGCCTAGAAAGCGTTTCGTGCGGCCGACCCTCACCGCCGCTTCACTCGGTGCCATACCACCACATGCTCCTACTCGGTGGCAAAAAAAAGAAGTATTACAAAACGGGAGAGGAAAAGTGCGCGAAAAAATTTCTATGATCGTCAACTTTTGCGAGCTTTTGACATGACACAAGAGGCAGCCCTTCCAACCCAACCTGCAGGCAGCAGCGGTGGACGCTGGGACCGCGGGAGCGACTAGAGCCCTTCGGTACTTCAACCAAACTGTTGCTGCACGTGTTTTCTTACGGCCGCCGCGCCGCCATCTCCGCACTACCGGAGCTTTCTCCCCCAAGTATCTGTGCGCAGGAAGGCTTATTGTTCGAACGCAGGTGAGTATAAAAAATGTGCATGATCGGGCACAAAAGATATATCAGAGCCTCAACTTTAGTGCAAATGAAACCTATACCAAACACTTTGTGGTGTGTTCAAGAGCTCGGCGCCGCGCTGACCACAAAGCGGGTTAATCGATGAACAAAGCCGGTGTGAATTAAACACGCCCCCTACCTCTCCCCCACCTCCCTCACCAAACGGCCACGGTCCGCTGCACGCGGCACCGCGGTGCATAATGCAGCGGACCACGTGACAAGCGCCGGCAGAGCGGTCGGCAATCAAGACTTGAGCTAGAGAGGGAAACAGAGAGAGAGAACTTCCTCACAAGAAAACGAGAGGGTTCACTGACACCCCGCCAAAGAGACAGACCCATAACACCCTCCCTCTGGCGCTTATTTACGTTACCTAGACCGTCTCCCACCCCAACCCGCACTCTCGATCCAAACGAGAGCCGCAAACTCTTTGCTAGTCTTATTCACCCCGCCTCCGTCACACACTCAGACACTCACACAGACACACCCTCTCCGGCGGTCGATCAGTTCGCCATTCATAAGTAAAAGCTCTCCCCGCCACCACCACCTCTCCGCTAGACTCTCCTCTCCTGTCCCCGCACAGAGTTGTTCGGGACTTAACCGGGGCGGGTTGACGACTTGGGCCGCCATTAAGACTGATGTGTGCGCCCCACCTAACCCTACCCCTACCCCCGCGCGCTAGTGCGTGCGTGTGTGTATGTGTGTGAGAGAGAGCAAGTGGAGTAGGGGGAGTGCGGGCTCGTATAACGCCCCTCATCAATATCCAATCATGCTAGTGACTGACCCCCTCCCCGCCCCTGAGCGGCGCCCCGCCGGACGTGGCGTGGGGTGGGGGGGGGGCCGCCAGGGGGGCGCGGGGTGCGCCAGCAGGGCGCCCCGCTCAGCCCAGCCAGCCAGCGTCCAGTCAACAGAGTGGCGAACATTGTCAATATTGCAATGCACACGGCAGAGCAGAGCAGAGCAGGGTGACCCTAGTGACCGCGGCCCCGCCCGGCCCGGCCTAGCCCGGCCCGCCTCACCTCGGAGCGCATCAGAGACACAAGGGCGGGGCGGCTAGAGGAAACAAGGCGCAGGGAGGCTGTCGAGAGGAAACACGATGGAAAACTCCCGAAAACACGACGAGCCACCGTAGGCGTTGGCAGGGGCATTTTGGAAACCAAAGACGACAACGACGACAATCATCACGTCTCTGGCGGGGGGCGAGATGGGCGGGGTGGGGCGGGGTGGCGGCAGATAACGGCTAGAGCGCAAAGATGCGGGCCAAACTTGAACTTGAGCCGGGAGCTCCGCCGCGCCCCGCCGCGCCCCGCACCACCCCGCCCCCTCAGCACACACGGCCATGTGGGCCGCAGCGGAGACCAATGGGGTTTCGCGCGCGGCGCGCCACTGCGAGTGCGAGAGAGACAGAGAGAGGGGCCGCACCACCAGGCGCTGATAGGGACGCAGCGATGAGAGAGAGCGAGAGGGAGAGGGAGAGAGAGAGAGAGAGGGGTGCAGGCAGCAGACACCGGCTGGCCTGCCCTCCGCCCTCCCCGCCCCGCTCCGCCGGCTGGTCTGCAACGCCTCACTGGAAGTCTCGTCCTGGCTGCACGGCGGGGCGGGGCCCCCCACGGCCCACACGGCACGGCACGGTCCCTACCCGGCTGGGGCCCAACTATGCGTGCAGCAGCACCCGCAGCACCGGGGCGGGGCCCAGGCCGCTCCGCCGAGGCGTTGCGCCGAGCAGGAAACGTGAAACGGCGTGCACATATACCTGCCCCCTACCCCCTAACTCGGCCCGGCATACTACTAACAAAGCGAAAGAGGAAAAGACGCGCTGTTCATAAAAAAAAATTAAAGGCTGGCAAAAAAAGGGGTGGAGGGAGGCAGGTCTGCATGCCTGGCGCTGCAGCGCCGCGGGACATTCCACACATTTACTCTCATAACAAACGCATCCGCATAGCGCACCAGAAGGGCTAGACATGTGTGAGGTGGTAAGGGGAGGAGAGGTGAGGCCGCCCCGCCCTGCACCGCCCCGCCATGCATAGCCAATAGCTCCAGCGCAGGCAGGCAGGCCGCCGTAATGCGCCCGACAACACATCGCCGCTAAAAGAGATTGGGGCGTCGAGGGGACAGGGACAGGCGGGCGCGGAGCGACAAGCCCCTATATTTCTTTTATGCTTTTCTCATCTCGTCCTCGTTCGCTGGCGCCGCCGCCCCGCCCCGCCCCGCCCCTCGTCGTCCTATGCCCCCGCTGCTGTCACCCCCTCCCCTCCCCCTTCGCAACAAACCTCTTAACCCCCACGCCCCCAGCCCCACTAAATCCTTCTCAACCTCCTCCTCCTCCT
This sequence comes from Frankliniella intonsa, assembly GCA_033675135.1. NCBI lineage: Eukaryota > Metazoa > Arthropoda > Insecta > Thysanoptera > Thripidae > Frankliniella > Frankliniella intonsa. Next base: position 8,884,598 of record CM066255.1, on the reverse strand, counting down.
CCTCCCGCCGCACTGCTCTCATTAGCGTGTTACTTTGCCGTGTTTTGATGTACATGGTCGGCGAAGGGATGTAGGGGGCGGGGGGAGGGCTCAGCCCGGTAGGAAAGTGTCGGGGGAGCGCGGGATACTCGCGTAAAGTGCACCACGCGGCCCAGCGCGGCACTTCGCGGCCGGGAAGAACGCCCCCCCCCCCTCCCCCCGGCGCCGACCAAGCCGTGGGATAACCGTCTTACAGGTCTGACCGTGGCAAGGTGTAATCCCGGCGCCGTAATTTCGCGCCCTCAGAGCGGCAATAAACCATGCGCGTCGTGGCGGGGGGCGGGGCGGGGCGGGGCGGGGCGGGGGGCGGGGCGGGGCGCGGCGGGACCCCCGACCGACCAAACCTCTACCCCGCCCCGTCCCACCTACATACCTCTGGGCCGAGAGGAGCGAGGCGAGGTCGCACAGCGTCTATCGTGTCACGTGACTTACGACCCGTCCCGAACCGTCCCGTCCCGGCAGGCGGACCACGCGCTCTCACTCGACAGCACTCCCAGGGCTTTATTCGCATGCGCAGTAATCAGCACGCATGTTTTGGGAGAGAGGCGCAGGCGCGCAAATAGTCTCGCTACTTTTAAATACACCCGCGCGCATTCGTACACACTATCTTTGACAGTCTCTCATAAGCTTTGACAGACCATGGATAAAGCTTTAAGCCAGAAAACGATACTTAATTTTAACATTGAAGTTTTAGCCATGCCAAAACAAAAGGAGTGGCCGAGGGGGGGAAATCCGCAATATTAATCCGAACGCCACATACGGCCTCGCCCCTCCAGTTTTTCACCTTGCCGCCAGGACTGCCTCTTCCGCTCCTTCAGCCTCCTCTTTCTTTTTGCTGTGCCCTACTAGAGGGCTGGGCTGCTCAAACACAACTCCCTCCTCATCCACCCCGCCCCGCCCCCGGAGTGGAGTATTACCCGATTCGGTTCGGGTCCAAAGTGCAAACGGCCTCCTCCCTGCTCGTCTCCGCCACGCCCCGCCACGCCCCGCCCCGGGGGCAGAAACGCGGCAAGGTAAACGATGGCACCAGCCCAGGGTAGAAAAAAAAAGAGTGAGCGTGCGAGAGAGGGAAATAAGAAAAAGAGAGCCGAGGGAAAAGGGGAGGATCGGAGTGTGCTATTTGCCTTGCCGATCAGGAGAGATGGAACTTTCTTGCCGAGATCCGTAGGCAGCCGAGCACGGCCCCGCCACGCCCCGCCCGCCACACCGCGGCCCCCAGCCACTCCACCAGGGGCGGGCTAGCGAGGGGTGCCATGCCATGCCGCCGGCCCGCGGCGGGGCGGGTATAGGGACCGACCGGACAGGGCCGGGCCAGGCTCTGCCTGTGGAGGAGGGGCGCAGGCGCAGAGGAACAGGAAAACTGGCGCGCAAATTGCACAGGAAGGAGGGGAGGAAAGAGGGGAGGGGGGGTGCAGCCGGGGGGCAGAAGTGTGACGCCCCACCCGGGCCGGGCCGGGCGGCAGATGTGAGCGAGCGCCGCCAAACCACGCATTTCCAACCCGAATTGCGATCCCAATCACACACAGACAAAGCCAAACGGGGAGGGAAGGGAGAGAGAAAGAGAGAGAGGCAGGAAAAAATACGAAACATCGGCAGCAGACTCCACACGGCCCAGCAGCCCCGCGCTCGCTCCCCCCCCCCCCACCTCTCTCCTCTCTCTCTCACTACTTCTCCCCCCTCCGATCCTCCATCTCTCTTCCTCTGCCAGGGGGAAAAGGGGATCGTCTCGGGTCACAACACGGCTCCACGCCGAGAGAAAAAAAAATAGAGGGAGAAAGAGAGAGGGAGGTGCTGCTTGCTTGCACCACAGAAATAAATTCTGAGTCTTGGCGTGGCGTTAGGTGAGATGTGTCACCGCAGGGCCCGGTGGGGTGGGGCGGGGTGGGGCGGGGCGGGGCGGGTCGAGCGAGGTGTGGCAGGGCGGGGCGGGGCGTGCCCCGTCGCGAAGTGGAGAGGAAAGCACACAAACACACGGGCAGGGGTGCATCTTCAAATGAGGGGTGGTTGCTCTGGGCTTTGAGCTCGGGGTGCCGACTTGGCAATTTTGGAAGTAGACAGAGGACAGGAGGGGGGAGGGGGGGTTCTGCCGGGGTTGCGCGCTAAAATGCACGGATTTGCTCGGGCGTACACAAGTGCGAAATCGATTCACCCCGTGGCTGGGGTTTTCACACTCGGCCCCTTGCTCCCCGCTCAGCGCGGAGGTGAAGCCGCGCCGCCCCGCCCCGCCCCACCGGCCGAAGCGACCCTTTCCTTTTATCTTCCACGAGTCGCACTAAATTACGCACCCCGGGATGCAGGGGGGAAGGGGGAGGAGAAAGGCTACAATGACGTCTAAATTGCGCTGCTTTCGATTAAAGCGGACGCTTCGCCGCAACCTTTTTAAAGCAAGGTTTTGCTTACAGCCGCGGCGGGGCGCGGCGAGGCGGGGTGCGACGCCGCTACCCTCACCTCGGCGCCGCCCACAGCCAGGGCATGGCAGGCAGGCTGGCAGAGTTTTACACATCAGCGATTTTAATTTCCCTCCCAATTCGCAGGGGTAAGGTTTCCCCCGCGCGCGCAGGGGCAGGGCAGGGGTGAGGGAGGCCGACGCCACGAGATAGGAGCAGGAGGAGAGGATTTGGGCGTCGCGGCGCCGCCCTCCTAGAGCAGCAACAACGCCTTTTGTCGAGGCGGGCCGGGCGATGAGACACGGGCACTTTGAGGGGTGCCCCGCCCCGCCCCGCCACGCGTCGCCGCGCCTCACGCGCTGTGCAAATCAATACAACGGGCTTCCTGGCATCATTAGCAGCAATGACAAAAAAAGAGATAAAAAAACAAACACGGCGTATAGCTGGTGACTGACGGAGGGTGCCTTAGCGTCCCCTCACTTCGGATTTTGCGCTCACACAAAGTGAAATGCGGGCGGCGCGCGCAAGGTGCGAGCTTCATTCTGCATTCTGAACAGATTGTCCTCAAGGATCACGGCTCACTCGGCGCCCAGCGCGGGGCAAACGTGATAATGCGATGCGCCGGGGGAGGAGGAGAAGAGAAGCTCGCCAAAAGCTGTATCAAACCATCCATTACAGGAGAGGAGAGGAGAGGACCCTCTCCGCCACCTTACTTTCCCAATCTCCAGCCCCGCGGCGCGGCGCGGCGGCAGCGAGCATGCGATAGCCCGATTCCGGGGTGAATGGCGAGGAAAAATTATTCTCTTTCCAGTTGCGATCGGCAGCCAACTTACTCCGGGCGGGGCGGGGCGGGGCGGGGACCGGGCTCCGCGCTCCCCAAGTGGCCGCCGCCGCGCCTCCCCTCCCCCGCCCCGCCGGAACTCACTTTGTCGTTGCATGACGATTAGTCCAGCCGCGCCATCTAGCACTCACCGTGGGAGTGCCTGGGGTCGGGGTGGGGTAGGAGGAGCAGGGTGGGGGTGGATACGACGGGGTGGAAGACGCGCAGCCGAGCGCGCAGCACCCCCAGGGCTTCGGGAGGGCCCAGCCCAGGCGTGGGGGCGAAACCCGTTGGGCCGGGGGCAGCGGCGCAGCCAGCCAGGTGGCGCTGGGATCGAGGTTAGGAATACAGCTAGGGGTGGAAAGTTAATCAAGGGACGGAGGGGAGGGGGAGGAGGTGATATGACCGTGTCAGCTTGCCGTTGGCAAAACTTGCGGGGGCGGCTAGGGAAAAGGACGTGGGGCACAGCGGCGGGGGGCGGAGGATTACCGCAAATAAGGCCCCAGCAGCTCCACCGCGCCCGCCCCGCCCCGCCTCGCGCTCAACAACTACGGCACATTGTACTACTCGGAGCGCTCCACGAAGGCCGCCGGGGCCGGGCCGCGGCTCTCCTGCGAGTGTCAACAGTCTCTTTCTCACTTGCAGGCGCGCTGGCTGCCTTGCAACTACATCACTTCCACCGGCGTGAGCGCGCAAATATAACTGGCGAAACAAAACGCGGAGCGAGTGAAGAGCGAGGGAGAGGGCTGTGCCGGCGGGGATGTGCACCGCCAGGGCCGCTCTCCTCTGCACCGCCACCTGACCGGGAGAGAGAGAGAGAGAGAGAGTGTTTGCAGACTGAGTCATCGCCGACAGATAACCGGGGTTGGAATAAGGAAGGCGCAGGCGGCCGGGGCCGGCCCGGGGGGCGCTGCGTTTATCTCCGCGATGGTCTACTATCACTGCCAGGCATATCGGGAGCCGCCCCGCCCAGCCGCGTATCTCTATCTCTCTTGCTCACTTTCAGTCATTCTCCCTCTCTCACTCTCTCTCTCCCTCTCCCTCTGCCTGACGGGGCACCATCATTCATAAGTCCGCGGTGCGACGCGTCTGAGTGTCGGCCCGGCCCGGCCGGTTCGAATACCGACTGCAGAGAGGCGAGGCGGAGCGGAGAGGGATGTTTATCGCCCTTATTACTATTTCCATTATTAATAGTCGGCACCAGTTTCCTGCTCGCGGCCTTGTGGAAGTACCGCACCACTTCCACCGCCCGGCCCAGGCCCACCGGACAGCGAGGGAGAGAGGAGAAAAAGAAGAGACAGAGAAAGAGAAAGAGGGGGAAGAGAACGGAGCGAGGATGTGAAGCAGAGAGGTGGTCATACCGCGTTCCTGATCGCGCCACGCCCCACCACGCCGCGCCGCCGCGGCAGGTATCTCGGAGGGCAGGCCAGGCCAGGCCGGAGCACTGGCGGGGCAATCCTTTATAATCAAGGCCTCTTACCAGCAGGCAGGGCCGGCAAGCAACAGCCGTATTCCAAATCCAGCCGCTCCACGCTCTCTCACACTCACACACACACACACTCACGAGGGAATTAACCCGACCACAGAGATATCAGAGACGATGCAGTGCGGAAGCGCCGCGCCGCGCTTGGGAGGGTCGACGTGGTGGGTTCGACGGCCGAGTTCCTCCCTGGCGGACCGGCGAGCAGGCCATGTACTCCCCTGATGACGGCAGCGCCATGTCAGCCGCTGGAGAGAGGGTGGGCGGCACTTGGAGGTGGTTGTAGAGCGGGGCGGGGGCGGGGCGGGGGCGAGCAGCCAGGCCCCCCGAGACCATCGCTCAGCCGTCAGACCCAGTTACATGATTTCCATGCCTGGTGCGTGACGCCTGCCCGGGCTGGCCGGGCTCTGGTGTGCTGTGCAGGGCGCCCGCCCGGGCCCCAGCCGGGGTACGGTACGGCCCCGATATGATAACATAACACCGCAGCGCGGCCCGCCGGCCCCTGGGTGCCGCCGCCCCGCCCGACATGGCCACGGCCAGCCGTGAAAACATCATGTAACTACGGCCCCGCCCTCTGAAAAATTATGCGTACTTACCTAGACCAGGTAAAAAAACTTGCAACTCGCTCGAAAACTTGGATTTCGCGATGCAGATTTCTGACTTAAAAAGGGGGCGCGCGCGATAATGCTCGGGGTTAAGAACTTGACGCCGCCGCGAGTGACAATGCCGAGTCCGCTTTTCAAAGCACTCGCCATAAAATAAACAGATTGCAGTCGAGCCGGCTGCTGAACCCAGGCAATGCACTCTCCACGGGGATTTACAGTTACATCGTCACGGCGAATCGATTCGGCCATTTCGTTTCGATTCCACCCCGTCGGTACCGTAATCACAAGGTGCAACCGCATTGTCCGCCTGAGCTGGTCTGGTCGGCAGTGCCTCGCCTGGCTGAGGCTGCGCTCGCCCCGGCCAGCAGGGCCTAGCTCAGGCTGGTCGCGCTGCCCACCCCGCCCCGCCCCGCCCCGCCCCGCCCCGCCCGGTGCTACACACGTTCGAGCACGATGCGGCTCCCCGTTGCCCCGCTGCCCCGGTATTTGGCCGAGAATAAATCACATTCAAATGAAGTGGCCATGCTCGGCGCCGCGGCTCGGCCGCGCTCTGGTCGGGTCGGGTCTGGTCTGATCGGGTGTGGGAGGCATGCCGACTGACTCATTTCGCATTCCGGTCGCAAATGCACTTTTGGTGTCCTGCCAGGCCGGGCCGGGTGAGCGCAGCCGGGGCGGTGTGATGCGGCCGGAGACGAGCTTACGCGGCCCGAACCATAGCAGGTGTCCTGCCGACGGGCCGCCTGCCTGCCCGCCCGGCCGGCTGCCAGCCCCGCCTGGGCAGGGCAGGGGCAGGACAGACCCCACGGGGGCTCCGTATACCTGACCCGGCCCGGCAGGCCTGTGCCAGCCTCGCCCTCCTCCTCCCCGAGCCGTACCGCGCCTCCCCGCGGCCGGACGTAGTCCTGGACCCCGAGGACCTCGACCTTCTCCGGCAGGAACAGGCGGAGGTGCGCGAGAGCCTGGCTGCGGGGCGGGGCTTCCACCCCGCCGACCTACACGGAGCGGAGCGGGAGTGCAGCACGGACGCTCCGCCCGCACCCAACCGGACCAGGACCAGGTGGTCGAGGAAGAGGACTTGTACATGCGTAGCCCAGCTGCAGCACTCGCCTGCAGTACACTAAGAGTTAGGGGTAGGCAGCCCTTCTTACCTTTCATCCGCGACAGCTTCAGACTCCCGCAAGCTTCATGGCCCGAGTACACTGTATCCACTGCTGCGAGTCTCAGCGCCCTCTCACAGAAAACTTGCACACACAATTTAGATTTCACGCCAGACACGCACACGCGAGCGCCGGCGGATCACAAAACACACACACACACGGAGATAATATCTTATTTTTTTGTATTTCTATCTCCTTGCGCTGTCGCACAGATATCACACAGACACACACTGTTGCACACTTCACACTCGCGGTGTATCCATGTTAGATTGCGCACATCCAAGAGTAATCCATGCTGGGAGGGGCAGAAGGCAGAAATAATCCGGGCTCAGGCCGATCTGCACTCACAGACACACTACACACACACACACACTGGTTGGGTTGTGGCTGCACTTCCGTTCCGTACGGAGAAGCGACGCTCAGACGCGAAGCGGCTCACGGGCGCGCGGAGCGAGCGACACGAACCGTGCTCGGAGAGAGTCGACTCGGCACTGGCGTCCAGCGCGGCTCTGCGGCCCGGGCTGGCTGCCAGCTCGCCTGGGCGGCCCTCCCCCCTCCCCGCTCCCGCTCCGCTCCGCGCCGCTCCGCCCGGCCCGGCCCGGCCGGCCCGGCCTCACTCACACTCTTCTTCCTCTTTGTGTTTGTGTTCTCCGCAGGCCAGGCGCAGAGAGTATAGCTCGCTCACCCTACCCTCCCCCCCGTCCCGCCGCCGCGCTGTTGCCGCCACCTTTGGGGTGGACAGCGCAGCTTAGTCCGAGCGGACTGCAAACGGCCGCCGCTGAAAGAAAACGGGACTTTCGAAATAATTGAGGAACGCGGGAAATCTAAAATATCATAGCGGTCGACGTGGACAGATTGCGTATAAACAAACACCCAGGTACAGAAAAAGACTCGTCTTCACTCCGTGGTGGCACTGTGTATCTTGCTCGGTATTGATCTTGTCAGTCATGCGAGGTGGTATTGAGTTATTCACGCACGCTAGCCGATTAAATATGTATTAAACGCTTCGAAATTATCTGGTGACGGACAGCACCAACAGAACACACTTATACAGCGTCCCAAACGTCCATCGCACACACGCGTAAATAAAGTTGACACATGCATCTCTCGACAATGTCTAACATACGCATTTGCCCCGAATACCTGGCAGCATGCCATGTCTTAGCTCTTTGCTCCTAACCACATGACCAGCCTGCACGGTCTCTGCACACGCATTCAGTCAGGCACGAGAAATGTTTTAACGGCATCAAAATTAAGCACGTTCGGGTAGTTTGAATGCCTTTCTAGGGGTGCTAATTTTTAATGCCTCTGCAAAGGCATTAAAATCTGTTTAGTTCTACCTTTGTTTTACCAGTGTCCGAATTTTAACCTAATAAATCATTGTTGAAAACCGAAATTCTCTCTCTCTATTCCCCCCCCCCCCTCTCTCTCTCTCTCTCTCTCTTTCTCCCTCCCTCCCCCTCTCTCTCTCCCTCTCTCTCTCCCTCTCTCTCTCTCGTGTGCAGCAGTAGCGATACCTTGGCGAGCTCAGCGGCCGGCGCGGCCCAACGGCAGCCCCCGACCTGCGGAACCAATGACCCGAAATAATCAAATCCAACCTCTAACGACGGCGTCGCGTCCAGCCGCTTGGAAGTGTGGCGTGGCGCGGCGCGGCGTGGCGTCGCGGTGCGGGAGGCTCAAATTTAGACATCAAGTCGGGCGCGCGGTGCGCCGCGCCGTGGGCTGTAATTACACCGCACAATTTGTCCTTTCGCGGCGAGGTGAAAGACATCCGCCGAATCACGCTCATTGTATCTGACGGCGGCATCAAATTCGTGCACATTGTGTTTCTCAACGAGTTCATCAGCACGGGGCGGCCATTCAGCCGCACCCTCCCTCCCCCAACCCCAACCCTTCCCTCACCCCGCACCCCCCGCCCCGCCCCGCCCCGTCCACCTTACGGACCGCCGCCACGGTCCAGGATCAGTGTACATTTGATGTGATCGCCCTTCATTATTCTCCATTCTTCTCAGTCTTCTATCCTGTTCGCACCTTCCCTTGTGTCTCCCAGAGCCCGCTGCGCGCCGCTGTCTCCCTCGCTCCAGCGCGAATAACCGGCCGGCGATAGGAAAGATCAGCCAAGTGAGCCAACAAACCTTCATTATTCGCGTTATTATCATGAGAATAATTATGCATGAGGGCGAGGGCGGTGATGTGATTTTCGTCGATGTTCTATTAGCTAGCAGCTTGACGGCTCGTGGTTTCGGAGAATAGAGGCAGGGACTGCCCGGGGGTGGGGGGGGTCAGAGGGGGAGACAGAATTGGGGGAAGGGGGGCAGAGCGAGGAGCGGACCTCAGCAACTAGGAAGGGTGCCGATTGGGAGCGCCGCGACGAGAGAGGACTTGCCGTCGAAAAGAAGAGATAGGGGCGCCTGCTGGGGCGCCACGCTCCGCCACGCTCCGCCACGCCACGTCCGTCTGCCAATAGTGAAGGTTTACATTCAGGGGCCCGGCCCGGCCCGGCCCGCCGCAGCCCAGCCGAGGAGGGGCAGGGGAGGGGCTCTGTTTCGTTTCAGACGGTGAGCCACCCAATCGGGACATGGCAGCACCCCCAAATGAAAAGCGCCAGCACAGGGAAAAAAATAAAACAGAAAAAAAAATTCGAAGCTGAGCCATATGTACATACCATGGAATGAGTTACAATTTACACCCAAATTTTGGAGAACCATATATTTAACCTGCAAGAAGGGCCCTCGGCTTGGTCCAACCCGCCCCGCCCACCACACCGTGCTGAAGGGCTGAAGTTTGGAGAGGGCGGGGCGGGGCGGGGCGGTCGGGCTCTCTAGTTGCGTTTCGCTTCAACGCAGGCTCAGACAAATATTCGCACTTCGCACTTTGGTTTTGACACGCGTTTTGTCCCGGCCGCGGCCGGGCTGGGCCGTAGTCGTGCGAATCAACTATGTTTGAAGTCGAATCGAATCGAAACGAATTTGAAAGTTTTTGTCGCTGTGCATTTTTTGCAGTTGCCCGAATCACAAGGACGGTATAGCTGGAAAAAACAATTGGTCCAAAGAAAAAGAAAATTTAAAAAAAATAAAAAATTACGCGGTGTTTGAACCTCTGCCCAGCGAGTGCTATGAGCAGCGTCGATGCCAATGACTCTACGCGGCCGGCGCAAGACTGGTCGGAGAGCAGGCGCACTCATGACACCGGGTTCGTTTCTTCGGTGACTGTGGCTTCTCGCGCAGCATGACTCCTAGTAGTCCGGCATCTGAAACCGAGGCGACGTAGCCGTGCCGGCATAGTGTCCGCACGGAAGGTCGCAGGACGGAGGTTCGAATCTTACCAAAACATTTAATTTTTCTGAGGACAACAATTTGGAGAGTGGAATTCAAGCCCCCCATTTCAACCGAGCTCCCTCGTGGAATAGCCGACGGTCTAGTGGTCTAGTGGTGCCGCGAAAGCCGTGGGGTGTCTGTGAGACTCGGCACATGGGGCCTGGTTCAAACCCAGGTAGGTTCTTCACTGGTAGCGACAGCGGGTTGCCAGGAAGTTCCGTCCCATGCCCACGACTGGTGGTCGGTCGTGGGGTCATAAGTCCTAGAATCTGGCTCCAAAAATAGCTATTCCATGCTCTGGGGACAGGGCAGTTCGGTTAACCACCGTACGACTAAATCTGACAGTACGGGGATCAAATCTGTCGAATTGCGCGACAGGATCGCAGTCAGAAAAGCACCGGTTCCCATAAGAACACCGAAGTAGTTGGCTGCCACGGGGGGTAAAAGCCCTGTGCCTGGCGGGAACCGCAACCTCCTTCGGGAGGTTTACTGTCGCAAAAATTTTCCATGTTTTCACGCCACCCTTTCATTCGCAGAGCACGTGTGTAATTTTTCAAGGTTCAGCTCGGTTTGGCTCCGGCTAACGTATAGATTGTCGCTGTTGCGCTTGTGACCCGTAGCGCTTGTAGCGTTTGTGACCTACGTCCGACAAAGCTGTTGCGATTGGAATACGAACTGTTCGCCCTGTATACCAGGCCGGGTCGGGGGCCGAGGTGGGCTGGACGCGGTCAGTTTCGCTCATTGCAAATGGCGCCAATAACACCTGATCCCTCAGAGGGCTTCCCCCCCAGCCCAGCCCAGCCCAGCGAGTGCCTTCACAATAAGCACTTGGGAGGCTGCGACATTTCCTCCTCCTCATTGTGCGCAGAAACTATCCCAACATAGATCATGAGGACCGAGGAACGGCAACGGCGCGCCAAGTTCGACAAAACTATTTAGTACGTCCGTGCACTTGGCACAGAGCGGGCCCCGCCCGGCCCCGCCGCCGCCACGCCTTTGCGGCAAAGTGTCTTCGTGTAATAGCTCTGAGTGCTCCTCGCTCCCGCGCACAGCGCTCTCTCGCTCCCGCGAATTTTGTGTGTAATTTGATGGTTCCCGTACTCCAATCAGCGAACGAAATATTCGGTTCGGCGACGACGACGGCAGCGCCTTGGTTCGGCCCCTTCCGCGAGCTGCCCCGCCCGCCACGCCCGCTCCGCCCGCCTCGCCCCGCCCGCCCCGCCGCGCCCCGCTAGTGGCAGCCAGGGGCATAAATCGGCTGGACCGGACAAGCCAGAGGCCACTTGAATGGCGTAGCCACCGTAGAGGAGGCGGAGGGAGTTGGGCCGGAGCGCGTGGAGGACAGGGGGCCACGCCGCCGCCGCGCCGACCCGAGGACGGCGGACGGTCTCTAGAACTCGAGAATCTATCGAGGGGCCATTTACAGCCCGAGGAAGGCCTCTCGACCTTAGGGGAGGGTCTAGCGAGGAGGGCCTTACATATCGGCTCATGGCAGAGGCCACGGGCCAGCCGGGCGGGGCGGGGCGGGGCGGCAAGGGTGCTCTCCTACTCGCTTCTGCTGCTGCTGCTGGGCCTCGGCTTTCGACTCGACTTGAGGGCGGTAAAGATCTCGTTCCACGGGCCGGGCCAGGCCGGGCCCATTAAGTTTCTGCTTGGTCGACGCCACCACCCGCCCCGCCCCGCCCCGCCCCACCCCGCCTCTGCAGGGGCGACAAGGGTGGAGGGAGGAAGGGTTCTTATGGGGTCGGGTCGTTTCGCAATGTTGTGTCTCGCGATTCACCGAATGCGGGGCGGGGGGGCGCTGCGCGAGCCCCACGGGGGGGCTGCGAGACCAGGGGCTTCAGCAGAGGCGGGCCCGTGCGGTGCGCCCCTCGCTTCTGCTGGCGGGGCGGGGCGAGGCGGGGCGCGGGCTTCGCACTGGGGCACGGAGGCGCCCCACAGAGAGGCCCCGCAGGGGCGTGGCAAGCGAGGCCAACGGATCCCCCGCCCGGCCCGGCCCGGCACTGTGCATGGCCTAAGCCCCACCGCGCGCTGGTGGTGAGGAATTAGCAACAAGTTCGAAGAAGATTAAATGGTCGCACAGCATCAGCGGCAGACCCCCTCCCCCCCAGCGCCACTCCCGGACCAAATTTGAATGCGACCTGAATGCGCTTGTGCCTGGCCGCGCAGTTCGTGCTCCACTGCGGCGAGACCCGCCCCACCCCCTGCGTTACCCCCAGCTCCCCCGTTTTTCACGCTCTCCACGCGGTGGATGAAAATACACTCGGTTAATCACGTAAGTTTGACTTACTTAGTTTGTCCCGGCGGCGACGCCCGCCTCTTTGCTCGGGGTAAGTGCCCCCGCCACGCCGCTCCGTGCAGTGCGTGCGCGCGCGCGTGTGTGTGTGTGTAAGTTGGCAGTCCTGGCGATGATATACCGCGCAGCAGGGAGATCAAGTGCTGCTGTTGGCTGCACTGCCGCGAGTTATCAAAGTGCCGTAAGTTGCACGTGTGATGGTGGCTGGTATAGGCCCTCGCCATACAGGGGCTCACGGGGGCGGCGCGGGGCGGCGGGGGGCGGCGGGGGCCGCGCGGGAGGCGCTCAGACAATGGAGTGTCATGATGGACAAGCATGCGCCGCACCGCGCCGCCGCATGCCACCCTGTTAGCCAGGCGAGAGCCGCGCCGCGCCGCGCCGCACTGTGCGCTAGCCGTGCAAGCTGGTCTCCGCGGAATGTGTTTCCTAAGCGACGGAGGGGGTCGGAGAGGGGGAGAGAGAGAAGAGAGAGGGGGGTAAAGAGAGAAGGTAGAGCGAGGTGGTGCGGCACATATGTGCGAGAGCCCAACATGGGCAGCGTTCATCCAAAGTGTGCAATCTACTGTCACCGCCCCGGCCGCCTGCGCCTGCCCTGCCAGCACGCTCGCCTCCAACAAGGCCGTTTACTTGGATGTTGCGCACGATGACTTAGCCAGCTGGGGCGAGCGGTGCGTGCTGCCCGCGTCTACCTGCCTGCCAGCCGGCCGCCGCTAATAAGACGGGTTACAGCGACGTTTATTGACAATCTGTAGTGTTTCAGCACAAACACTGACGAGAAAAGTTGTTTTCTCCGTTGTAAACGTGTGATCTGGGGCAAGGCTCACCTGTGACACTGCATTTTATGAACACAACCTTTTGCGCGTGTGTGGATTGGCTGAGGGGTAGGCCGTAACATATTCGGTGTGAAATATGTGAATGACTCGGATGGATGTAAACCCATAAGCATCTGTCAGCGCCAGGCCAGGCGGCGCCAAAGGTATGTCAGGAAGCTGCGTCCCCTGAAGCTCTCTGACTCTAGTCCACAGAAAAGACTCCTCTCCTCTCTCTCGCCACTCCCGCTCTCCGGTGCGGGCTGGGGTGGGGACCTCGGCTCTCACGTGGAGAGGAGAGGGAGAGCAGCAGGGTCCTCTCGTTGCCAATCACGCCCTGCCAAATAAAGGAGATTAACTATGCGGTAACTAATACAAAATAAATATTTTCTGAGCCAGCAACCCCTTGGAAGTAATTAATTTTACCGCCTCCCGCTTCCCTTGTCCAGCCCCTCCCCTTCTCTCTCCCTCTCGGTGGACAGGCGGTCCGGCCGACGCGGGGCTGCGATGTCCCCGACCAGCCGCGCCTCCCTCCCGCTGCTCATCCATCTTTGCATACGATCCTGCCTCTCTCTCTCTCTCTCTCTCTCTCTCTCTCTCTCTCTCTCTCTCTCTCTCTCTCTCTCTCTCTCTCTCTCTCTCTCTCTCTCTCTCTCTCCGCGGTCCAGTTCCCACACCTCTTCTGCTTCTGCTTCCACATTCTTGTCGTCAAATTTCGCCCGCCGACAAACGATATACACCCCTGCTCACAGTGCCATGGACACGTTGGGAGTCGCCACTCAGCAAATGGCAGTGATCCTGCTCTCCAACCAAACTTGCCCCGCACCACGCTCTGCCACGCTCTGCTCCGCACGCGGCAGCAACAAAACGCCCCCCCCCCCCTTTTTCAACCCCGGCGGGGTTTTCAGCGCGCCTCTCCAGAGTTCCCGACCGGCACGGCACATCTTTTCAGCGACGCTGCAGCGGCCCGGCGCGGCGGCAGAGGAGGCGAGGTGAGCGGCTCACTCCCCTCCCTCCAGCCATGGGATGGAGCAAGGCTTGGCCGGAGATTTGCCTCCATTGTAAAAAAAAAATTGCCATAATTTCCCGATTTGGGTTGCAGCGGATATAAAAAGCATCCGACAAACGGGCGTCCTGGAGGACGAGCCCCGGTGTGTTGCAAACCTGTCGCGAGGGATCATGGGGAAGGGGAGGGCGGAGGGGGCAAAGCTTATTAAGGATTTATTTCCAGGTCTCCGCTATTTCAGTCAGGGTATAGGCGAGCGCGCGGAGCGGAGCGGGAGCCCTGTCATGAGAGGAGCTGGCTGCTGGAGAATAAAAACAAGACAGGGGTAATAAATACATAAAATAAGTCTTTTATTACACAAGTCTTGGGTTTAGCGCTGGTACATTAGTCTCTGACATATGGTAACGTGTTAACTGGGATTAATGACATGGACGGAACGACGGGCCCGGTGGGCAGCGTTAGTAAGTGTGTGTATGTGTGTGTGACGCGAGCGTATCACGTGTTTGGTGAGGATCTCTTCTCTGTTCTCGGGCCTGGGGTGCAGGCGGGCGTGGCGTGGCGGGCGGTGGTGCGCTTCTCTGCTGCATCCTCCAGGAAGCAGCACTCGATGTAATGGCGGTTTCACAGTTGCGTTCTCTCGCGGGCAGGCAGGGGTGACTTCACATAGCTAATCGACTAGATGAGATGAGGTGCGTACCTCCCCGGCCCAGAGACGTCACAGCCACATACATGCATTTTATTTTCTGGTCGAGTCGGGGACGGCATCTCTGCGGCCAGCCACACCGGTGCTGCCGTCCCGTCGCCGCGTACTTCAGCCAGAGTGGTGTTAGGGTTTGCCCCTGAGGGTGTTGCCCGGGGCGGTGGCCGCCCTCCTGACGGGCGGCGGCGTGCTGGGGGCGGCCGCCGCCGCCGCACCGGCCCCCGCCCCGGCGCCGGCCCCAGGCCCGGCAGGCAGCCCGTGGCCCGACAGCGGCCTGGCCGTCGGGGTGACGCTGCGGGCGCGCCGGCCCTTGAGGGAGTTGTAAGGCGAGCTGCCGCGGGAGAAGTGCTCCTGCGCGTACAGCAGCACGCCGATGTCCCGGTGCCCGGCCTCCATCGCGATGCTCAGCGCCGTGCTGCCGTCCTGCCAACAGAGGAGACAGACCAACATGATCACGATGCAGGAACACGCTGACGAGGTAGACGCACGTTAACACCGTGTAAAGCTCAGCTTAAGGTGCGTCTACTACCATGTTTCATTCATCTAGTTTCGTTAAGTTGGCTAACCGCAGTGGAGGGCCGTCAACAAGCGCATTGTGTGTGGTGTGCCCAGCCCAGCAGTACCCGGCCCCGGCCGCCAGCCCCACCAGCAGCGCCAGCACGAGCAGCCTACTCTCTGGACGGCGGCAGAATCGCAGAAAATTTAATTTGCTGCGGTCACGACGGGGCAGCCGCGGCGGGGAGGAAGCGGGGAAGGGACGGCGACCTACCACCGAGTGAGCCGGGAGCGTTCCTGGACAATTATATGAGGGACGAGCGCAGAGCTAAGTATACGATAAGGCGCAGAGCGAGAGAGAGAGGGAGGGAGAGTGAGGGAGGCAGGCAGACATAGGGGGGTGGGGGGAAGTGATGGTATGTGATGTCCAAACGGGGAATGCGACTGAGAAACTCGACAATATAGTGGTTGCCGGAATAAACTGCCATGTCGTCTCCCAGCCCGGCTAGGGCTGGTCGCTGAAAGTTTTCACCCCCTTCCCGTTCCCCGCCTTGCCCTCTGGTCCTTTCACCGAGTGCTTCCGGGAGGGGCGCAAAGGGGCTGAGACAACAGCTGCAGCCAGGCGGCCGCGCCGCGCCCCACTCCACCCTACCCCGCCCCCTCCCGCACAGACAATAATACTTTGATCATAAGAGGTTGACGGAACAGTACGGCTGGCTCTTTGGAATCGGCACGGAGGGCGTCCGAACTTGGCAGCGCCGTGGAGGAGACCTCCATGGCAGTGAGCCGCCGCCGCCCCGCACGCAGCCCGGCACGTCAGAACACAGGGAGAGATGAAAACGGGGCAGGACTAGACGTCAGAACGCTCTGCAACGCGCTCTGCAGGGCGGGCGTGAGGAGGGAAGGAGGGCTATATAGAGACGTAGTCGCAGGTGACAAGGCAATGGGCAGAGATGGCTGACAGCGGGGGGGGGGGGGGGGGGGGGGGGTAGGAAGGGAGGGGGAGGTGGAAGGGGATATGGAAAGGGGAAGGGAAACAAGGGAAGGGAAGAGAAGGGGAGGGAAGAGGAGAGTCCGAGCGGCTGGCCAGCGGAGGAGCGAAGCGGAGCAGCCCCGGGCCGGGACCATGAGGGCCATGAGCGGGCCAGAACCGAACCGAACCGAACACCCCTCGCAACTGGCCCAACAAAGCGCGAACGTCATCTGAGACGTACTCGAGAGTAGAGAGCAGGGCCGGGCCAAGAGCGCGCCCCGTCAGGGTCCCAGACCACTGCCACCCCGCGCCAAAAAAAATTACACCTTTTCCCCCGGTAAGAAACATTCAAAGAAGTATTCTTGGCGGTTTTCTTGTCGACCTTCGAACAGAGCAGAAGACCGTAGCTCTTGCTCCGGCCCGAGCCGAGCACGCGCCTCAAGCAATACGGTTCGTCCAGCTCAGCCCCGCTCCCGATGGCGGCGCTGAGCTTAAACTGACTCCACTGTTCCGGATGTCAAGGCCGGGCCACGCTGGAGCAGCAATCTCGTCAAGATATCGTCGCGACCCGCCCTTGGCCGGGCCGGGCAGGCGGGGCGGGGGGTAGGGTTGAATGGGGCGGGGCGGAGTGGGGTGGAGCGGGTAGAATGTCTTCCTCCATGTGGCCCGTGGCCCGGCCGGCCGGCCCCAGTAGTACAGTCGCATTTCCCCGCTGTGCTACCCCCGCCCCCGCTGCTGCCGCTGGCTGCTACCCCACCGCTCCTGCTTCCTCCAGCCATGCCAGTCAAGATGGATTGTCGATAATGTGCGACTCATGGCGTAGCAAGTCCTCAAAAACGATTTCGCCCTCGCAACTGGGGGCGGAGGCGAAGGGGTTCTTGCAGCACTGCGCTCTGCACGGCGTGTGCGTGCGAGGAAGTCGTAGGCACGAGATAGTGTTGGGCGGGGCGGGGTGGGCGAGGCGAGGCGACGCGACGCGAGGGGTCCATACTAAACATGAACATCATCACGCCAAACTTACCCCGCCCCGCCCCACCCGGGCAACGGGCCATCGCACCAGGCGGGGCAGGCCATGGGCAGGCCGGACGGGGCGGGGCGGGATGGGGCGCGTGGGCCTGTAGCACCGGCCCGGCCTACGCCGCGCCACCCCCTGCCCCTAGTCCAAGCGATCGGGCCTCCCGGACAAATATGTTGTACATGAGGGCTGGGGGCTCGAGGCGGGGGCGGGGGCGGGGGCGGGGCGAGGGCACACGGGCGGGCCGGGGCGGGGCCGGGCGGGCACGGCGCCCGGACACTGGGCCCCATTGTTTAGGGTTACTCGGGCCGCTTTATTCCAGTCAATGGAAGGGCCGGGCATGAATTGTGTGAGGGGCCTGGGGAGGTGGCGCGGGGGAGTGGGGGCGAGGAGGGGGCCCGGGGGGAGGGGGTAAGGGCTTCCGAGGGGTCAACGACGGTCGAATTTCATCCCAGTCAGCTAGGCAGCAACGCGCGGCAAGCTATCTAACAAGCTCATTTATGCAAATTAAGCCTTCCCCTCGCTCGGCCCCTTGACCTCGGCCAGGCAGGGTCCGTGGTGTGCCTTTCCGCCTCCAGCAGCAGCAGCAGCCGCAGCAACAGCAGCAGCAGAGTGCGCCGCCCCGCCCCGCCCCGCCCCGCCCGCAGCGCTTCCGGAAGGACGAGGCATTTAGTCGGATTATTTGTTAAAGTTCTCTCTCTCTCTGTTCCTCCCCCGTCCTCGTCTTCTCTCCTCTCGCCTCCTCCCTGCCCCCTCCTTCCTCTGAATCTACGTCTCGCATTGTCCCTTAACTCTTTTTCTCCAAAAACTTCAAAGAGAAAAAACAAAAAGCGACATCATATTGTAAGCAACCTGGCGCGACACTTTGTGGAATTCATTCTGCCGCGCCTGCCCGCCTGCTCTGCCCCCTCCCCCACCGGACCTGCCCCTCCGGCCTGCTGCCCAAACGGTTCAATACCGCAAAAGCTTCCTCTTTCTTCCCCCGTCTGGAAAAAAACCAAAATTTTACTCTCTCCTCCCGTCTTTAAATAGATCCCCTCCCCTGGCCCCTGGCCGCCTCCGCGCTTTAGAGGACCGCCAGGGCGGAAAAGAAAAGGAAGAGAAGGGTTGTGTGAAAGGCGTAACGCTCCTCCCCCCCTCCCCTCCCCGCCGCACCCGCGGTACGCCTCGCGTTACGCCTTGGCAACGCGACCGGAAAATGAGAAAAAGTCTCTGTGGTCCAGAAATCACCACCCACCCGCAAACGGAGAAAAAAACAAATAAAAAGGAAAGTAAAAGAACGGCAGCTCCCATGCAAACGCGAAGGCAACCTGTGTGGAACTTGTAGCGCGATATGGATATGCATAGTGTCTGGCCCCTCGATCAGACAACCCGCCCCGCCCTGTTGTGTACTCACCTCGTTTGCGCCGCCAGCCCGCCCCGCACTGACTTCACTCGGAAGGGCAAACTTCCTCGAATTGCCTTATTTTCACTCCCACTTTACAAATCCATCTCAAACCCTCACTGCCTCACTGTGGTCCGTGCGGGGCGGGCGGAGGCCTAAACATCCGGACCGGTCCGTACCGGTGTGAGATACAGAACCCTAAAGAACCTACCCCCAGGGTACTTAATACCTGTGGTAGGCTACCACCATCCTGGGATGACCCACAAGAAGGCCGATGCAGGATGATCATACCTCCCCTAGCCGCAACCAGACTTTTAGTAATTTAGAGTCACCGTGTTTAGAGTGTCCACCCGCTGAGCTGCCGCAAGCTCCGGGCCGGACCGAGGCGGGGCCGCGGGGCGCCGGGGCGCCAGGGGCCGAGCAGTGATCTGGTCGCCCCCTCCCAAAGCAGACCTTATCACTGTTTTTCCTCTAGTTTATTTTTCCTTTTTCTTATTTCCCTCGCCCCCACGTCGGCAATAAGAGACTGTGTGTGGATGGTAGCAGGAAGGGGGAAGGGGGAAGGGGATGGGGGGGGGGGTGAGGTGGAGCGGCGCGGCGCGGGGTGGGGCGGGTTTCTGGGCCGGTGAGCTTAGCGAGGTGCAGTGGCAACACGGAGGGGCAAAGGGCTGCCGCAGGGAGCGAGGCGGGGCGGGGCGGAACGGGGCTCACTCCCCTCATGCATCTTCCTCAGGGGCGGGCTGGGAGTGCTGACTTGTTATCCAGCCCACCAGTCACACCCGGCCCGGCCCCTGCCTGATCCGCCCCTGCAGAGGCCCTCCTGGGGTGAGATGCACACGCCGCTGCTGCCACAACCCCTCGCGGGGCGGGGCGGGGCGCGCAGGCAGGGCTGGTTAGAGCAGAGGGTGTTCTCGTCAGGGTCAGCAGACTCACCGGGCTTTGCTCCTGGAAAGCAGTCCGGTGCGCGAGTTTATGTCGCTCTCCGCTCCGGGCGGGTCCGGCCCGGCCCGGCCCGGCCCGGCCCGACAGCGCGTGTGTGTGTGTGCTTTTTTCAGAATGCTAAGTAGCATGATACCCCGATGGATTGCAAGCTGCCCCCCCCCCCCCTCCCTCTCGCTCTCCGTCTCTCTCCCTCTCTCTCGCAATATAACAGCGAGAAAACGGAAAACTACGCGGAATTCGGGGTAATCGTGTTGTTTCCCCTACTCCCCCCCCCCTCGGCGTTTTCTTATTCCTTTTAAAGAATGTCTCCCACCACCAGCTCGGCCCGGCCCGGCCCGGGCTGGCCCGACATGCACGCTTCTTTTTATTCCCCTCCAGGGCAACAAACTGCAGCACGCCCCTAAATGGGTGTCGGAAAGGGATGCGAGGGGGTGGGGGAAAGGGGGAGGAAGAGAGGGGAGGGGGGTGATTTAGGAGCGAGGGGGATGGAGAGGGGGTTGGAGGGGAGTGACGGGTCGCTATCGCGGGCGCCTACCTCAACGGGGCCGTGGCGAGGCACGGGGCGAAGCTTATTGTGAAATTTATGCACCCTCCCTTCAGCCCCCCCTCTCCCCCCCGCGCAGGCCCTCATGGTGCGTTATCAGTGGCCAGCAGACGGGTGTACAACAACCAGGCGCTCCGTGTAACTACAGTGCTTTAACGTGCACATGCTTTTTAGTTTTATTTTTTACCGTTTCTAAGACGAGCGCCGCCGCCGGCGCCGCCTCGCGGTCTGGAAGTCAGCCGACCGCGGCGCAACAGAGGTTTTCTTTCAAAACACAATATTGTCCTTGTGCCCGTTTTACTTCAAGGGCCACGGGCACACAGCTGTCACACATGTTTAACATTTATCCGCCGTTTCTTTTCGTTTTTCCGAAAAAGTTTTCACAAGCGTAATTTTACTGTTTTCATTTGTAAATTTTTACTAACACGAAAATTTGTGATTCTCAGAGGCACTGAGTCGCAAGCGTCGCGAGCCCCTGGCACAGGCTGGGGCGGGGCGGGGCGGGGCCCTCGGGTAGGACAAGCTCCCCGCCTCCGCCCCACATCGGAAATGGAGAGTGGATTAACAGCGATTGTCATTACCTGATCCTCCGCCCTGCTCCGCCCCCGCGAGCCGCCCCCCGCTGGTGCAGCCCCGCCCCGCCCCGCCCCGCCCCGCCCCGCCCCCGGGTCGATACCGGCTGCAAGTGCGGTGCGGGCGCGCCCTGGCCCGGCCCGGCAGGCCCGGCCGAGTGAGTGAAGTGGGCTGATTGTGCAAGGGGTAGCAGTGCGGGGGTGATTGCCGGCAATAACGTTGACAGAGTCACCACGCGGTGCCCCGCCCCGCCCCGCTCCGCCACGCCCCGCCTCGCTCGGGACAGAGCAGGATGGGCCTCCTGTAAGTGCACTCTAGGTCGGAGTGATTGTCCACCACGAGCTAAAGGCTGATAGGCTGCTCCAGTCTCGCCCGCCGCGCCGGGGGACCGGGCCGGGGGGTCTCAATTCTGCCAGTTCCGATGCTGACGACCGGTTTGTGACAGACCGAATATGCTTTGAAAGCATTTCCATTGCTTTTGCCCGAAGTAATTTTTAATGCAACAATAACCTTTTTCAGTGACTTTATACTTTAAGTGTCCAAACATGTGCGGCACGGGCACAGGAGACTTTCTCGTTCGTTGTCCTGCAGTGGTGTCCGGCAGCGGTTGCAGTAACACGCCCCCGTTATTGTTACATTTTTTTCTTTTTTCCAAAAGTCTCTTTTTTTTTCAATCCTCTCCTCCCAGCAGCTTCGGTCTTTTTCCTACCAATGGACTGCGTGGGGATGGTGTTGCCTCCACTCCCTCTCCCAGTCTGACTCTACACAAGGGCCTTGATTCAGAGCGACATCAAAACCGACTCCGGAGCGCGGCACGGAGGGGGGGGGGGGGGGCAGGGCGGTAGAGTGGCGTTAGAGGAGGAGGGATGAGGCAGGGTGGGGCGGGGCGGGGTATGAAAGCAACATACGAGCCGCTTGTCTATCGCGGATGTGATCGGCTGGGCTGGGGTCGCTTCCTCCGCTGAGCCGAGGCGAGCAGAGCAGAGCATGCCCTCTGTTTTACATGAAGCGTGCGGAGCTGGCCGCGGCGGGGTTGGGCGCAGCGGGGTTGGGCGCGGCTGGGCGCGGGCGCGACCGGTGGTCGGGAAAATCACAGGACACAATGCTACTGGGGAAGGGGTGCGGCAAAGGAAGGAGGCGGGGGCTTTTCTTTCGATGCACCAAAGAGGGCGCGGAGGGGGTGGAAGGGGGGGTGCACGACAAAGGTTCGCGGCAACCGGAAAATGAAAGGCACGGCGCCAGGCCACGTGACGTGACGCACCGACGTGACCCCCACAGGGGCACTACGGGTGTGACCAGGAGGGGGAGGAGAAAACCCCCGTAGGCCACGACGAGGGGCCCTTCACAATAAGTTCAAGCGTACACCAACTTTTCTGCGGTTTTTAGTGATTTATACTGATTTTTTCCCCTTAATTTTTTTTCTTGATTTTTTTTTCTAATTTTTTCCCTGACTTTTTGTGGGCCGAGCCCCTGAGCCGTCACCCAGCCCGTCCATACTCACGTGGTCCACGACGGTCACGTCGCAGTCGGGCTGCGCGAGCAGCACCTTGATGATGTCCAGGTGGCCGTGCTCCGCGGCGCACATGAGCGCCGTGCTGCCGTCCTCGTCCTGGATGTTGACGTCGGCGCCCGCCTCCAGCAGCAGGCGCACCGTGTCGAGGCGGCCGTGCGACACGGCCAGCATCAGCGCCGTCTGCCCGTGCTGCAACACCAGGAAGGGGTCAGGGTCGCGTCGCCGTCAGGTGCGAGGTACCTACAGGGGGTGGGGCCCGGCCCGCCCCCGGCCCGCCCCCGCGCGGCGTAAGCTGCTGCAGCGCGCGCGACATCGACCGTCCGAGTGCACAAGTGGACTACATCGAAGAAAAGTATGACGCTTTGTTCTAGATTTGAATACCGATGACTCCTATGGGCGGGTGGGTGTTGAAGTCTCCTCCAGGATACGGCTGCCTGCTGACAGGCACAACCTCTGGAGCACTTATCGCGGGATCTCCGCCGCACGCACGGGCGCTACATATGACGTATGAGAAATAGACGTATGTAAGGCGGGATTGTCCAAGTCATACCGACACGCGCGCGTGCGGCCCAGGGCGGCGTACCGCGGGCCGCGGCCCGGCCGCCCACAACGTTCAAGCCAAATGAGATTTAAGTTTTACACGTCAGACCTCAGATATGGCGCGCGCATGGAATATATATATATACACACTACTCTTGTGGCTGGGGTGTAATTTACGCCATTTTTGTTTGGCGTGGCGAGGGCAGGCCAGGCCGCAGTGCATGGCGCCCCGCCCCGCCCGCGCCGGCCTGGACTGCACAGACATCGCAATGCCAGCGGTGCGGGCGGGGCGGGGCGGGACTCGCTCGGCCTTGGCGCCCCCCGCCCCGCCCCGGCTCCGTTGGCGCGCAGTGCGCGGCAGGCTGGGCGCGGTATTGCACACCTTGGTAATACCGTAACACCCGCCCGGTCCGGTCGCGTGCGAGGCGCGGCGGCGCGGCGCAGTGGTGGTCAGCGCGAGCGGGCTTAGGCCCTCCCCTCCCGCACCGTGACGACCGGAGCGTCCGAAACGGTCCGCAAGCGTCACTCCGGCCCGGCCCGGCCCGGCGGGATGGGACGGGATGAGGCCGCGGGCCGGGCCGGGCCGTCACTGACGCACCTGCTGCTGCAATGGACCCGCAAACGACCACATCAAACCTTACGCTCTTTTATTTTTGAGAATGAAACGCTTTCAACACCGCGGCAGGGCGGCACTTGCGCGTGGGAGAGCTAGCGTCACAGGAGTTAAGTTTCGTGAAAAATCACAACAGTTGATCGGGTGTGAACGCCGCGCAGCGCCGCTCCATACCGCCGTGTCAGCGCGCCCCTGACCTTCCTGGCAGCATGGCTTTGACGGGAAAATACCCTGTGGTCGGCACATTTTCTTCGTCTGACATTCGCCCCGATATCTGATTCGCACTCGAGGGGCGCGAGCGGGCGGGGCGGCTAAGGCAGGACACGGATAGGGCCCGGGCCGGTGCGGAACACCCCTCATACATTTCCTCGACCATGGCGGCTGGGCGACCCTGGCCCTGGGCCTGCAGCTCCGCCATGGCGTGCCGTACCGTACCCGTACCGCGCTGCACCGACCTGTCCCGTCTGCCCCGCCCTGCCTAGCCAGCGTTATCCGCGCTGCATAACGCTGACTCGAGGTGAGGTAAGGTGGGAACAAAATACCCACATTTTCCACTCGTTCCGCCCCGCCCCGACCCACCGCGGCCCGCTCCGCCTCGCTGACATGGAGAGCGTTTGGCCTGACTGACTTGGACATGGAAAGGCGGCCAAGTCGAGTGCAGCGCGCCGCGCAGAGCCGTGAAGTGCCATGCGGTGGTGCAGTATACGCCTGACTGACAGCCACATTGTCGACACTGACATTGACCCGGACCGCGCTGAGCTGGCCGGGCCGCGACCAGAGGTATCGACCAACACAACGCGCGCAGGGCGGGGCGGGGCGGGGCGGCGAAACATAAGGTGGAAATAATGACGACCTGGCATAGCACTGCGGAGTGGCACGACTGGCGCACCATATTACACACCGTGAAAAACGTTGACTAGGGTGACCGCGAAAATATAAAACTTGCGTGTTTTATAAAAGTTTGATAAAACTTTTAAAAAGTTCAACCCCGGGCGACGGTACTCCCCGGGTGATGTTATTACCGCTTAGGCAATGTGACCGCCGCCGCACTCAAGGTGTAAAGTAATCTACCTGACAAGGCGTTTCCTCGGCGACACCACACGAAGAAGTGCACCGCAGAGGACATTATTTTTCGAACAAACACACAATACGTCGCGCAAGAGTGGGAATCGAGCTGCTGATCTCTCTGTCTCTTCAGCCCCGCCCCGCCCCGCTCCGCCCCGCAGGCTCTCAAGCCTCCCCACACCTTCGCTTTGCTTTTGCCTCGATTTATGGTGGCAGTGGGGAAGTAGGGGGATAAGGAAAGGGTTACGCTCTCCGGGGCCCGGGCGGCCCGGGCAGCGCCGCGCGGAGACAGGCCGGAGCAGAGCACCGGGGCCGGAGGCGGGCGGGGCGGGGGCGGGGCGGGGGCGAGCCGAGACGCTAGTCTGCCCTTGGGGGTCTCCACACCACATCGCCCCCTCATGCCCGTATTTCATCTCCTATTGTACAGGGCATTTCAATTGCACCGCACAGTGTGGCGTGGCGTGGCGTGGCGTGCGGAGCGGCGAGGCGAGGCGAGCGCCTTCTGGGTGGCATACCGTCATCTGGAGCTGGGCCGGCCGCCGCGCCCCGCCGCGCCCCGCCGCGCCCCGCCGCACCACGGCCCCGCGTGGGGCGTCATTCCCACGCCCCTTTCACGCCCCTCTGGAGGCAGCAGCCCCGCTCTAACTCCTACCCCTTCCCGTCCACCCGCTACGAGGGCATCTTCTCCCCGCCAACCGAAGCCCTAACTCGGCCCTTCCCCTTCCCCGCCCCCGGCCGGTGGACAAACACCACCACAAACTTGCGGCATAGTCCTGCGGCCCGCCCCCGCCCCCCGCCCGCCCTGCCTGGGTCAGGTGCAGGTCATGGCATAGTCCGACGGACCCGGCAGTAAACCCTTCAGCAACGCACCCGCTTGGTCGTGCGCTACTACCCTTGCCCCCTAGCAAAACTCAAGGTACGTCGCTATTGCCTGCTGCACGGCCCCGGGCCCCGCTTGGCTCGCAGCGTCACACACCCCCCCCTGCCCTAGCAAGAGGTTCATCAACTATTTCAATGAGCCTCGCTGCGCCCCGCCTCGCGTCTCGGGTGGGGCGCCGGCCGGTGACACATTCCGTCAGCTAACTGAACGCAAAATAGAGCTCAAAACTTTATACACGAGGACGGAGCGCAGCGGGACGAATACTTGCGCCGCTGGTAACAGCGTGACTCGTTAATAACTTTAGCCTGGTACTGATGGGGAGGGCAGCGCAGGCGGGACGGGGCGGGGCGGCCCTCGGGAGGAAATATGGCGGAGCCACGCCAGTCCCAGTCCATCCCTCAAGCTCCACGCCGAGCTGCAAATGTGGTCCTGCCGCCGCCGCCCTGCGCCGCCTAGTCCGCTTTTATGAACGACGAGTCCTCGCGCAGGACCCGCACACACACACACACACAGAGCTTTACATGCCCACTTAGTGAGGTAGCAGCGCGAAGCACACGTCCTGCGCTGCGCTGCGCCCGCAGCAGAACGAAAATCTACTCTGTCCTCGTCTGGGGGAACGTGTGTGTGTGTGAGTGTGAGTGTAAGCGTACACACGCCGCGCCCGCCCGCCCGCCGCACTCGCGCACAGGTATGTAAAGTCGAGGAATGGACTGCGGCAGTCCAGTCCAGTCCAGCCCCGTCGCCTGGCTGTGGTCGGGCCGGGCCGGGCCGGGGCTGCACGCTCTCCGCGGCCGTGCACAGCAGGACCTCAGGGGCCTAATTAGGCAGGTGGAGAGTGAGTGAGAGGGAGAGGGAGCGAGCGCGGCCTCCTCCATATGCCGCGGCGCGGCGCGGCGAGGAGTCAGTGAGCGGATGGTATGCGCTGGCTCTGACTGGCCGTGCTCGCGCTTCAGCCCCGCCCCGCCCCGCCCCGCCCCGCCCCACTCCACTTCTCACGACACGAGCCCTCGTCAACCCTTCCTATAGGCTGCCGGACCGGACCGGACCGGACCGCGCGGGAGAAAAAAAAGAAATTGGATAAATGTGACAGCTTTGGCGGGAGCTGTCATATCAAACTGTCCGAGTTCCCTACACTGAAAAAAAAAACCTAAGCCACCGAAGCTGATATATTTCCTGATATTGAGACTACTTGTGTTTTTTTTTTTCCTGTCGATCAATTTTTCTTTCCAGCTATACCGTCGTTGTGACTTGGGCAACTGCAAAAAAGCACAGCGACTCCGCTCCTCACCTGCTTGGCGCGCTGGTTCACGTCGGCCAGGTGGAACAGCCTGCGCACCACGTGGCGGTGCGTCTCGGTGCGGACCTGCGCCAGCGAGACGAGCATCACGCTCGTGTAGCCCGCCGTGTTGACCACGTCCACGTTGCACACCTTGGAGTCCAGCAGCACCGACACCACGTCGAAGTTGCCGTGCGACACGGCGTAGTGCATGGCAGTGTTGCCCTGGAACAAGGAGCAGGTTCGTTGTAACTTTTGCTGACATTGTTATAACTATAATAATATTAAAAATCGCGGGAAAAAAATGACGACCGTAAGACAATAAAGTCAAAGCCGGCCTAGGTGGTAGAAAAGTTCAGTCACATAAAGTTAAAAATCGGAGCCTGATCGGCTACATCAGTGTAATTAGTAAATTGGACGAAAAGCGCCTTTGGCATGCTCAAAATTTCCCAGCCGTTTAGCACGTCGTGACAGTCAGCACGTTGCAGCGCAGGGGCCGCAGGCGGGGCGCGCAGGCCCTGGGTCGCCCTCCGAACCCCACCCGGCCCGGCCCGGCCCGGCGTGCCGCACATGCCTAAGCAAACGTCCCGCGACCACGCCGCACCAGCCGCACGGCCCGGCCGGCGAGGCGAGGCGAATCGCGGCGACATTCGTTGTGTTCCTGGCGCTGTAGTGCATGATTTCCCACAGGCCGTCCCGTGCGCGCCAGCGGCTGCAGCACACGCTAAGGGGGTCCCCGGCGTGGTGACGGGTGGGGCGGGGCGGGGCGGGGCGGGAGGGACAAGGACGGGGCGCTCCGCTCCGCCCCTCTTCCCCCTCGCGCGCGCTACGCAGCGCCACACCACACCACGCCACCGCGCCCCGACCAGTCCGGCCGGCAGCGGCGAGCGCCTGCCGCCGCGAGGGTAGGCCACCCATTGTGCGTGCGAGCGCCGCGTGTCGTGTCGAGACTGTCGGCCTCGACACCCTACCCGGCGGCGGGGCGGGGCGGGGCGGGGCCCAAATGTGTGTGTGTGTGTGTGTGTGTGTGTGTGTGTGTGTGTGTGTGTGTGCCAGCGCGGGTAGAGCCTGTTTGACACGCGGAAGGTCAGAGGTCGGGGAGGGCAGGGCGGCCCGGCGAGTAGGCTGTCGAGTATAGCCAGGGCACTCACACGAGAGTGGGAGAGAGAGAGAGGGGAGGGGGGGAGTGGGAGACAGAAAGATAGAGACGCACTCGCCTCTCCCTCTGCCGCCTACCCACGCCTACCTCGCCGTGCGTGGTGGTGCGCTCAGACTTTCAAAGTCCACGCCGCCCCGCCGCGCTGCGGGGTGGGGTTCGGGGGTTGGGGGATGGGGGGCACGAGATGCGCCCCCGGACAACGCTATTTCCAGACAGGTCCGCTGTGGGCGGCGGGGCGGTGTGGGGCGGGGCACGGCGGTGCGCGCGACGGTCGTGGGCGAGCGGCACGGGTAGGGGCGGAGAGCCACCCCCTCCTCTCCCGGACAGAAGCTCAGGCGGATATGAGCAGACCAGACGCCACGAAACCACACCACTAAACCATACAGACCATCCACCCAGAAAACTGTATCCTCAATACATTTTACATGCTAGTGAATATCAAGGGCGTTTTGCAGTTTTTTGCCGATTGATACAAAAGTTGCCATTGAAAAAAAAGAACGGTGAAAAATATTTTTTCATACGGTGTACATAAAATTAAAAACAAAATATTTGTAATTTCACTATCTCTTATTCCCTGCTTGCTTCGAAAGACACGTTCACTAAAGAATTTCGCCACATGCTTTTCCAACCAGCGCGTTTTCTCCTTCCCGCCCGCGCACATCCCCCCGTGAAGGGGGAATCGTTCCCCGTTAACGACCACGTGGACGGCGGCGCAGTCCAGCCCGGCCCGCCCTGAGCCTGCCACGGTGCTCTTCCGCCACGTGCGCCCCCAGCCCCTGCGCCTCGGCCCACTCGTCTCCGCGAGCGGCAGTGTTGCCAAGAAAGTAGGCAATACGTCGCCCAGACACAGTAGAGTAATGCGGGCTGCATCTGCGCCTGCCTACTAGGCAGCATCCTTGCACAGGTGCGTACGTGTTGCCTAGTAGGCAGGCGCAGTTGCAGTCCGCTTTACCCCACCGTGTTTGGGCAGCACTGGCGAGCGGAGTACTCTGCAAGGGGGTTTCGGCGGTTAAGCGTTTGGCGTCCACGGAGACGTCATCTACCAAACCCGCCCCGCCTCACCCGCGCCATTCGCACGACGGAGTTAGGAAGTCGACCGTTTCGGCTCCGGCCCGCCTGGACCGGACCGACGCGTTCGATCTTTTGTTCCGAGTGGAAGTGCGGCTCGGCTCGGCTCGGAGGGACTAACTCCGTCCAAGGGGATGAATGGGAAGGGAAAGCCCCGCCACGCCGCGCAGCGCCGCGGAGAGCGGAGGAGAGCGGCTCAGCAACTCGACTTCAGTCCCTCTGCAGGCAGCAGGTTAAGAGAGAAAGGCCGGGACAAGTGGCGAGGCGTGGCGGCCTGATGCGCGGAGCAAACGGGTCGACAGTCCCGGTGAGATAGAGGGAAAGAGGCTGGGAGGGAGGGAGGGAGGGAGGGGGGGAGGGGGTAGCAGGTAGCATTGGGCCACGCAGAAGTTATTTTGTTGTTCGAGTGGATCGGTCCCGCGGCGCGGGGTTGTCTCTGGAGACCTCCGATGGATCAGCGGCCGGGCCGGGGCCGAGCTAGTCGTGCTGATATCAGCCGGACAGTGCCAGTCCGGCCCGGCCCAGCCCAGGAGGGCAGGGATTAGCCGAAATTGATCACATCGGGCGGGGAGCGCCTGGGCTCGGGGCGGGGCGGGGCGGGGCAGGGCGCGGGCTGGGCGACATGCCATGACACCTGACCTGTGGCGTCGGGCCGGGCCGGGGGCGGGTGCGGTGCGGACAGCGCGCGCAGATCGATGCGGCAGGGCGCGGCACGGGGAGAGAGAGAGCGCGCGCGAGCGAGAGAGAGAGAGAGAGAGAGAGAGAGAGAGAGAGAGAGAGAGAGAGAGAGAGAGAGCAAGAGAGAGCAGGCTGTAAGCAGAAGGTTTGGGGTGGAAGGAGAACAAAAAGAGAGAGAGGAGGACGCGGGGGGGGGGGGGTAGACAAAGCCGCGGCGCAAACACACGCTGCCGTCAACATTTGCCAAGTCAGGTGAAATTAAAACGTCGCACACTGGCTGCGCCCAGCCCTGCCGGTCCGCGGGATGGTCGAGCACCCCAACAGGGTCACCGACGCCCGGCCCGGCCCCGGCCCGCTGACCTTCCTATCTGAATGTCCAACGCTCCACTACATCACCTTGTTTTTACGCAGCCCCCTCTAGCGCGCGCGGTTTATGACTGACACGCACGAAGTTTTCGCAGCGAGGGGTATATTACAGCCCCACCCCATCCCTCCCCGCACCCCGCACTACTGCCCCATCTCGTCTAACGATGCCGCATTTCGAAGTCGTCGCCCGCCCGCCCCGCCCCACCCCGCCCGACTCCAGGCTACATTATTTCGCGTGTCTGCCAGAGCCGCTCGAGACCATTTAGGTATTAAAGCAAAATCGACCGGATATGAGCCGGCGAACGACACCGAAACAATCCCCAGGCAGAGAGACATCGATTTTAACATTAGAATTAAAGCTGCCGGCATCGATTTGCGGCGTACAGGTGGATGGCTGGCCGCGTGGGTCGTCAGGACCCACTTTAGATACTTACGCTGTTATCCGTCATGTTAATAACGTACTCCAGCAGCGGGGTCGACTTGTACTCGAAGTAGTCCAGGTAGTCTTCCACCTCGAGCGGGTCTGCCGATTTGGTGCTCGATACCTGTCGACAACAAGTTGTTCTGTATATTAAGGACACAACAACATCGTCATCCGTCAAATAAATAAATACGGTGACTTGTGATGACAATGAAGACACGCTGACGCTGAAAGCAAGGCCCCGCGCCCGCGCTAAAAAATATTTCGCGGTCGCAGCTAGTAAATTTCCTGATATCGTGCCATCGATCTTTAAACGCTACTATGCAGAAATATTTGCAGCGGTGGCGAAGAGTTAGCTGTGCTGCTGTGAAACATAATGCGTGTCATGCCCTACTGAAAGGAACTCCACCTGAGGCAGGCACGCATTAACTCGCACAGCTAACACTTCGCTACCACAGCAAAATTGTTCGTCACGGTTGCTAATAAGTTAGCGGGCGCAATATCAGCAAATTTATTTATTAGCAAAATTTTTATTTCAGTGGTACATGCATTTTCTCATTTTTCACATATTTCCATATCTTTCTGAGCGCCTGGCCTGCTGCCGTCACAGCGCGCGCCCAAGAGAGATAGCGACAGCAATTTCCTTCGAACGAGCCGAGCCGAGCCGAGCCGAGCCGGGGTATGGGGTCGGGTCAAGTCTGCTTATTTCGATTTAGGTGAGAGACGGCGGGGCGGGGCCGGCCGGGGCGGGGCGAGTCACACGAAATTTGGACGGCGGCGGCGCAGCGGCAAGGCCAGCCAGGCAGGCACCAGCAGGCACGCGACGGGACGGAGAGGGCATCAAGCGCGCCGGAAATTAGTAACATCGAGATGCAAAACGTCTGCAGAGCGCAGGACTGCGCGGGGGGAGGGGGGGAGGGGACGAAATAAGGAGGCAATGGAGAGCTGAGCGAGGCGCGGCGCGGCGTCCTGGCTGGCAGCGAGTTGACAAATCCACGGGGGGTCTTGTTGTGACAGCCGAGTGCGGGGCGGGAGCGGGCCGAGGCATGAGCCGGCGACGCACAGCAGACAGAACGGCGACCGGCGGAGGCAGTGCAGTCAACATCTTCTTTGCAAGCGATTCATATCGAGTGCGGAAATGGCGAGAGACGGAGAGAGAGAGAGAGAGGGAGAGAGGGGAGAGGAGGAGGAGGTTAGAGCGACACGTCGCGCGCCGCTGCTCGGCGGGGCGGGGCGGGGTGGGAAAAGAGGGGGTGATGGCAGGACGACGACGACGCTAAATGGGGAGAAACATGACAGATGGTAAACTTCCGGACCGAGCAGCGGGCCCCCCCTCCCCTACCACCACCCGCGATGCCGCCACGTCGAAGGACAAGAACTCGGCTTTTTTGGCGATCGAGCAACAGCATCGTGGCGCCCCGGCCCAGCCCGGGACAAGTGTCATTTATTATTATTGGGCCCACAAAACCCGGAGGAACTCGGGGGTGCAAAATTCCGACAGGTAAATATTGCCACAGCGGCCGGGTGGCGTGAAAACATGGAAAATTTTTGCGACAGTAAACCTCCCGAAGGAGGTTGCGGTTCCCGCCAGGCACAGGGCTTTTACCCCCCGTGGCAGCCAACTACTTCGGTGTTCTTATGGGAACCGGTGCTTTTCTGACTGCGATCCTGTCGCGCAATTCGACAGATTTGATCCCCGTACTGCCAGATTTAGTCGTACGGTGGTTAACCGAACTGCCCTGTCCCCAGGGCATGGAATAGCTATTTTTGGAGCCAGATTCTAGGACTTATGACCCCACGACCGACCACCAGTCGTGGGCATGGGACGGAACTTCCTGGCAACCCGCTGTCGCTACCAGTGAAGAACCTACCTGGGTTTGAACCAGGCCCCATGTGCCGAGTCTCACAGACACCCCACGGCTTTCGCGGCACCACTAGACCACTAGACCGTCGGCGATTCCACGAGGGAGCTCGGTTGAAACGGTGGGTTTGAATTCCACTCCAAGTTCTAGTCCTCAGAAAAATTAAATTTTTAGATAAGATTCGAACCTTTGTTCTGCCACTCTCCGGGCGGACACTGTGCCGGCACGGCTACAGCGCCACGGCCCCAGACGCCGGACCACTAGGAGGCATGCTGCGCGAAAAGCCACAGTCACCGAAGAAACGAACCCGGTGTCATCAGTACGCCTGCTCTCCGTGCGTTGCTAGGCCGGCCGCGTAGCGTCATTGGTATCGACACTGCTCATAGCACCAGGTGTTCAGTGGTTCAAATACCGTGTATTTATATTTATTTTTTCAATTTTTTTTTTTGGTGTCTGTCAGGCCTGCTGTCCGCAGGGCGCCGGTGCTACAGCTACAGCCCTGCTGGGACCAGCAGCAGGGCCCGGCCTGGCCCGGGCCGCGTGGCCTAGGGCCGCGAATCGAAAAGTAGCCGGCGCGGTGCTGGGCGTCGCGGCGCTGGGCGTCGGGTGGAACACGCCACCGTGCGTGACGTCGTCTTTAGCGCGCGCCGCGCCACTGTTCGCTCGCGCGCGCGTGGTGTGGCGGCGGCGGCGGTGCGGTTTGCTCTTGCTGGCTTGCTCGCTCGCACCTCTGACCGGAGCCCTGCCTCGCTCTCTCACTCGCCCTCTCTCGCGGTGGACGCAGCCCTCGCCTCGCCGCCACCGCCCATTAGGGTTCACTTTTAAAACTAAGTGCTGCTCGGCGGGGCGGGGCGGGGCGCGGCGTCACGTGGCGCCAAGCACGCCAGTTCAGGGAAGTCCCTCTCCGCAGCCCTGCCACTCCGGTAGTACAGGACGTGGCGTGGCGTGGCGGCCGAGTTTGATTATTTCGCAATGTTGGCAGTGACAACTAGACCGCGCGCCTGCCCGGGGCTCTACGGTGAACTGGACACTAACTCCCACTCGGGCCGGCCGCCCCCGCCCCGACCCCGCGCCGCGTATAAACGCCCCCAACTGCCAGACCGTGCTATGGCGAACGCTTGTCCACCCCCGCCGCCACGGCTCGGCTCATCCGACTAGACAGCCGCCCCCTCCCTCCACCTGCCCATCCCCTTGAAAAGTTTGTCAAAGTTAATTATTAACGCGGTCCTCCACCGCCCCGCGCCGTGCCGGAGCACCTGTTACCTTGAACCACTCCAGCTGGACGATGCTGAAGGCGTTGCGCAGCTCCTGCGGCACGGAGCCCGCGCGCGCGGACGGCGGCGTCTGCCGCAGCTGCAGGTGGTCGTCCAGCACCTTGAGGGCGGCGCGCATCTCCTTGCTGGGCTCGGACCTGACGAAATGACGCAGAAAAAAAAAATACTGTCACCACTAGAAAAGAAACAGGCAAGAGAATCCAGAGAGTACAGTGCGAAGAATGGCCACCCTGTGTCTGTCTTCTGCTGGCAGAGCGAAGCGAGCAGCCGCCTCCGACTGTTCAAACCCCCGCGCGGTAGCGCACCGGAAGTGCGGCGCCTCTCTAGCCCTCTCCCCCACCCCTTTTCTCTGTCTCTCCCTTGCCGCCTTCTCCTTCCCATCCACTGCGTCGTAAAAGCGAGCGAAACCCGGTTGATGTCCGGGCGATATATACGGCACATCACATCGGCGCGCT
Source organism: Frankliniella intonsa (assembly GCA_033675135.1). Lineage (NCBI taxonomy): Eukaryota > Metazoa > Arthropoda > Insecta > Thysanoptera > Thripidae > Frankliniella > Frankliniella intonsa. The sequence continues at coordinate 8,850,886 of CM066255.1, read as the reverse complement.
AGAGAGCCGCCCCCGCCCGCCCCCCGTTCCGTTTCCGTAGAGCCCCGGGACGTAGATTGTCCGCCTGTGTGTCCGTCATTGGCCGCCCGCCCCGCCCAGCCTCGCCCCGCCCGTCCTGCGCCGTGACGTCACACATCACACATTTTGAGAATATCGGGTTGATATGCTGCCCGGCTGGGGCGGGGCAGGGCGGTCCGGTCCTCAGCGCCGCGCCCGCCCCAGCAGATCGCCACTCTCACAGGCAGCCAGCTCGACGGTTTTTCTTCTCCGCGCGCTCAAAGTGCCGCGGAGCTGATGCCGGGGGGTGGGCGGGGGCTAGGGGGCGGGGGGGAGGGTGGTAGGAATCGTGAAACCCCTGGAGGCGCGCGGGCGCACGCGAAAAGCACGTGGGACGGCAAAGGCGGGCGGAAGGGGCGGGTGCGGGCAACAAACGGAACAACGGCGGGGGTGGGCGGGGGCAGTTACCGCCCCTGCCTGCAACTGCTCGCGAGAGCGCGCGCCCCGCCCGCCCCGCTCCGCTCCGCGCGTGACTGTTGCGTAATAAAGCAGACTGACATTTTTAGGTCGGTGCAGATTGCAACACTTTTGGCCCCCCTGCCGCTGCCGCCCCTACCACCTCCTCCGGGCGTTGCCTCCCCGCCCCCGCCCCGCCCCCGCTCCCCAGCGGCGTAGGCGTAGCTACCGGGCGGTCTCATTACCTCCTCCTCCACTGTCACGCACTCCAGGAGGCGCCTGTGGGGGCGGGGGGCCGGCGGGGGGCTTATTATGGAGGGCAGGGAGGGGCTTAATTTCATGCAACGTGCTCGCAGCAAGGGGAGGGGGAGGGGGGGGGGCTTGGGGAGGACCTTGCGGAATGTCCCCACCCCCTCCCGCGCTTAAGGGGGGGGGGGGCATTACGCCAAAACACCGGTGCGCTCATCACCAGAAAATTCTTCTCTTTTTGTACCTCCCCACTTTTTTTTCTCCCTCCGAAAAATGCGAAAGTAATGACAGCGGAGGAACTGCGAGGCGATATAAAACATAAGGAAAAGAGGTAAGCAGCAGTACAGGGGAGAATATTCTGGCGGCCGCTGCGCTGCCAGTAACTGCCGCGTTTGGACCGGGACCAGCACGGCCCGCGCAAAGGGTAGGCAGCGCGGCAGGCCGAGGGGGATTACAACATGAGCGAATGTGCGCGTGAGAGCGAGAGAGAGAGAGGAAGAGGAAAAGAGAAGGGGAGCGAGAGAGGGAGAGAGAGAGGCACAGAGAGGCTGGCCCGGCCCGGGGTGGTCGTGGGCGAGCTCCTCCCTTCCCTGCCAAGCGTATGACGCCTTTAATGCGTACGGAATTTTCGCGTTGCGAAATGGCGGCCGGTAAAACTGGTCTCTAGGCGTGATGAGGCGGGGCGGGGTGGGGCAGAACACCTCACGTCTCACGCGGCTCAATTTAGACTCGGAGGCGACCGGCCGGCTCCGCCTGCCTGCACCCGCTGTAAATTGATAATGACGCTGTGCTGCTCACTTCATCCTGGTCTCGCTGCGGATGAGCTTCAAGTGCCGCTCCTCGTCCTCCTCCTCCTCGTTCTCGTCCTCGTCCTCGGCGCCGTCCTCCCTGCGGTGCTCCTCCCTGCGGTCCTCCTCCCCGCGCTGCTCGCCGCCCGGGCCGCGCGGCGCGGCGTTCTCCCGCTCCTCGTCCTCGACGCCGGCCTGCAGGGGCGCCTGCCGCTTGACAGGCGAGCCGCCGGGGGACTTTCTGCAAGTGGAAAGAATAACGTGAGCGTTACAATCGGTTATAAGCGGAAGTAAGCCTGAATGACGTCAGGTTTGTGACAAGTTTAAGGCCTCGTAAAGAGCCACGTTTGAATAAACCGCGCGCGACAGGCATATGATCCGCCGTGGCTTTTGCACATGACGCCCGTCTCCTCCTCGTCCTCCTCTCTCTCCCCGCTCTCTTGGCAACATTCATTCACGGTCGGCTCTCATTCCCTCGTTTCGCTTCGCTTTTAAAATCTATTCGCAGAGCTCGCCTCGCCTCGCCTCGCAGCGCCTGCAGAGCCGTGACAGGACAGGCGGTGCGCCTCCACTGTGCAGCGCAGGGCCGGGCTGGGCCCCTGGGTCCCTGCGCCCCGCCCCGCCCGGCCTGCATGGTGGGACGGAGCGGCGCTTTTACGATACTCCGCCCTGCTCATGCTATGAAGCCGCGCCGTCCCGCCCCGCCTCGCCCACCTCGGCGCCGCAGTAAACGCCCCCAGCACTACGCCGAGCCGCGCCACGCCACGCCCGGCTCGGCCCCAAAGGGGTGGTCGCCTGCCAAACATAAGGACCCTATTTCCCTGCCGATGGCACAGGCGTGCCGGGACGAGGGTGGACAGCGTCCACGGAACGGAAATATAATCCTACTTCCCTCTCCCAATTTTGTGTCTCCTGATGCTAACATCGACCCAGGACCAGGCCCCGATGGAGGAGCCACGCACCCGCACCCCGGGAGGGGCCGGCACGGGGCCGCTGTGTAGTGTAAGGCGCGGGCGCGGGCCTGGCTGCAGGAGGGCGCAACGTGGAGCAGGCATGATTCACGACCCGCAGAAAAGTCAGAATCTTGAGGATCACATGGGACGAGCAAATATTTTCTGTCACACAAGCTTTCCCATAAGGCCCCATTGGATTCATAGTGAGGTCCGGTGCGACCTGGTCCCTCTCGTCAAAACAAAGGATGAGGTGTCGAGCCGAGGCGATACCCCGGGCGGCTCGGCGCGGGGTAGCGTCGCACATCGACCCACCGCCGGGGGGATGGGGGGGCGTGGGCGTGCGACACGTGCACGAGCGCGGCGGGGCACACGTGGAGTGCGTAATGAACGAGCACGAGCGGGCAGGTTGTGTCCGAGGCGGGGGACGGAGACAAGGGCGAGCGTCTTGAGAAAATGTTCGTAGAGGAGCGGTGCGGGGCACTGAGGGGCGGGGCGGACGGGGGAGTGCGAGGGCAGGCAAGAGAGGGGCCACGCAGCGAGAAAGGAGCAGAAAGCAGACAGGGCCGGGCGGGGCCGGGCGGGGCGGGGCGAGAGGGCGCAGGGCGCACCGGGGCGGCGCGTGTTTGGTGATGACAATCACGGGGCTCGACTGTCAATCACCGCAGTCGAGGGCCCAAGGAAGTAAGTAGAGGGCGGGGTGGGGCGGGGTGGGGCGGGGTGGGGCGGGGCAGGGCGGGGTGGCAGTGCCGAGCGTGGGTGGATCGGTCTGACCGGGCCCTCGGCCGGCCGGCCGGTCGCTCGGCCCCGCTTGTCCACCTCACATTCCACTCAGACGAGGCGAGGCGAGGCGGGGCGAGTTAGGGCGGGGTGGGGCGGGACGGGGCGGGGTAGAGGAAGGTTCGATCCGGACGCCCTCGCTTGAGGCAAGATAATCCAGAACGCGGCAGGAGAAAGAGAGGAGCAGTGCGAATGAGTGGGAAAGAGAAGGAGAGAGCGAGAGCAGGAAGGGCATGCTCTCTCTCGCTCTCTCTTACTCGCACGCGGGCCGGGCCGGGGCTCAAAGGCGCCGCCGCCGCCTTGATTGGTCGAGACTTGACTTGAGGGAACCGGGCCACAAATGACGCCGCACCTACATCGATGCTCGCGTGTCCAATTTTACACGATTTAACGACCCGGCCCCGGCGAAGTGGCGCGAATGAAAACGCCCCAATGTGGAGTACGTTCCCGCAGATATTGGAAATGAAATCAGCTAACGCGCAACGCAATTGAATTTTTAAAACTGAGAGTACGGGGCGTGGGGCCGGGTCGGGGCCGGGCGGCGCTGGGCACGGTGCCACGTCAGGCGGGGGAGTCCAGGACGGGACGGGACGGGCGAAAGACCCCCATGTGAATGGCCGGCCCAGCCATTTGCACCTAAAAAGACTCCGTGGAGCGAATCTAGCCCGGCCCGGCATGCTCCCGGGGGACTGACCGGGCCCGACCAGGGGCGGGGCGGGGCGCGCGGGACGTGGCGGGGCGACCGCCCTCTTTTGCGCTCGCACGGTGCGATGTGATCACAGCAGTGGCACTACTGCTCGCAAGAGGGCGACATCCGCTGCAGTAGGGTAAGCTCACGCGGGGAAGGTAAGCGCTCCGATAAAGGTCATTTACCTACCAGGTCAATAGACTCCATGGGTTCGAAATAGCTTAAAATGCACCGCGCGAATCAACGTCTGGCGCAAGTACGTGTGATGGGTGGTTTAGAAAGAACATCTGTTCGGCTCGACGCCTGCAAGACTCGAGATAGGCCACCCCGCACTACACGCGTGCGTTGCGGGTAAGTTGTTGCTCGCCTACCAGGCGCTCCGACAGCGATCAGCTACGTACCTCAGAAAACGGGTGGGTTTGCCTACCCTGGCGGGATGTGACATCTTAAGGCGAGAGCGGGTAGGCAAACCAGCATTCTGTTCCGTGTATTATGTTACACGCGGTACGCACCGCCCCAGGCGGGGAGCGCCTGGCGGCCGGGCAGGTAGGCAGCGCCGCCACGCACGCGCGCGCTCCGGGCTGCCCGCCCCGCCCCGCCCGCTCAGCGCCACAGATCAGACGGCTCTGGGCGGGGCGGGCCGCGAGGGGACCGACATCGGGGAGGCAGCCCAGAGGGCCGCGCACCGCTCCGCTCCGCGCTCGCTATTCAAGGCGTACAAAGGGTGGCGCAGGCATTCATCACCCTACCGACAGCCCTGCCTGCCCCTGCCCCTGCCCGGCCCGCCCCACGGAGCTGCAAATCTTCCCCTGCTCCTTCCCTGCCCCCCGCCCCGCCCCCGCTCTCCCCTCGGCCCAACCCCTACTCACCGAGCCTCGACGTGCGCCCTGCGCGGGGGCGGCGACTTGTTGGTGATGTCGACGACAGGCGCGGGCTCCTTGGTGTACGTGTCCTGGCGCTTGAACTGCCGGCGGGGCGGCGGCCCTGGTGAGGTCGGCGTCGTGGAGCTGGGTCTGGGGATGCGGGACTGCGGCAGCGGGCTGAGCGTCGGCGCCGGGGAGGGGGCGCCGCGGCCGGGTTCCGCCCTGGAGGGCGACCTGTCCGCAGCGGCAGCGGGGTCTAGCAGGGTGCAGGAGACGCCCGCGTCCACCAGGTGCCTCCTGGCGGTGGCGGTGCCGGCGTCCCTGCGCCCCGGCGCCTCCGTGTTGGTGGCCCGCGCGGCGGTGGCCGTGCGCGGCGCGGGCTCCGTGTTGGTGGCACGGGCAGCCGTGGCGGCGCGCGCGTCCGTGTTGGTCGCCCTGGAGCTGGTCGGCGTCCGCAGGTCGGCCGCGGTCGCCCTGGACACGGTCGCAGGCTTGACGGGCGCCGGGATGGCGTCCGTGTTGACGCCGCGGTTGACGGCGGCGGCTACGACGGGGGGGTCGGTGTTGACGCCGCGGTGCACCGAGAAAGGGTTTATGCGATCACCCGCCGTGCCGCAGCCCACCGTGCGAGTCCTGGGTTTGGCGGGGGCGGCGGGGGCGGTGGCCTCCGGCTCCGGGGGCGGTGGGGCCGTGGCCAGGGCAGGGGCCGGGACGTCGCCCAGCGCGCTCAGACACACCCGCTTGGCCGCGGCAGTGTCCCCCTCGGGGCCGGGCGGCCAGGGCGCCGCGTCCACCCCCACGGTCCGCTTGCGCACGTTGCAGCGCGCGCACAGCACGTCGTCCACCGTGTGGTCCGAGGAGGCCGCGTCCCGGGTCCTGGGCGCGCACAGCACGCCCACCTCCTGCGTGCCGGGGCGCGCCTGCACGCCCGCGTGCGTGCGCTGCACGGGCATGGGCTGCGCCTGCACGCCCGCGTCCCGCCGCTCCGCGCACGCCTGTGCCGCAGGAGGCTCCGTCTGCACGGCGCGCGTGTCGCGGGGCGGCGCGAGCGTCTGCACGCCGCACGCCGCCGTCCTGGCCGCCACCTGCGGTATGTCCTCCGTCCAGGTGGCGCTCACGCTGAGGCGCTGCTGCTGCCGCTGCTGGTGGTGGTCCTGGTGGTCCTCGGTGCTCACGCCCACGGTGCGCAGCCTGGGCGGCGGCGGCATCAGCCCCACGTCCCTCGTCAGCACGGTGCAACCCACCCCGATGTCCCGCGTGGCTCGCCGCTTGGGGCCCGGCGGCCCCGCCCCAGGCCCCGACCCCGGAGACCCGTTGCTGCGCGGACCGTCCGGGCTCGGCGCCCGCACCCGGGACCGTACGGGCTCCTCGATCTTCAGCACGTCGAAGTGCGCCGTACCTGTGGTCAGCAGGGAGAAACAAAATGCGGGATTAAAAATGTTTCTTACAGACACGACTGTCGAACTAGAAATCTATGAAGGCCGCAAAGCCAGCGTGACGACTACGAACCGTTCTGCTTGATGGGCGAGGCCTGCTTGATCTGCAGCAGCATCTTGCGCTTCTCCTCCTGCAGCACCGACAGCTGCACTTTGAGCACGGGGATCATCTTCACCTCCTCCTCCAACTCCCGCATCCGCTCTAGGCTGCGCGCGATCTGCGCCCGGATATTCTGAAACAATCCAACGTATATTTCCGCTGTAATCGTTATTTTGCAAATACAAACTGCCCGCGTCGCAACAGAATTATTTTCGCGCATATGTATTATTATGGCAGGGCTAGGCAGACTCCCCTCTGTAGACCCGCACACACACGCTCTCTCTCTCACTCATTCTTTCTCTCTCTCCCTCTCGCACACGCTCGCGAGCGCCGCTGCACTTAGCGCCCCGCGGGCGGTACTTATAAGGGCGCATCTGCTCACTTCGATCGGACCTTTCGCACCCTACCGCGAAACCGGAGAGCGCAGCAGTGCCGCTCCAGTCTGCACCAGCCAGCGGATTAAGAGAGAATGTGTAACGCGGGAGAAGGAGAGAGAGAGAGAGCGCGAGAGAGTGGCAGGCAAAACAACAACTTGGGAGCCATGGGCCATGGGCGGAATGGGCGCGCGAATGAAGTGATTCTCATCAGCGGCGCAAAGCACATTTGTCTGCGTGGCTCTACAGGGCTGGGCTGGGCTGGCCGCCGCGCCGGATTGCCGATACACAACACCCAATTCCCCGCGCAGCCAGCGCTGCGTAACGCACCAGGGCCCAGGATAGAAAACAGAATATGCCGTTACCACCACAAAACCATTTTTTTTTCAACAGCAAACAGAGGGGCATCCGCACACGTTGCCGAATCAGGGGCAAGGGATATTTTTTCCTTTTTGTTTTTGGGGCGGGAGCGGGGGTTGTTTCCTGTTGTGCTGCGCGCTGCCCTTCCGTGCCGCTTCTTTCGCGGGGGCTGTGCCGTGTGGTGGTGGTGGTGGGAGGCGTGCACAGGGTGACCTCGCACTTGTTGTTTTGCTTTGCGGGCGCGGCGTGGCGCGACGCGAATTAGCGTTTGGCGCACGACCGATTAATTTGATGCCGTATGACGTATATGCGCGAGGGGCGGGGGTGAGAGCGAGAGAGAAAGAGGGATCGAGAAGAGCGCGAGAGTGAGTGAGTGAGTGATCGAGGGAGTCGGAGGCAGACGGTCCGTGCTCGGAGGGCGAAGGGCCGGGAGTGGGGAGGATAACCTAATTATGACGATGGAAAAATCAGTGGTCCGCTCTGAGCAGCAGCGCGGCAGGGGAACGGAAATCCGATGGCTCATTCCATCCCATCCCATCGGCGAATGGGATGGCGGGGCGTGGCGGGCGAGGCGTGGGCCTGCACAGCTTACGCTCTTAACGTCACCAGCACTCACCCCCGCCCCGCCCCGCCCCGCCTCGCCCTGTTAATGCAGACCCTGTGGCCTGGCCTGGTTCCGGCTCCGGCCGGCTCCACCACCAGCCATGCTGCCTGCGGCCCATCCCCTCACCAGTGTCGCCTGCTTTTGTCTGGCGATCAGAGTGTGAAAGAGAGAGAGAGAAAGAGGGCCGGCGTGGAAAAAAAAGGAAATAAAAAAAATCACTTTGGTGTGAATCTGTGAGGGGATGCGTGGCGCGTGCCTATTTGGAGACGCTTTGGTATTCTTATTGGATTTGCCACGACGCGACGGCGGAGGACCCCGGCCCGGCAGCGCGGCGGCGCGCGCCCCATCCGGATCCACCTCCACTTGGCTCTGTCTCTTACCCCAGAAAACACTCCCCTTCCCTTCCTCCCCCGCCCCGCGCACATCCCCCTCGCGCAGGGACTACCCGGCAAAATCCAAGCGCGCCCCCAAAGTATCATTTTGAGCCCCTGTAGTAGTTTTAACAATATGGATCTAAGCAAATCCGTGCCCCCTTTGGACAGATTGCCAGGTGGGCTCTTTACCCACTCACTACTCCCCTCACTTCCTCACTCACCTGCAGCGCTGGAGGAGGCGGCGCTGTGGAGGCTGAGGCCGCCGCCCACAGCCCCGCGTCCAGGGCCTGCTCGAGGTAGCGGGCGCTCACCGGGGCGCTCGCCGGGGCCGGGGCCGGGCCCGGCGACGAGGTCGACGATGTCCTGAAGGTCGCCGCCGCGGAGCAGGTCGTCTCTGTAACAGTGAGGAGAGCGGTTAGAAAATCAAAGTGAGAGCCGGTATGGCGGGATGTGCTGTACTGTGCTGGCCATAACCATGTATGCTACACATGGCCCTGGGTGTTTCCCCCATCACCAACCCCGACAGTTGCATGTTACCGCGGAGCACGCCGTCGTCCGCAGCCCTCGTTGGAGTTGAGGCGCGCGGGCGGGGCGGGTGGCGGGGCGGGGCCGGGGCACCACGACCTAACCCTCTCCCCTCAGCCCGCCCCGCCCCGCCCCGCCCCGCCCCACATCGGGCGGGCTGTGTACCTGGGGCGAGTAAGCGCGGCCCTGGCTGCATGTGGGGGCGAGTAGAGAGCTGGGCGGGGCGGGGCGCGGCAGCCGCAACGTCTCAATTAATTAAGACAAACCCGGCAAACTGTTAAGTTGTACTCTAAGGCGCCGGGCCGAGCCGGGCCGGGCCCTCAGTGCACGTAAATGCTTAGCGCCTTAGTCCAAGTTAAAATTACTCGACCTTGTCCCTCTAGAGCCACCACGCCCCCCTCCTCTCCAAGCCCATTGAACAGTACAAGGGGCGTGCCACAATGGCAGGGCTTGGTGCGCTGTTTAGCGAATTACATTGTACTTACGGTGTGAACTGAGCAAAAAGGGGTGCGGGGCGGGGGCGGCGTGGAGCAGAGTGGCGAGGGAAGGGGTGGGTTGCAAATGATTAGCCAGCGGGAGGAAGAATGAGAAATAATGTCGCACGCACACAGGGCCCTAAGTGCGCAAGTTTTGAGAGATTATACTCCTCGAAACTTGTTTGCAGCCCGCTCCGCTCCAGCTGCACAAAGGTGCGGAAGGGGTGAAGGTAATGGCGGAGCGAAGGAGCACGGAAAAAATATCTTTGTTAAACCATAGCTGATTTGCGAATACAACAAACTTACCCGCTACTGTATAGCTTGCTTGCCACGATATCAGCCGACACGTCAGCTTAAGTAGCTTACTTAACTTATTAATTTTTTCTACGATGGAGGGAGGACGGGAGGAAGAGAGCGAGAGGGTGGGGTGGGGGGAGGGTGATCGCGTCAGTCCCGGCCTGCCCCTGTACCGTACCGTAGCCGCGACGTGCTCTCCACTCTCCGCAAGAATTCATTCATACCGGCGGATTGTCAGGAAACCGTCAACCAAAATGGGATCAAAATGATCAGATGGAGAAACAGAAAAATCCGCGGAATCCATCATCCATCCCGCGGGGCCTTTGGGGGTGAGGAGGGCAGGGCCGGGCGGAGCGGGGTGGGGCTGTGGGGTTGCTAGGGAGCGCAGCGTCACGTGGAATGTCACCAATTTTGAAAAGAAGAGGGGAAAAATGAGTGGCGCTGTGAACCGGACTGGAATCCGGCGGGGCGCTGGGCGGCGCGGGGCGGCGCGGGGCGGCGCGGGGCGGCGCGGGGCGGACAGCGCTACCGGGCGGGATTCCGGATGGAACACTGATGGGCGAGGCGGGGCGGGGCGGCGCACGGAGTTCGTCGAAGCAATGCATCTGCAGGTGCATCACACTCCAGGCCAGGGCAGGGAATAATCGACACATTATAGTCACATGGCAATTTAATTTTTATTTGTATCATTTTTAGGCGTTACCTATTACTTTCACCCCTCCTCCCCCTTTGGGGTTTTAATGAAATGTGTTGTGTCTGACGGTTCACGTGGTTTTCGGATACGAGAGTTAAATTTGTTTACCGATCGGCACTCGTGTTCCTGTACGTGTGCTTGACGTGCGAGCGAGTGGGTACACCCACAGCGAGATGACCTCAGTGAGCTTCCGAATCAAAAACACCATCACACTCGCCCTCCCCTCCGGCAGCGCGCCCCGCCCCGCCCCGCCCTCCCCGCCCCACCCCGCTGTCGACACTCATCGACATCGCCATGAGTGGGAGTGGGACGGAGACGAGCGATACGGTCATGGGTCATCGCCACAATGCGATTACGCGAGAGAGACAGTCGATATGTTTCGGCCGACCGGCCAGCGTTCTCGCTCTCTCTCACACACACATGTTGTGCTCCCCCGCGGCGGCGCTGACGCTCAAGGACCCATTCATCCCATCTAACCTGATACCAATCGATGTGGACCCCTCCCCTCCCCTGCCCCCCTCTCCCTCTCACTCTCATTAGAAACAGACGACAGACACAGCTCACACACACACACACTGGTGGTCCATGGCGCCATTACTTTTCGACTCCTTCCTCTCCTCCCTCACTTTAAAGGCATCTGATCGATAGACTCGTTTATCCGTCTCAGCAGCAGGCCGTGCAGGCAGGCCGGCGCGGCGCACTGCACCCGACCCTGCTCCGCTCTCATCGGCGAGGGTCGGATCGTGTCCAGGGCCGGGAGGGAGCGTGCAGCGCGCCCGTGATCAAGCTTAGTGCCTGGAGGGGCGGGGCGGGGCCTGGCGCACATCACACACAGCCCTGCTGTAGGCACCGGCACCCGGGCTACCCTTCTGTCAACTCACTACTGCAAAACTCCACGGCACCTCAAAGAAACCGGTGGAACACGCTTCTTTCACCTACCTCGATATGGCGCTGGCAAAAGTCCGGACAAACTAGTGTGAGGGGCAAGGGAAACACGCTTGCACTACGGAGCAGATACAGAGCCGTGCAGACGCGTGTACCGCTTGCGCTCGAGACGAGATTCCTGCGATCCGACAACGAACGCCGCGTCACGCCACGCCACGCCGCTCCTGCTACTACGTCAAGTTTGCCTCAAGAGTTTGAAGTTGGCGCGCTGCGCCCCCTGTCGCCCCCGCCCCGCCCCGCCCCGCGCCGGCGGTGTGTTATGCAAGGTGGCCGGAGCGTAGCGCTGCGTAAACACGTTAAAATTTCGGCGCATGTCTTGGAAAGCAATTAGGAGTCTCGGCCGCCCGAGCGCCGCGCCGCACCTTGCCCGCAGCAAAGTACACCTGCAGAAGTGACGGGGCGGGGCGGGGCGGGGCGGGGCGGGGCGGGGCGGGGCGGGGCAAGGCGCGCGGAAGCGGCGTGAGGCGGGGCGGAGCGGTCGGCATCTCACGCCGCACTCGCAGACAAGCAAGCTTTGCTTTTGCCCCGCTCCGCGTTTTTCCTTGATAAAGAGAGCCGTTCTTCTTCCCCTGCTGCCACTTCTTGTGGAGGGAAACAGAAAGAAAGGAGCAATGGGTTGTGAGTCGCGGCTCAGGGGGCGGCTCGGGGGGCGGCGCGGGGGCAGCGCGGGGGGCGGAGGCGTAGGGCACCTCTCTTCTCTTGCGACCATCCATTAGCGGTCTGCAGCCTATTCTTCACAGCCCAGCAGACGGCTGAACCGTCCCGTCCCGCTCAGCCCCGCCCCGCCCCGCCCCGCCCCGCCTCCTGCCCTAGCCCAAGACCAAACTGCAAGGGCTGCTGCTGCCGCCCTATAACCCAGTTGCGCTCAGGCACTTGGGGTTTAGCCTTCCCTTCCCTTTCCCCTAGTCCAATCCCTTGTTTGGCCCGTGCCATGGCCGTTCACTTCACGTGGCCCGCCCCCGCCCCGGCCCAGCGCCCCGCGCCCCATGGCGGCGGGGCGTGGTTTGGCGTTGGCTGTTGGTCCGTGGATTTCCCCAAGCGGTGCGGTGCAGTGCAGCTGAGGATTAGGAGGAATCTGTGGAGCTCTAGCGGCCGCCCCGCCCCGTTCCGCCCCGCGTTTCTCTCATAGAGGTTTCCCCGCCTCCGCGACCTTTTCTTTCCCCGGACCTTTTTCACGCATTCGCCGGCGAGCGTGAAATCCCTTTCGTTGTGTCTTTTTTGTCCTACTTTCCTGAACGCGGCGAAAAACGCGCGAAAAACATTAATGACTGCCGAACACAACACCGCAGTGGAGACGAACGAAGGAGTTGACAGTCATCTTCCCTGCCGCAACGACCCAGAGTACAGAGATAGAGAGGAAACACGGCAGAGGCCTGCAAAAGAACTACGGGGCTGAGGGAACGAGGCGAGGCGGCCGAGGCGTTCCAGTCCACAACGACCGCCCCACCCTACCTCACCCTGGCGACCCCTACACTGCCCCGCCATACCCGAGGGTTTCCATTACTGGTTCCGGGCAATTCCGGACGTAGGTCACAAGCGCTACAGATCACAACCGCTACAGATCACAAGCGCTACAGCTCGCTAACGCTACGGGTCGCAAGCGCTACGAGTCACAAGCGCTACAGCTCGGTAGCGCTACAGCGCGAGAATCCGCGCGTTAGGCGGAGCCGAGCCGAGCCGAGCTAAACCTTGAAAAATTACGCACGTGGCGTGAAAACATGGAAAATTTTTGCGACAGTAAACCTCCCGAAGGAGGTTGCGGTTCCCGCCAGGCACAGGGCTTTTACCCCCGTGGCAGCCAACTACTTCGGTATTCTTATGGGGAACCGGTGCTTTTCTGACTGCGATCCTGTCGCGCAATTCGACAGATTTGATCCCCGTACTGTCAGATTTAGTCGTACGGTGGTTAACCGAACTGCCCTGTCCCCAGAGCATGGAATAGCTATTTTTGGAGCCAGATTCTAGGACTTATGACCCCACGACCGACCACCAGTCGTGGGCATGGGACTGGAACTTCCTGGCAACCCGCTGTCGCTACCAGTGAAGAACCCACCTGGGTTTGAACCAGGCCCCATGTGCCGAGTCTCACAGACACCCACGGCTTTCGCGGCACCACTAGACCACTAGACCTTCGGCTATTCCACGAAGGAGCTCGGTTGAAATGGGGGCTTGAATTCCACTCTCAAATTCTTGTCCTCAGAAAAATTAAATGTTTTGGTAGATTCGAACCTCCGTCCTGCGACTCACCGCGCGGACACTATGCCGGCACGGCTACGACGCCACGGTACCGATGCCGGACCACTAGGAGTCATGCTGCGCGAGAAGCCACAGTCACCGAACAAACGACCCCGGTGTCATGAGTGCGCCTGCTCTCCGGTCAGTGCTGGGCCGGCCGCGTAGCGTCATTGGTATCGACGCTGCTTATAGCACTAGGTGGGCAGTGGTTCAAACACCACGTTATTTTTATTTTCTTAATTTCTTTTTTGTTTGGACTAAGTGCTCTTTTCAGTGCCTTTTTTGCACTTGCCCAAGTCACAAGGACGGTATAGCTGCAAAGAGCACTTGGTCTGAAAAAAAAAAATAATAAAAAGAAAAAAACTTAGGCGGTTGTTGAACCTCTTCCCTCCCAGTGCTTTGAGCAGCGACGATACCAATGACGCTACGCGGCCGGCCCAGCACTGGCCGGAGAGCAGGCGCACTCGACACCGGGTTCGTTTCTTCGGTGACTGTGGCTCGCGCAGCATGACTCCTAGTGGTCCGGCATCTGGTATCGTGGTGCGTAGCCGGCCGGCATAGTGTCCGCGCGGAGAGTCGCAGGACGGAGGTTCGAATCTTACCAACACATTTAATTTTTCTGAGGACAACAATTTGGAGGTGGAATTCAAGCCCCATTTCAACCGAGCTCCTCGTGGAATAGCCGACGGTCTAATGGTTCAGTGGTGCCGCGAAAGCCGTGGGGTGTCTGTGGAGACTCGGCACATGGGGCCTGGTTCAAACCCAGGTAGGTTCTTCACTGGTAGCGACAGCGGGTTGCCAGAAGTTCAATCCCATGCCCACGACTGGTGGTCGGTCGTGGGTCATAAGTCCCAGAATCTGGCTCCAAAAATAAGCTTTTCCATGCTCTGGGGACAGGGAACGGTTCGGTTAACCACCGTACGACTAAATCTGACAGTACGGGGATCAAATCTGTCGAATTGCGCGACAGGATCGCGGCCAGAAAGCACCGGTTCCCATAAGTACCGAAGTAGTTGGCTGCCACTAAAAGCCTGTGCCTGGCAGGGAACCACAACCTCCTTCGGGAGGTTTACTGTCGCAAAAATTTTCCATGTTTCACGCCACGTGCGTAATTTTTCAGGTTCAGCTCGGCTCGGAAACAAACCGCCTAACGCGTGGATTCTCGCTGTAGCGCTAGTGACCCGTAGCGCTTGCGACCCGTAGCGTTAGCGAGCTGTAGCGCTTGTGACCTGTAGCGGTTGTGATCTGTAGCGCTTGCGAGCCACTCCTGGCAATTCCTTTGCACCGTCGTCGTGACAGGAGAGGAAGGGGGGAGAGGGAGGAGAGGGAGGAGAGGAAGGAGAGGGAGGAGAGGGAGGGAGAGCGGAGAGGGAGGAGAGGGAGGGAGGGTTGATGGGCGATTCGGGCGTAATCGCGTACTGATCTGATGAGGGTGGCCTGCACGGCACGCCGTGTTTACTCCAAATCTGGGGTGATAGGTGGCGCCGAGGGATGGGGCGGAGGGTTTGGGGGGAGGGGGCGGCGCCGAGGAGGCATCAGGTCACTGAGAGTAGGCGGCGGCGGCGCCGAGGAGGCATCAGGTCACTGAGCGTAGGAGCCGGCGGTCATCGGGTCATCAATAAACCGCGATCCGCGTGCGCTCCACCCCGCCCCGCCCCGCCCCGCCCCTCAACGCGACCTGATTGCAACATTAGCCGAGGAGCTGCGCTGTCCAGCGCTGTCCGCGCTGTCCAGTCCACTCGGCCGGTGTCAATGTGACAGACGCGGGGCGGGGCGGAGCAGGCGCGTCCCCGCCGCACCGCGACACAACCCTCCACGACAGGAACTACCCCCCGTGTCTCGCGGCTGAATGACGCAGCGGGCTGGGGCTGGCACGTGGGGCTGACCGCTGACCGCGGCCCCGTCAGGTGTCTGAGTGCCGCCCGCGCGGTCCGCGCGCGCCACACCGAGCAGCGCTGTGGTGGTGAGTCCTCGAGAGACATCTACATGTAGCGCTCTAAGAGCAGGCACGGCACGGGCCTCGTTCTATTCAAGCAGTCGCCGGACGCAGAGCCAACCCTCTGCTCCGCGACCTCGACTTTACGATCGTTCACAGCACTCGCCCTCATTCGCTCGCATTCGCCGCCCATCGACCGGCCGTTTCCTTCGCGCCGATAACTCAATAAACGTATTCCTCTCGATAGGACTCCGCTGGCCCGGCAGACTGGTCGACTCGCCGATGTCTGCTCGTAACTTATACATCAGGGCCCGCCCCGCCCCGCCCCGCCCCGCCATCGTCTTCCTACTCTATATTGCACGCGGCCCTTCCCTTCCCTTCCACGGAGATGGGCGGGGAGACGCTGAAGCAGGAGAGAGAAGGCTCGTCCTGGAAAAGGGCGCGGGTTTGAGGAGCGTTGAGCAGGGGAGACCGGCCCGGCCAAGGAGAACTCCGGTCCCTGAGCGAGTAATCTCCTCGGCTCGTCACCAAAGAGGCTGGGGAACCACTCGCGAATAACGCGCTGTACTTGTTGGAGAACTGGGAGGGGGAGCGAGCGTCGCGTGCGCGTCACGCGCATACCGACGGGAAATGGGCGAGACACTGGACCTGCGAGGAGCACGGCGGAGCACGGCACGGCAGGGTGACGGAGCCGGAAACAGATCGGTCGCCATCCCCGCCCCGCCCCGCCCCGCGTCGTGTCACTCTTCCGGAGCGAATGGGGCGGAAGGCATCAGCGGAGGCGAGTTATTTCCGCGGCTCTTCTCCCGCAAATCCCTTGTGCCGCGCGGCTCGGAGCAGCACGCTGGAGGAGCTCCGGCCCGGCCCCGCCGCCCCCACCGCGACCGCGACCGCAACCGCAGGCGAGACGCCACGCCGGACACCGCAGCACCGCCGGTACTCCGCGCACCAGAGCCTCCCGCGAGGAGTATAGCCGGCTCGGTACGAATCCGATACTTCAATTTGATTTAGTACATCCGCTCAACTCACATAAAAGGGCCTAAACTTGTGGGTTCCCTGGGCCTACTTTCGCTATTCTGGATCTCTTTTCCTAGGGGCCTAACAGACAGTGCCGGGAGTTATGAGCGTGTCGAGGGCATGCACACTCACCGATCTGGTAGCGCCGCGGGGGTATCCTCGGCGGCACGGCGGGGGCCGGTGCTGGGGCGGGAGACAGCGGTACCGGCGCGGGGCTCGAGCGCTCCAGGGTCTCCTCGAAGTCCTTGACGGCGCGCTGGAGGGCGTCGCGGACCAGGATGGACGCGTGCGGAGGCAGCGACACGGGGGACGGCGGCATCTGCAGCCGAATCTCGATGAGTTACGCTGTTACGTTCAGGGCGTCGTAACGCAACGTTAACGCAAATAGAAACGCACCAAAACGAAAGTTGAAATTGCAGCTCCACGTTTCGGCAGGCTAGGTTCAGAAACCGCAACAAAAACGTATTGAAATTGCAATTTCAATGTTAGTTTTCGTACGTTCCTAATGGCGTTACGTTACGTTAGGACGCCCTGGTTGCGTGCCACGCTCTCGGGTCACGCTCCGCCCCCGCACTCACTCACCTGGGGCAGGGTCTGCTCGATGGTCCAGACCTGCTGGTGCGGCTGGTCCGCCGGCACCGCCAGCCCCAGCAGCACGTCCATGGACTGGCGCTGGCGGCGGCGCTCCCGCCGGCGCGCCTTGGTGGCGGCGTGCGTCGGCGACCCCGCGCCCGCGCCCGCCAGCCGCTCGCAGAAGCGCACGAAGTCCAGGTCGATGTGGTAGCCGTAGGGACAGCAGTCGCACGAGGGCTGCTGAGTCGGCGGCTTCCTCGGCGAGTCCCTCTCGGTCCTCGCGGACCGGGGGAAGGTGGCGTGCTTCATGGCGAGCGCCGCCCCCGGCCCCGGCCCCGCCCCCGGCCCAAGGCCGTCACAAGGGCCGTACGGCTCTTGCGGCCGCAGGCACGCCGTCTCCATCCTGCGGGACAACGAGAAGATAGGTGAGCTGACGCGGTCATTGCTAGGGTGGGCGCCCTGATGACTGCTGGGACAGGAGCCGCTTCCGCACTCCCTTGACTTATACACCTTGGCATACAACATAGATTTGATTCCAGTATCGTGACCTCAGAGCAGCTGCTTAAAATGTTAGAATGGAAATAAAAATCAAGTAGTTCGCGTTAAATTTTAAGGTTTCACACTGGATAGTAGCGAAATAAAACTGAAAGAGACAGGTTAAAGAGGAAGACATTCGACATCCGTAACCTACTGACACGAATGTTGTACCCCTACTACATTCGAAATATCGGGATAAAAACGCACGTAGGTGCTCTGAAAACTAAATTTCGTCCCCAAATCACTCTTTTGTAGGGAGGCAATTAGCTTTAAGTCCGCGGAGTCTGTAAAATTCTTCATTGGCTCGAAACAGCAGCTCAAAGTTACAGAATAACAGCAAATATTTTACTCTTCACCCGCCTAAGCCTAAAGGCCGAATAGTGCATAGCGTGTGAAACAACACACTTTCAAGAGCAAAATGACTCCAAACCTAAAGATACACAGTGTGGAACCGAAAAATATAGCCAGGCAACGGAATCTCACTCACCTCCATTGCGCGCGCGAAAAGCTCTAGCGTCATTACGTTCGGCTTATCATGCCCCCCCAGTGGTGCCACACGTACTAGACCAAGACGGTATGTAACCCTTTGCGTTTAGTGAACCCTCTAGAAAATTTTCAAGCCGAGTTTGAATCCTAGCAGTGTTGAAAGGGACAGAAATAACCGATAATAGACAGTCCAGCATGCGACTTTACGAGAAGTCGTTTTTGGAGCAATGTTGACAGCATTGTACGCATGCATCCGACGAGCCGGGCGGGTGGTTTCAAATTATGCCCGGCAGTAGTAATACGTGTTTCTCGCTCATCCTTCCGAAAAACCAGAAGTTAATCTGTCCAGTACGGTACACACAACTTATTATTTTTGGCAAAAAAAAAAAAGGTTTGTTTTGCGAATTTGACACATTACACGGCCTGCGGGTCAGCCCAGCCCGCTAAGTTCGCGTTCACGAACTGCAGAGAGCCGCTGCTGCTGAATGCCCATTCCGGGAACGCGCCCCGCCCCGCGGATCTGTTGACGGCGAGGAAGTCAGATGACACCCCCCGCCCGGTGCGACGAGGCGTGGCGTGGAGTGGCGTGCTCAGGCCCAGGAGACACTCCAGGCAGAAGCGTGACGCGTATTGATGGAGCTCAGCAGAAAGCTCCGTGGTGTCCAGGACGCCGTCAGGGGCGATGGGATGGGGTGTCCGCTACTGGCGGAGGTTTAAAAGCTACCAGTGAAATAAGATACGAGAGGGAATCGGGAGTGCGGTCGAGAAAGCCAAAACGCAGTCCCAGCCAAATCGCAGCAGCAGCGCCCTCCCCTCGTCCCGCTCCGCCCCGCCCCGCCAGCAGAGCAGCCCGGAGCAGCCCTTTCTCCTATCACGGCGCGGGCCGTCACACCCGGTCACACTGAACGCTGCGCTGCGGCGCCGCGAGTCTCCTTGTCGTCACGTTTCGCGGCGCTTGTCGGCCGGTACGGCGGCCGTGACAGGCCGTGACGGGTGATAGCACGTCGCGCAACGCGGACAAGTACGCGGCGATGCCTCACGGTGATAGCGATAAAAAAACAAAACGCTACGCGACACCACCGGGCGGGGCAGGGCGGGTGTCAATGGGCGTGGCGGTGCTGCGCGGTCGTGGTGTAGCATGGCGTCGCGGCGTGCGTTGCGTGACATGTAACGCACCGCACGCGTAACGAACAGTGGGTGTGACTGGTGTGACAGACAAACCCGCCGCTCCAATCACTCGTTCCAACTGCTCTCACCTTTACCTATGCTCTTTTTTTTTCCCCGGGTGCTCTTTAATGCCGCGGTGCGGTGCGGGGCACATGTGACGTCAGGTGCTCCGCTCCGCGGCGCTCCCGGCCGGGCAGGGCGCCTCGCGTATCGGGCCCGGGCAGCCGCCGCGCCGGCGCTCCTGCCATGTGAAGCAGACGACGTCACCCCCCCCCCCTACACCGCGGCATAAAGCCTGATAGTAGTAAAACCCCCGCCCCGCCCCGCCCCAACACCTTCCTCCACCTCCACCTCCGCCCCGCCGGCCTCGCCCCCACCCCACCCCAGGCGATACCCCTAAGGACACACCAGTACACGGACGTCAAATGTCAGCGAAGAGGGAAGGGAAGGGAAGGGAAGGCCCGGCCACACAGACCCGCCCGGCACGGCCCGGCACGGCGCCTCGCAGCACGGCATTGGCGCCAGCCGGCCCTGCCCGGCCCGGGTCGTTCAAACAGAAGCGCCTGCCGGTGCGGTCCAGGCCCGACCCTGGCCGGGCCGGCCTAGAGAGCCGCACCAAGGCAAAGCAAAGACAACACACAGGTGCGGTGCGGTGCGCTGCGGCGGTGTTGCCGAACTTCTGCCGCGGAGATGAAGCTCCTGGAGATGCGCCCCGGACCCCGTGACACCTCATCCTCAGGGCCTTGGACAGCGGGGCACTGCGACTGGAGAGTGCGTCCGCGCGCGTGCGCCCACCCACTCGAGCCTGGCCTGGCCGCCGTCCAACAGGTCTTCTCGTTCTCCCGCGCACTCCTGCAGCCGCCCGCAGCCGCCGCCGCCTCTCCTGTCGGCCGCTGCGTGGTGCGGGGCGGGGCGGAGAGGACCGGCCTTGGCTGTAGCCACTTTCTTTGAGCGGCCGCGGGCGGGGCGGGGCCGGGCGGGGCGGGCCGGATCGTGCCATAGTCGCGGGCCGCGAGGTTGGCGAGCACCTGTTAATGATTTGTCCTCTCAGCTTCCGCGGGGAGGCCCACTGCGTGCGGCCCGGCCCGACCCGACCCGGACCGGCCGAACCCACAACCAATCATGCGTGATCGCTGCGGGGGCCCGGCCCGGCGGGGCGGGGCGGCCGCAGGGCCGGCGAGCTTGTATACATCATCCAGGGCCTGGCCCTGGCTCGGCGCGGCGCGCAGGAGGGCTGTGTCGGCTGTGCCCCTACCGGCTGGGTGGGGCGGGGCGGGGCGGGGCGGCATGCCGCCGGCGCGCGGAGACGTGGGCGGCCAAGAGGAAGGCAGGACGGGTGGGCTGGGCCTGGCCGGGCCGCGTCGCTCTAGCCGGAGGTAGGTAGAGTCGCCAGTAGAAAGTATGAAAACTGTCTGGGGGCGCGACCGACCAGGACAGCAGGGGAGCGGCGTGTGCAGGCGTGTGCGCCCGCCCCCGTGCCCGCCCCGCCCCGCCCCGCCTGGCTCAAGGCGAAGGACGTCGTCCCCGTCGTGCCGACGAGACTCCATGACAGGGCAGGACAGCGATGGCAAGGATGCTGGGCAGGTGTGCGGGTGCGCGGCGCGGCAGCCATGCTGGTACAGCGGTTGCGGCTGGGCACGGTTGCAAGGATACAACACGGCCTCCGCTCGGCACCTGGCCGGCTCGGCGCGGCGCGGCGCGGCCTGGCCTGAGGGAGGCGGGGCACACCGCACCACACCACACGCACATGCTGTCGGCCTCGGCCTGTCCTGGCCCGCCCGGCCGTCTCCTGCACCTGGAGGTGCCCTGAGGCCCCGGAGGTCCTGGCGCACCGCCTCACGACACTCACCTGGGCCGGGCACTCGGTCGGGGCGGAGGAGGCGCGCTTCGTTTCGGACAGGACAGACAGCTGCGGCTAGCGCCGCGCTAGCCGCGCCTCCGTCGGCAACAGGTGTGCTTACAGCGGTACATCGCAGTCGACTGAACCGAGTGGCGGGCCGGGCGGGCGCGGGCGCGGCGGTGTGGAGCGGAGGGAGGTCCTCCTCAGCGCGGCTCGGCTCGGCTCGGTCCTTGGCTGCGGCCGGCCGGCTCGGCTCGGCACCTGCTGCCCGAGGTACGGCTGGACTCGATCGTGCCGCGGGCTCGACTCGTCGGGCTGGCAGCCTGCACCAACGCCCCAACCCGGCGGAGCGCCGCCCCGACCCCGCCCCGCCTCGCCTCGCCAGCGCAAAAGGCAGCCAGCCAGGCTGGCCCAGGACTTCCAGCCGGCCACAGCGGGCCGGGCCGGGCGCGGCAAGGCAGCCTTTCCTTTCAGACGAGACCCCTTCCACCGGGCCGGGCCGCCTCCGCACCGCACCGCCAGGACCTTTGTGGACGGGACAGGGCAGGGCGCCGCGCCGCACCCGGCCCCGGTGCTCCTCGCCGAGGACTCGAGGCCCTGCAGGCCTCGGCCGAAGGACCAGGACCTACCTGCCTCTGTGCTGGGTCGCCTGGCCTTGTCATGCGTCTTGAAATCGACACAACATGGCCTAGTGGAGCCATATCATTTCTTCAAGAGGTATCCTTAACTTTGAAATACTAGGAACGACTCGGACAGTCTTATGGCTTCGCCGGTATAGTTCACGTCGTCTATTTTGTGCAGTGTAATATGGTATTGTTTCCTCTAATGCAAAAATGTGATAATCTCTTTAATTTGGTATGGGTGTGGTTGAGGAATAAAGGTGGGTGCTTAGAATTGTGGGTCGGTAGCTATGACCCTTCAACATATTATTCTGAAGCACTAAAATGAATATTCCATGAAATGCATGTATGCTGTAAAATATTGAAAATTCTAAAATCATAATTGGTTCGAGATTGTATGCAAGTGCATTGAAAACACCGACTTAACTTTAAGTGTCTTTGAATCGTGAAAATAGAGTTTACCTGAGGTATAGTTTGTCATTCAGGCAAACAAAATAAATAAGGAAAAGCTTGGAAAACAATTGAGTCAAAAAACAAAATTTTCACTGAGGCATTTATTAATAAAATTCAATTCTTCATAACACACTAGCAATTTTAACAGTTATTCACAATGCTCATGACAATTTTCCAAATGCAATGCAAGATACAAAATACAAAAAAGAAGGGTGACAGCTATTTTATGCCACTGCAGTTTTTACAACTGGACATGTTGCCACTTACAAAATACTGAGACAACTCGTTACCGAAGCCAACCTTAAATCTACTATAAAAATCTCGGACACATCAACCATCATCGTAACAGTTCTACATTAATTTGGCAACTTTAGCAGGGAGTCAAATTCAGAATTTGAGTCCCTCCCAGGTGAGACCACGAGGAGGTAGTCGCCACGACAGGAACCAAGCAGCACTAAATTTTGAATTGACTTATTAAATTTATTCTTTGAAAAAGATAATAAAAGTTCAAAATTGCATTCAAGTTAAGTTCTGCTGCTTTTAGCTGGAATGTTCCTGCAAGTTACTTCCAGAAAAATTCCCACCAGTCAGCCCCAGCTAACTGATGCCTGCCGTTCTCACCCAGCATGCACTAACACCGGAGCCACCACCCCCCTAATGCCCTAATGGCACCAACACCACTACGAAAACAATTTAAAAAAGGACCTGTGTATGAAGGAGAGGAGTACAATGGGGAAGTCCGCAGGCGGGCCGCGACGGCCGCGTGCTAGAGGCAGAAGGCACAAGAACGCTGGCCACACGATCCTGATCTTCAGCGTGGCGACGACGGCTGCGGGCCGGCCGCGGAGCGCCGCGCAGGCAGTCGAACCCTCGGTCAAACCTCACGAGCCGGGGCGCCAGGCGGGGCTGTCGCCACGAAGGACTTGACTGGGGCCGCCGGAGCTGTGCTGAAGTGCGTCGCTCCCTCGGCGGATGATGTCCCACGGTGCAGCTGCGTCCTTTGGCCGCGCCCGTTCCCAGCGCGCCTAAGCAGAGCCAAGCGGGCCCAGCAGGCAGGCGTCCGGTGGGTGAGCCCGCAGGCTGCTCTACAGGCGGGCCTTGCTAGCCGAGGTCAGAGGCAAGAAGGGACAAGACCGCTGGCCAATCGATCCCGATCTTCAAACTTCGCGACGACCAGCTTGGCCGTGCTGCGGAGCGCCGCGCGAGGCAGTCAAACCCTTGGTCAATCCCGCGAGCCGAGGCGCGGAGGCAGGGCTGTCGGCCGCCGGGGGTGGGCTGCTTGGCACAAACAGGACTGGGGCCGCCGGAAAGCTGAAGCGCTGCGCTCCATCGGCGGATGACAAAGCCGGGAGCACATGACGGTGGTGGAGGTGAAGTAGTGCTGGTTGAAGGCGGTGATGAAGCGCAAAGGTCGAGGCAGGGAGGTGCAGAGCAGAAGTCACACGGTACAGGACCCGCTCGGACTCAAATCTGGAAATAAAAAATTAATCTAAGTACCCAAGAAAACAGTTGTATGGTCAAGAGCGGAGTAAGCAGTATTTAGAACTTAGCCACTAAAGCTTTCAACTCAATTTCAACTTAGGAATTTTTCCATTGCAACAATCTCAAAACAAAGTAATAAATGACAAAGAAGAAAAAAGGGGGCTGTTAGTTACAACATTTTATCCAACCCAAGTAAAAAAAGACAAAAGCAAAATTAAAACAAATCTTTTATTTTGCTTGATATAAGACTGCCATCTCCTTAAAGCTTATACCACTATACATACTCGAAATATGGTCCATGAGAGTATGCTTTATCCAAGAATTGTCTTGGGCAGGAAAGCTGAGTAGTCCAGAAGCACGGAGACATGTGCTGACGCCACTGAGCACAATAGGGTTGTGGAATCTCACGGTCCAATAAGGGTCACAACTGAAGACTGAAGTTCTCTTCATTAAGTAAGTGCATGGTAATTTGAGTTCGTGCCGCCAGTGCGTTTTGTGAGAACTAGCTAGGCTTAGCCAAACAACTGATATACAGTCTTGAGCAGCACCAGCAGTAGAAGCCCCTATCTGCAACACAAACACATTATTAGCCACAGTGGAGACAAACTACAAAATTCAGAAATATTGTTTATGATAGAATTACCTTTGCCTTCTTGTGATTTTTTTTATGAATACTTCTGAGCCGGGAGGAGATTGAGATGTTCTTGGAGGTGAGCGTTGATCTCCAACGGCGGATGACTAGGTCCCACAGTGATGGAACCCTTGGGCCGCTGGGCACAAACAGGAAAGCTGGCTGAAGGCGGCTGAAGGAAGTGTGAAGGTGGGGGCAGGTGATGGAGGTGCAGAAGTCACATGGTACAAGATCTGCTCGGACTCAAATCTGGAAATAAGAAATTGATTTAAGTACCCAAAAAACAGTTGTATGGACAAACAAATTAAATAAAAGGTATTAAAAAAAAAAGCTGTGAGTAAACATTTTATCCAACCCAAGTTAAAAAAAAAAAAAAAAAAAAAAAAGGAAACATAAAACCTTTTTTCCCCTTGCTTGTTAAGAGACTGCTATCTTATTTACGCTTGTACCACTAGTCTAAATGTCAAACTTTTTTTATCTTGCCTTCTCTAGTTAAATAATTTGACAAGTTGGTTTCCCAGTCATATTTAACTTCACTGTATTTGGATATCTCCCCATATACTTTGTTTGCTCATAAGAGCTCTGAGCAATATAAGGATTTATAGATAATTAATTTTTTTTTTTTAATATATGCCACAAGGCTCAGCAACTGTATCTCATGGAAATCTGCCCCCAGATGGAGTACAACCACCTCCAGCTTCCAACTACCACAATTACGCAAGGGATACCAATCCACTTAGCCAAACCGAGTTAGGATCAAGGATCACGCCAGGGTAAGAGTAGAGAGCCAGCCAATATCCCATCAGGAGTGCGAGGGGGGGAATGAGAAAGAGAGGGGAAAACCCCTCACTACATCCATCAGCGAAAAGACTGGCACTCCGATAATAGGCCTCGATCAGACTACAGGCGACATGTGAGAGCCAGAAACAAGAGGAGGCCGACCCAACTGGGTTAAGACTTCCTATCATAAAATGAAAACATTACTTGCCCAAAAAAATCAGGCGTCAACAGCAAATATGAAATTGAAAAGCTAAGCTTCAAGCTTAGTGAAATATCATGAAACATTGAAATTTTACTTTGCAGAGAAAAAAAGAAAAAGAAAGGGGGAAAAATCCTGCGCAGTTTCATGGTGACTAGTTCTTTACTTTAAATTCACACTAAACAGGAAACCAGCATGTCAAAGGGAAACAGTTTATATAGAAGTGGACAAAAATCTGTTTCCATAATAAGTTAGAGAAGCACCACTACAGTGATATGAAATGCATGTTTGAAATGAAAATGAGAATTAAATGGTATAGGTTCTTTTTAAACTTCCAACAGTAAAATTTAAGGAATACTTATATGAGCTGGAAGGAGGCAGATGTTCTTGGAGGTAAAGAGCAGCCTTGCTGTCCAAGGGTGGATTTCCTCAAGCACTCCAGGCACAGCCCCTCTGGAAATAAATAAACAGTGTTAGTGCCTTGGCTTCACACCGTCCAAAAATTACCAATTTCACTACCCTGATGAATGCAAAATCACCTTCGCCTCACTGAGGGCTTCACGAGGGCCACGGAATCGGACAGTCCAACAAGGGTCACAGCTAAAGACCGAAGTTCTCTTCATTAAGCAAGTGTATGATACCAAGTTCGTGTCTTCAGTGCCATTAGTGAGAACTAGCTAGGCTTAGGCGAACTGATACAGACTTGAGCAGCAGCAGTAGAAGAAGGGAGTATGATCCAAGAAGTGCCTTTGTTGGCTGGGCAAAATGATCAGGCTTGCAACCTTCACACAGAGTCTGCAAATCAAACAGAAGGAAATGAGAGATCAGTTTTGCGCAACAAACAAAGTTTAGGAAAACTGAACAAAAGCTCACCTTAGCAACTGCTTAATCCAGGGCTTGGCTTAAGTCACAAGAAGGTTGTGCAATTGACCGTCCAATAGGGGTCACAGCTGAAGACCTAAGTTCTCTTCATTAAGTAAATGAGTTCTCCAAATTACTAACTGGAAAAAAGTAATTAAAAAGCGAATAGTTGCGTTTTTTCTTCCAAAGTCCAGATGTTACATTAGACTATATTACCTGTCATGAGTTCAAAATGTACTTACAGCATCTGTGCATTCATAGCCACCAGCAATTATCTTTACAGGCTCAAGTTCCAATTGATTAGTATCTGCCTGACACTTAACATGGCTAGCAAAAATTTTATGAAGCAAAGCCATTAATGCTTGATCAGGTAACCAGATCTCCCTCAAGGGAATGCTGAGCTTGAAATTAATTTGACTCAAAAGCACAATCTAGCGTCAAGCAACAGAATCACGAAATTCTGCAAGAAAAAGTTTCATGTTGTCATCTATTACAGCACCAAAAAAATATGAAAGAGTACTAAGAAACATTAAGACTTACCTTGGATCCCAGATGTGATAATCCACCCACAAATGAAGAAGTGGTGAAACTTAAGCCACCATTGAATTCACATGAAATAGCAGGAAGGCTCAGGGAAGATTTCCGTTTGGCAAAGGAGGCTCCAAATTACCAACTGGAAAAAAGAAAATGAAAAGCGAGTAGATGCGTTTTTTTCCAAAGTCTAGATGGCACATTAGAATGTATATTACCTGTCATGAGCTAAAAATGTACCAAACAGCATCTGTACATTCATAGCCACCAGCAATGATCTCTAAAGGCCCAAGTTCCAATTGAACAGTATCTACCTGACACTTAACATGGCCAGCACAAAATTTTATGAAGAAAAAATATTGTTCTTATTGCATATTGATATGAAGTTACATATGTGGAAGAAGGAAAAAAGGGCACTGGGTATCAGAGCGCTCTGACTTTGTCCAACAGGAAGAGACAGCATTAGTATGTTTAAACCAACTTCCTAACCAACTTACTAACCAACGGGAGAGCATGTACACACATACATACACCACAAATGCAGGCAATAGAAAAGAATTGGTGTCAGACACCACAAATACAGGCAATAGAAGAGAGTTAGTGTCAGACACCACAAATACATTCACCACAAATACATTCACCACAAATACATTCACCACAAATACATTCACCACAAATACATTCACCACAAATACAGACAATAGAAAAGAGTTAGTGTCAGAAAAAGTCAGAGTGCCCTCAGAGTCCCTTCGTCAGTGAGGACTGTCCAATTTCACGGACTCATAGTTTCAAAATAATTTAAAAATTGACTGCAAATTTCACCTTGAAATGTACCACCTCTTATGGAGCCGTGCTCTTAAGGAATGTGTAAGAAAATTAATTATAATAATAATATTTAAAAAAAAAAGAAGAAAAAAAACCACTGAAGAATTAAATTGATACAGGAGAGAGACTTCTAGTTTGGCTTGGCCTCTTCTTGAAGTCAGCCAGTAGTATCGATTGGTGGCGAGGCAGTTAAGCAGGATGCTGAAATTGATCGCGATCTTCAAACTTGGCGACGACCAGCTTGGCCGTGCTGCGGAGCGCCGCGCGAGGCAGTCAAACCCTTGGTCAATCCCGCGAGCCGAGGCGCGGAGGCAGGGCTGTCGGCCGCCGGGGGGGGGCTGCTTGGCACAAACAGGACGGCGGGGCCTCTGCAACAAAAAAGCGCATAATAAGCAAATTGAAGACAAACCACAAAAGTCGGAAATATTGTAGATGATGGTGTCATTACCTTCGCCACGTAGGACTTGACTGGGGCCGCCGGAAAGCTGAAGCGCTGCGCTCCATCGGCGGATGACAAAGCCGGGAGCACATGACGGTGGTGGAGGTGAAGTAGTGCTGGTTGAAGGCGGTGATGAAGCGCAAAGGTCGAGGCAAGGAGGTGCAGAGCAGAAGTCACACGGTACAGGACCCGCTCGGACTCAAATCTGGAAAGTAAAAATTAATCTAAGTACCCAAGAAAACAGTTGTATGGTGAAGAGTGGTGTACACTATTTAGAGGTTAGCCACTAAGGCTTTCAACTCAATTTCAACTCAGGAATTTTTTCATTGCAACAATGTCAAAACAAAGTTATCAATGACAAAGAAAAAAGAAAAAAAAAAAAAAAAAGGGGGGCTGTTAGTTACAACATTTTATCCATCCCAAGTAAAAAAAGACAAAAGCAAAATTAAAACAAATCTTTTATTTTGCTTGATATAAGACTGCCATCTCCTTAAAGCTTATACCACTATACATACTCGAAATATGGTCCATGAGAGTATGCTTTATCCAAGAATTGTCTTGGGCAGGAAAGCTGAGTAGTCCAGAAGCACGGAGACATGTGCTGACGCCACTGAGCACAATAGGGTTGTGGAATCTCACGGTCCAATAAGGGTCACAACTGAAGACTGAAGTTCTCTTCATTAAGTAAGTGCATGGTAATTTGAGTTCGTGCCGCCAGTGCGTTTTGTGAGAACTAGCTAGGCTTAGCCAAACAACTGATATACAGTCTTGAGCAGCACCAGCAGTAGAAGCCCCTATCTGCAACACAAACACATTATTAGCCACAGTGGAGACAAACTACAAAATTCAGAAATATTGTTTATGATAGAATTACCTTTGCCTTCTTGTGATTTTTTTTATGAATACTTCTGAGCCGGGAGGAGATTGAGATGTTCTTGGAGGTGAGCGTTGATCTCCAACGGCGGATGACTAGGTCCCACAGTGATGGAACCCTTGGGCCGCTGGGCACAAACAGGAAAGCTGGCTGAAGGCGGCTGAAGGAAGTGTGAAGGTGGGGGCAGGTGATGGAGGTGCAGAAGTCACACAGTACAGGATCCGCTCGGACTCAATTCTGAAAATAAAACATTGATTTAAGTAAGTAAAAAAAAAAAGTTAAATGGTCAAACAAGTTAAAAAATAAATAATTAAAAAAAAATTTTCCTTCTCTTGTTAAATAATTTGACAATTTGGTTTCCCGCTCATATTTAACTTCACTGTATTAGGATATCTCCCCATATACTTTGTTTGCTCATAAGAGCTATGAGCACTATAAGGATTTATAGATTTTTTTTTTTAATATGCCACAAGGTTTAGCAACTGTATCCCAAGGAAATCTGCCCCTTGGTTGGAGTACAACCACCTCCAGCTTCCAACTACCACAATTACGCAAGGGATACCAATCCACTTAGCCAAACCGAGTTAGGATCAAAGATCACGCCAGGGTAAGAGTGGAGTACCAGCAGTATCCCGTCAGGAGTGCGAGGGGGAGGAGGGGAAGGGAGGGGTAATCCCCTCGCTATATCCATCAGCGAAAAGACTGGCACTCCGATAACAGGCCTCGATCAGACTACAGGCGACATGTGACCACCAGAAACAAGAGGAGGCCAACCCAACTGGGTAAGATTCCCATCATAAAATGCAAACATTAATTGCAAAAAAGCGTCAATAGCAAATATAAAATTGAAAAGCTAAGCTTCAAAATGAGAAATATTGTGAAACCTTGAAATTTTACTTTGCAGAGATAAAAAGAGAAAAAGGGGGAAAATCCTGCACAGTTTCATTGTGACTATACAGTGAATTGAAAGTAGAGAAACCAGCATGTCAAAGGGAAACAGTTTAAATAGAAGTGGACAAAAATCTGTTTCCAAGATAAACAAGTTTGAAATGAAAATGAGTATTACATGGAATAGGTTTTTTTACTACCAACAATGAAATTCAAGGAATACTTATATGAGCTGGAAGGAGACAAATGTTCCTGGAGGTGAAGAGCAGCCTTGCTGTCCAAGGGTGGATTTCCTCAAGCACTCCAGGCACAGCCCCTCTGGAAATAAATAAACAGTGTTAGTGCCTTGGCTTCACACCGTCCAAAAATTACCAATTTCACTACCCTGATGAATGCAAAATCACCTTCGCCTCACTCAGGGCTTCATGAGGGCCACGGAATCTGAGAGTCCAACAAGGTTCACAGCTGAAGAACTAAGTTCTCTTCATTAAGTGAAGAAGTTCGTACGTCCAGTGCCTATTTTGAGAACCAGCTAGGCTTTGGCAAACAACTGATACAGGATAGAGCAGCGGCAGCAGCAGTAGAAGCAGGTAGACCTTGGCACAGAGTCTGCAAATCACACAGGAAATTAGAGCTAATTCATATTGAGTGGCACAGTAAAGTTTGGGCACTGGACTGAATGCAAGCTCACCTCATTCGAGACTTTGAGTGAGCCACAGTTGGGTTGCGGAAACTGACAGTACAACAAGGGTCACAAGCTGAAGGTGCAAGTTCTCTTCATTACGCAAGTGCTCGATACTTGGGAGGCGCAAAACACTCGTTACAAATCAGTCACACTTCGTCTCACAATATTTCTTCATTAGCTTGCCCAAATTAATTTCAGTCTTGCCATAGGGCTATCCTTCTACAGTTTCCAAACCGCATTAAGGCAAGTAGAGTCATGACCAAATGGAAGTTAATCTGTAACTGAAAAACATTTTAGAAACTAGGAAAATGCGAGAGTTGTCAGATCAAGTAATGCAAAGTAAAATGCCACATGGCTCGGCAACTGTATCCCAAAGGAAACCTGCCCCCGGTCGTGATGCAGCCTCCTCCTGCTTCCACCTACCACATGTCGCAAGAGAACCAATCCACTAAGCCAAACCGAGTTAGGACAGAGCCAGAGTGGATCGCCTGCCGAATATCCCCGAAAGCAATGCGAGGGGGGGACGGGGAGCTAACGGGACTGCCCTCAATTACGATCAGCGATACGACAGGCGCCCAATAATATGCCATAAAAGGCCTCGATGAGACTTCAAGCGACAAGTGACAGACAGAAACAAGCGGAGGCCGACCCAACTGCGTTCAGATTTGACTGGAATACCACTGCCAAACCAGAATTACAAGAGGACCGCCACAGTCCAGTCCTCATCCAGCGGCGACAAGAAGTTCCAGATTCCAGCCGGCACAGCCATCATGCAGACTCGACGTGGAAGTTGAGGTTATGGGAGGCTTCCCTGTTCCCACGATGAATCTAGACTTGTCTTCCACTTTCCACACGAGACTTGCAGAGGAAATCCCAAGCATACAGAAATGCCACGTGTCACCAAGTTTTCTTGACTTCCAGCGAATGTCGTGCTGAGGTCTAAAGTGAGCTAGGCTAGGCTGCTGGCTGGCTACTGACAACTGACACCTGATCACCTGATCATGATCATGACGCAACACGGCGCCTTGCTTTTCTTTTTTTTCTTCCTTTCGCGTCATGGCCGTGAGATTGATACCAGCCAAAGCTGCACTGAGGTTTCAAACTATACAAGCGAACAGAATGGCGGCATGAGGCTAAATTGATGTCTTTCTGTTTTTATTAAAATAAAAAAATCCATCTCGTATTAATGTCAAAGATGAAGTAACTGAAACTTAGGAAAAGCAGTGATTGTCGTCCATTTTTCATAAGGTGGAATACACCGGTAGATAAGTGATAAGCCGGCTGAGTATGAGAAATTCCTATCTCATATTGATAATTTTTTATGTAGGTATCCCAACAACCATGGAGGGGGAAAGAAAAGATTTTGTTGATGCTGCTGTTCCACTGCTGCAAGACTAACTTTTTCGTCCGCGGTATCACATATTTCTGGCTAAAACACCTATTAGTTTGTACTATTCTGTCGTTTAAATATACTGCTTGTACCTAACTAGGTAAAACCACATTATTTGTCATTACCGATTTGTTTTGAATCGTTTTGTGTTGCCTACATTTCAATGGGATTTGGCAAGCTCAACCAGCGGGGTCCCCTGGCAATGTTCCTCCATTGTCTTCTATGTTAGTGTAGTATAGTTTAGGATTGTGTGCGAAGCCAATAATGAAATTCCATTTTTTGAAACTCTTACATTGTGCTATTTCCATTTTTGCTCATCCACAGGATTAATTAACATAGCAGGGAAAATGACAAAGCAGGTATAAAACAGAGAGGAGTAATTCATTTATTGTTACATATGGAACAATGTTAAACCAAGTTACACAATAATACTTAGGTGAGGTTGGAGGGGGGAGAACTCTTCATACATACTTATATTTAACTGCTAGAGAGTGTTGAAAGTTGCAAGTAGTAATACTAAGATTTTATTTTCAGTAATGAATGGCAACATGGAAGTCGATCAAAATTGAGGAAGTACACAAAACATTAAAATAATTATACATATAAAAAAATATAGGTGGATGATTCAAAGTGAACTGCAGTTCTCAGATAGGCAATCAAAGATGGAATTCCATTAAAATAATGTGTTAAGATTTTGAAGATATGTTACCTATATGTACATATGGTTCCACAACTTCATTATCAATTTACAACATATTCCAATGAATAATTATAAATATAAAAAAAAAATAAAAAAAAAAAAGAAGGAAAAAGTTTAAGTTATAATTTTAGGAATTTTAATTGGAACCAAGAAACACATGGTCAGAAACAAACCTAAACGGGTTTGCTGGTTTACCTAGTACCTGATTGTGCAGGCGATCAAACAACTAAAACCCATCCATCTACGGTGTGCAGCTATTTCACGATTTTGAATGCACTCAGTTGTACTGGTTGAGAAGTATATTAATGTGATTTCACAGATCTAGCATCAGTCAAAATCATTCACATTCACACACAATAATTTCACAACAATTTCATGGCTGTTTAATGACACATAAGACAGTTTATAATAATCTGTAGCAGGTGAGGTGTTTTTTTCACAATCACAATAATTGAAGATAGATCACAAAAGCTTAAAAGGCAGACAACTAGACAAAAGGAAATCTAGTCTTTGACTAGATATAATAAATAATTCAGTCTAAAATCAATTCATACATTTGCAAACAGTTTATCTGTCTCTCACAAAGGGACAATTTAAGAACCAGTCAACTACTGCAGAAGTGTCTTGATTACACTTGGAGTACGTACAAGAAATGTGCAAGACTTATGGCACCCTTCTATAACATCTTAGGTTGTAAAATAATTTAGAAAGAAAAAAAAGGCCAAATAAATAAAATGTGCCACGCCGTACATAAATAAAATGGCACTTTTCATTACTGCTATATATTATCACTGAGCCTAAAATACACTTTTAGATGTTAATGACATTCAAGACCAAGCTTAAAGCTGGCGGCAGAAACAATTATACAAGTCTACCTGGGAGTCCTAAAGACACTTCACACTACTAAAAGATGACAATGTGTTGTAAACACAATGCAGGTATGATCTATCCAGCTAATGGAGCTAGTTTTTTCTTTCTGTCACAGTTTGAATTTGTCTTCACTGGGCTTTTCTTCATTTACAGTTGCTACATTCTATCATAACCAATACTACTACCCTGGCCCACATTTAAGTGCAGAGAGAATTTAGTTTATTTTGATTTGCACACTGATAGCATTTTGCCCAGGATTCTAGGTAAAAATATTTACATCTAGCACCACTACATCTTCCCACATGCCTTACTTTTAAGAAGTCACATAGAGATGATACAACAGAAACCACCAAATTTAAAAAAAAAAAAAAAAAAAAATCAACAGTTTCTACAACACGCTAACCCAAGGGGGGAAAGACCTCATGCATTCATACTCTCAACCTGAGGATACAAGAAATGCACCAACAGGGAAGCTAAAAGCTCTCCTGTTTACCCATTTACACATCTTGTTACTTAACATATATTAACACAATTTAGTCCATGGATGACTTGTGCACTAAAAACAACATAGTAAAATAAACCCAAAAGAAATAAACTGTACATATTCAGGTAAACAGTTAACACATCTAGGAAAATCATGTGATACATTTAACTATGTTGAAATATAATTACCCCCAAACTTCAAACTGGAACAAGTGCAAAACATCACCATTAACAAAACCCTCCAGATCAAGTGAGCATACAGCATTATGCAATAACAGTCAATGATTGAGTAACCACAATATAAATAGAAAGAATAGTGGAAAAAATACTTTTCTAAAAATTTTGAATTTGAAAAGTTTGGACAGAGTAACATTTTAAACTTGGTACCTAATTCCTCTCACATACAAGAGTTAATTTCGTGACCCCCATTGTAGCTGAACACACACACAAAAAAAAAAGAAAAAAATGAAGAAATAAATAAATAGTGAGTGATGAATGAATCATTGATGTAATGCATGAAAAAAGCAACCAAAAAAATATCTGAATATTATGCCAATATTCCAAAGCTACTATTGTGCATGGCGAGGTAAAGGTTGTCTTTGCTTGACTAGTTCAGTATCATTTCATTGATCTCCACTGAAAGGGCAAATCATAACAGCTACAGTTAATGTTGTAAAAGAATAACAAGACAGTATAAAATTTATATACATTGTCTTTCCTGATAAGAGCAGAGAGTAACATTTCATCTGCCCTAAGAAGTTTAACTTCATATAATGGCAAACCTTAAAAAACAAATTTCCTACAGAGAGATAACACATAGAACTGTAAAATTGCAGAGAGAAAAGTAAAAATTAACACACTTCAATATTTGCTGGATAACAAACAACATTTTTTTTTAAATGGGAATTTAACAGAGCTACAAGCTTTAGCTTCATAGCAACTAACAATGTTGACTGTACTTCTTACTGAGAGCACACGGTGCTCTCTAACAAAGATGCTAATATTTTCTGCAAATTATACAACTTTATGGTTTATCCTTTGCTTTTGAAGAGGAGGCACCATAACTTCTTTCAGCCTCTCTACTTTTTTTATCACAACCTTCCTTTTTTTTATGAGGCTCCTCTTCTTTTATCACAGACTTCAGATGTGGTATAAACGGGATATATGGAGTACTTGGAGTACATGGAGTGGTAGGCGGCGGTGGCGGTGGCAGAGAAGGCACGAGTTCCCTCAGCACCTCTTCCCTACTCCCAGGAGGAGAGTCCTTTTCCTCTGCGATCCTAGGCAGAGGCAGAGGATTCCGACCGTCAATGGGTATGATGCCCTTCACCGTCATGTGCCCGCTCCCGCCCGCACCCCCGCCCCCGCCCTCCTGAGCCTGGCCCTGCTCCGACTCCTCCTTGGGCAGGCTCCGGATGCCCGACAAGTCGTCACCAGAGTCCTGGCGCATGCACAGCGGATGCGGGTGGGGGTGCGGGTGCTCCGGAGGCTTCGTCTTGAGGCCCTTGTCAAGCGACGCGGCCTTGGAGAGCGGCGAGCGCGAGGTGACGGTGGTGCCCGCGGCCACGCTCACCTTGGGCGCGGGGTTGTTGCAGAGCGGCGAGATGGACATGGAGGCCGCCCCCAGGCCCGCCTTGCTCTTGTTCTCGGCGCTGCGCGGGTGCAGGCGGTCCGGCGAGAGGGCGCGCCGCAGCAGCGGGCTGCCGGGCTCGGCGCTCTTGGGCCGCGCGAACCCCTTCTTGCTGCAGGCGCCCGGCGTGGACAGCGACGACCCGGGGCTATACGACTGCGTCGTGTTGGAGCTGCCGGGCTGGTGCACGGCGGGGAAGGCCAGCGGCGACGGCGACCGGGTGGGCGACGACGGCAGCGGCGACGGCGACGGCGTGCGCGCGAGCGGCGACAGCGGGATGTGGCCCACCGACTTCCGGCGGCCGGACGGCGAGTGGATGCTCTTGGCCGCGCTGTGCAGCTTGTGCTTGAGGCCGTGCAGCGTGGACGGGCGCTGGTAGTGCTGCACG
This sequence comes from Frankliniella intonsa, assembly GCA_033675135.1. NCBI lineage: Eukaryota > Metazoa > Arthropoda > Insecta > Thysanoptera > Thripidae > Frankliniella > Frankliniella intonsa. Next base: position 8,815,410 of record CM066255.1, on the reverse strand, counting down.
GGCGTGGTGGCGCCGCTGCCGCAGGACGCGCCCGCCCCCGCGGGGCTGCTGGCCGCCGACGAGCCCGACGAGCTGGACGACGTGTTGGGCGAGTAGGGCTGCGGCGTCAGCGGCTCGGCGGGCGGGAAGGACACGCGGTTCGCGGACGGCGAGCGCAGCGGCTTGACGCGGCCGGCGCCGGCCAGCGGGGAGGCGTCCTGCACGGCCAGCGGCGCAAGCGGCCACGGCTGCGGCCGGCTGCACGCCCCCGGCACCGCCCCCGCGCCCGCCCCCGGCACCGCCCCCACCACGGGGCTCGAGATGCTCAGCGGCTGCGCCAGGTCCACGCTGGCGCGCTTGTTGCTGATGCGCTTGAACAGCGACGGCTTGCGGCGCTTGTCGATCAGGTCGCGCTTCTGGCGCCGCTGGCGGTTGAGGCTGCGGCGCGCCAGCTTGCTCTGGCCGGGCTCGCGCCGGTGCCCGCCCGCCTTGATGGACGTGTTCTCGAGCGGCGTGGAGCGCAGCGTCACGTGGTCTCCCCCGCTCAGCAGCAGGTGCAGCACCTGCGTGTGGAACAGGCCCTGCACCGGCTCCCCGTTGATGTGGGTGATGAGGTCGCCGGGGCTCAGGCCGGCCTCGAACGCGGGGCTGCCCTCGTCCACGGCCTACGAGAGAACAGGACAAGGGGAAAATGTAAAACGTACTACAGGAAAATATTAAAATTGCTCCTGCCGTCCAGCGCGAGTAGAGCATTTCTTTTTTTTCCCGCGTTGTCTGTTTGCTTTTTCAAAGAATTTCATCTAAACTAAATTGGTTAAGGCAAGGTCTGGGTGGCACGTACCATTACGAGGTGGTGCATGGTGTAGTAGTTGGTGTCGCCGTAGTAGACGCGGATCGTGTTGACGGTGAAGCCGAAGCCCCTGGCGCCACGCTTGATGATGATGGGGGGCTTGAGGCTGGTCACGAGGGGCGACAGCTCGCGGCAGGGCGACGTGTCGCGAGAGCTCGCGGTGCTGGAGCCGCCCGGAGACGGAATGGACTGAGGCGAGTCGTCAGCTGCAGAGGATAGTGGGAAATAAAAATTATTGAAAAATATTTACAGAAGGCTTTAAATAGATGTCAAACATTCTGTAAGTTCGGAAAACTTAATCTTACCCAAATACAAGCTGGAAGGTATCATGAGAGAGAGGCCACTAGCAGACGCACTCTTGATGACAGGTCTTCCCCGAGCTTTGATGGAAGAGACAGGCGAACTTTCATTGTTGGTAGCAGACGTTGATGGCAAACTAGGTCCAGCACGAACAGAGCTCTTGGGTGAACGCTCCTCCATAGGAACAAACGCAGACCCATCTGGTCCTTTGAGGAGAGGCACACTAATCCTGTGGGAGAAATTGTGTTGAAGTAATGGAAAAGTAATCATTATTTGAAACAAAATTGTTTCAGATCACAAACTTGACACTTACATATGCTTTTCGTCTTCAATGGAAATTGAAAACCGAGGAAGAGAATCACGAGTATGCAAGCGTCTTTTCCTTTGCACTTGAGGTGACACATCATCGCTTTCTGTCTGAGAAGACTCAGGTGTGCTGAGGGAGTGGTGGTGAGTCAGGCTAGCAGGATCTACACGAGATTCAGACAGTTCTTTGCTCTCATCAAGCTCCATGCTACTGCCAACATTGGACGAAGACGATTCTGAATTTCCAGAATCATGAGCCAAAGGTGAAATATTTGAAACTAAAGAACTAGAAGATTTAATTGTCTTGGGTGAATCGGAAATTGTAGAGTGCGAGTGAATTCCTCTGCTTGCAGATGGGGGCGTGATTTCCCTGAACATAGAAGCAGAGGACACTGTTGATTGTGGTACGCGCCGCTCTTCAGTGCTGTGAACTTTATGGAAGCGTGGAGAGATGGATGAAAAGGAACCGAACAGCATGGACTCATCAGTATCATCAGTGTCCTCTCCCATATCATGTTTGTAGCGATCCATGCGAGCTAAAAATTGTAAAAAGTCTCTTGAGTACATGATCAACCAAATTTTCAAAAATTAAGAGGGCAGTGAAGTACTTACTATCAAAATAACTGGTATCTTCCTCATCATCTAATTGTGGAACGAATTCAGCTTTTTGTCGGAGCAAACTAGTCCAATCCAAACCACAGAAATATGGATGGTCTTTTACCTCTTGGGCTCCTCCTGTGCCAAGCCTGATCAGAGGATTGTGCTGCAATAGCTGGGTAATCAAGTCTTTTGATTCCAATTGCACAGGCCAATCCTTTTCATCAGGCCATTCAATGTCATCTGAAAAAGGCAATAAAAATTGGTTGAAGGAAAATAAGATTAATAGGATCAGTAAGATGCTTTGCAATTTGTAGCTTGTTCTTACCATTTACAGTATGAGCAAAAAGTTCTTCAGGAGTTTCACCAAAGAATGGAACACATCCAATCAGAAATTCATAAAGAATAATTCCCATTGACCACCAGTCAACTGGTTTTCCATAGCCTTGTCTGAAATTAATCAATTGATCAATTTTTATTTATTACAAGGCAAATAAAAAATGCAACAAAATATTAAAGGGGGGATTAGAATACCTTAGAATCACCTCTGGTGCAATATACTCTGGTGTACCAGTAACCTGCTTATCAGAAAATTGTCTTGTTTCTCGGTCCAAATATCCCTCATAGAGATTAGTTGTCACTGTGAGAACAAAATTTCAGTTAGATAGTCTGACACTTAGATAGTTATAATGACAAGAAGGAGGGACATAAAGGAACCTACAAGACATTAATCCCATTTTACTTAGACCAAAGTCAGTAAGCTTGATATGGCCAAGTGCTGTGATGAGTAGGCTGTAATATAATTTTAGATATTTAAAAAAAAATAAGTTGATTCACATTTCTGATGCTAACAAACATAAGATTATCTTACTTATCAGGTTTAAGGTCTCTGTGAACAATTCCATAACTATGCAAGTACTCAACAGCTAGAACAGTTTCTGCAAAGTAGAACCGGGCCATATCTGAAGGAAGTGGTCCAATTGTCTTCAATAATGCAGCACAGTCTCCGCCTTCGACATACTCCATCACAAGACATAAGTGTTTCTGAAAACAATGAACAGAATTAAACCCATGACAACAGCAGTCTATCAGCTTGATTAATGAAAAGAAATCAGGGAACCTACTTTTGTTTCAAAACTGCAGTACATACTAACAACAAAAGGATTATCTGTGAAACTCATTATGTCTCTTTCTGTAAAAACCTGGTCAACTTGGTTTCTTAGCATCAAATTATTCTTCGAGATCTTTTTCATAGCCACACGCTGACGTGTCTCTTTCACACGAACTAAATAAACTGCACCATAGGCGCCATTTGAGATCAGCTTTATCACTTCAAAGTCTTCTTCTGCAGGATTCTGGAAAACATTTTTTTTTGTTGAAATTAGAGTCATGAAGGGAGTCAATACTCAACACAAAGCATTGTAAAACGAGTTGTACCTTAAATTCCTTTTTATTGGCTCTGTGTAAAATTCCACGTCCTTTCTCGGTAGTTGTAGCTGTAGCTGCATTTGCTGGGGCGCACACAGGAGGGGGAGAAGGAGGAGAAATATTTATGGAACTCAGATCTGCATCCAATTCTGTTTAAAGTATGGAAAAATTATGAACAATGAAATAAGTAGGGTCTATTTCAAAATTGAAACTGCATCTCAGGAAATTTAATGGCTCCCACCTGCACTTGAATTTTTGGTCATTCCCAGTTTGCTGAGGATATATTGTGGAATATCCGCTTTGATACCTTGATGTGCAAGTTTGGCTTGTCCTTCAGCTTCTTCAAGCATATGGTAAAATTCTTCTGGGTCAAATTCCAAACATTCCAGAAGTCGAGCGGGTCTTGATATTATTAAAAGAAGTCTTCGGACCACCGTTCCAACACGGGCTGATGCTTCAATTGACTTTTCCCTTGTCTAAAGATAAGATTAAGAATTTAAATTGAAGATAATTTAACAGACCACCAAAAGTTTTCACAAAATCCTAGTACTTACTTCACTGTGAAGTCTTTCGAGATTTTCAGACATGTCATAAAAATAGCGGCTTGATATAAGTTTCTCTTCTGATTTCTGAAGACAATCTCTAGCCATTTCTACAATTTGGTGAAGGACAAAGCGTAAGATAGGCAAATCCTTTAGGTGAAGATCACAATCACCCTCAGTTACTTTTGTCTCATTTATAAAAGCTTTCAGACGTTCCTCCATTTGTTGAGTGGCCTATTTCAGAGAAAATTATATTTGTATATATATCGCAAACAACAAAGATTGAAAATTTTTAAATGTTTTGAAAATTTGAACAAAACTTAAGCACGTACCTTCGGAAACCTCTCCTTGTACATGGTGTTCATAACAACAATATCTGTGTCCATGACAGGAGAGCGGCTTGGGGAGCTAGTAGACAACAATATGATACCAATTAGTTCATTTACATGAACAGAATATATTTTAATGAAAATAGAATAACAATACAATGATGTACGATTACTAACCTTAGACTACGAGATCGTGGACGGCTTAGTGGTGACCTTGGACTACAATCATCAAGAACACAGCTGTGATGTGTCTCGTTCGAAAAATGTCTTGTAAGCATTTGAAGTTCTTCCTTGGTGGGCAGATTTGGCAGCTGGTGGAGTCGTTCTTGAGATGAGCATTGAGACTGTAATGGAGCAAATGCATGAGAATTAGAGTACACTACATGAGATCATATACAGTCACTGATTGAAAATAAATTGTTTGATCTGTCATGTGCAGGTCAGGCAAGAAATTTAACTCATCAGCTACATGCAATACAAAATAATTCTCATGGTATAGTTCAAGTTTATGTGCAATGATCAATAACTTTTGAAATCTTCTACTATAACAATTACATACTGTTATTTACATTAGGCACACCATGGATGTGATATAAGAATATAGGAAGCAAGAAGCAGCTATATTTCCTGTGAAAAAAATCTAACGACCTCTCTTGATAAGCTATGTAAGAAACTTACAGATCTCATCCTTCGTTCCCTCTGTCGAATAAATTGATCAAATCTAGATCGACTATCCTATAAACAAAACAAAGCAAGCAGAGATTTGAAGCTCCAATGTAAAATGATACCAACTTGGTAAAAGCAGGCTCTTAAAAATCCAGATAGTGAATTAGTTGTAAGCAAAGCAAAATGCATCACAGGCGGCAGAAAATCATGCTACTTTTCTTTTTTGTTTTCATTTTTAAAAACAAATATGAGTGCAACTGTTCTTTAAGATTGTGAAACTTCTTGAGATTAAATTTCTAGCACACATAGCAAGCAGAAAGAGATCTACCACAAAACTGTGAAATACCAAACACTATATTCCTAGATTTCTACAGATAAACAGCAAACTTACTGAGACACTGGAGCTGCCTGGCGTGGTACCATAGCCGGATGATGGCAGGGATGCAACTGACCAGCGTCTTCCTTCACACCTATGCAAAGAAAAGTTCCATGTATAATAATCATAGTGTACAGCAATGTTACTCTATATGTATGACTGAAAAGCTTAATTTTAACTCAAATTTAACATCCTGCACTAAAGTAAAATATAAAATATGAGTTTCTAGCCAAGAATTCCCGATAGAACCAACATACTAATGAATTAAATTCATTCCAACACAATCACAAAAATCTTGTTCAGCTTGCATACTACAACTGTATTTTTGATTACAGGAATACAGCTACTGCTTAACAAACTACCCAACAAAAGGGAAAATTCACCAACACAACAATTGTAGAATTTGTTAATACCTGAGCAGGCAATGGCTATCCTCACAACAGAAAGCATCCATTCAACTTAATATACACATAGGTTTTAGTGAGAAATGGACTGAGAAGTCTGAGATTGTAGTTAAAAAATTCTTCAATAATAGAACTGAAATGCAGAAAATTGCAAAAAGACAAGACAGAAACAAGAAGCAGGACCTTCACATCTTATGCTTTTATTTAATTAATGATTTTCCATAGGCTTTGATGCAAGTGGATATGCATGGCAATGAAGCAAAAACAGTTGTAAGAGCAGCAATAACCTGCTATGGATAGACAACTGTTTACAATATCCTTTTTAAATCTGCTTCTAAAATATCAAACATAAGCAATAATGACATGACAAAAAAATAAAATTGTTTCACAGAATTTCCGTTTTTTTTTTTTTTTGTTTTTTTTTCGTTTTTTTTCTTTAAAGAGTTAGACGCCTATTAGCATAACAGTCACAGTAAGAGGTGCTTACATGCCAACAAGTGTTTAGAATTATGAATAATGAAAATGTGCTGTACAAAATTTCCACTTTTGAACTAAAATAAATTGAAAATCTAAACTTAATGTGAGTGCATTGCATATCAATACAGCTCCAATATTACTTGACATCTATTTACATGCCACCAGATATTGTCAAAAGGAGATGCAAGTGAGGTGATAGTATAGACACAAAAAGACTTACAGACTTCTCTTGTTTTTCTTTTCCTGGTTGACCCTGGTAAAAATTTTGGATTGTGTCATTTTTGGCAGAGACAGGCTACACTTAATTAAAACAATAGACAAATTTATGAAAAGGCCACAGTAAAGTTTTGAGAGGGAGCCTTGAACAAATGGCCTATGAGCACATGAATGTGCTGGCTTGCTCAGTGAAAAATGTCTTGCCAACATCATAAAAAATAGGCAAATAGCTATTGTAAATGGAGGTACTGGATATTTTAGCATGGTGTGCTATCTAGGTGAAATAAATCAGATATGTTATATGAAGATTTGTTTACCTTCTGATGGGGGCATAAGCAAAATGTTGATTTGGAGACATTCTTGGGCTTTCCAAGGGGCTACCTGCAAAATCAGTGGAAATGCATTACATGAAGTCAAACTGAGAAGCAGCAAGAAAATTTAATCAGCACAGAAATAATTATCGTACCAGACATAGGAGAAAGGCAACGAGGAAGGGTTGGTGAGGTTGTTGATATAAAGCTTTTCCTCTGATTTACCCGGCTACTACGTCTTGATGTGCACAGCTCCTTCTGCACAGTTGATCAACAAAATAAACAAATATAGCTAAATAAAACAAAAAATTTTTCTTGCAAGTATTTCTGGCATTGTAAAAATATACTGACCATTGTGTTGGACAATGAAGGGGCTGATTGACCCAAAGTAGATCCATGAATGCGCACCAAGTTGGAAACTTCCCCAGACCCGGAATTTCCACCTACGGCCACAGACAACAGTGATACAGTCCAGTCACCAATAATACAATTGTGTTAAAAGTAGGATAACATTAAAATCACCCCAAATGACGACACTTAAAATAAAGAGGAGCTGCGTATCTAAATGGTAGTGAAGTGACAACCCAAACGAATGATGACACCCCCAGAACATTAACACCAAACAAAAAATACAACAAAAAGGACAACAGCAAGATTCACACTACGCATCTCACCTGATGAAGTGCCAGTTGCAGGGTCCTTCGTATCAGAAAATCGTCTGCCACTCCTGTCAAAGACCCCTATTGAGGGTCTGGACTTGCGCATGTTTACAACTTGGCTCGCAGACGAGGCATGCCCAAAGGCCGCTCCAGGCTCGGCCTCTGTCTCGCTTGGGCCTCTCGTCTTGCTAACCTTGTTGGTTCTGTTCTGTGTTTGCTCCATATCGCCTGGCCAAGCACGGGGCAGACGCTAGGGCCGCCAAATGGTGCAAATACAAACCAGAAAACACCCGTTCCCTTCACCAACAGAGTGCTGTGGCCATCCTAACTAACTGGGTCACCACCTACACGCCGACTGCATGGCGTCGCAGGACCAAACGAAGGTCCTTCGCGTTGTGTGTATGTTGCTCACTCATTTTGGGGGATTTTGGCACTCACTAAAAGCGGCTACGTAAAAGATCAACAGAAAGTAAATGCCTAATCTTATCTACCATCCTTTAGCGGCCATCTTTGACACTAAACAAATTTACTTATTTGGGGCTGCCCGATGTTTTCTCACAGGCTGTGACTCGAGTTCCTTCCCTGCCGCAGCCAGGGTTCCTGAGGTTATGAAAACTCAGCCATTTTCGCGGTAAAATGCCCAGCCAAAGGTCTTTGGTCACCAATATGCTGCTTCGTCCTTAGAGAAGTCAAATCGTAACTATCAACTTTTGATTGATAGGCCGCATACTTTCACAAAACAACGGCAGTGTTACACGGAAGCTCCTTCAACCCAAAACTCGAAAACTGGCAAGAAGAAGTTGCTGCTCACGAATGCATTAGGTATTTCCGCGTTTACATCCCTTCCCGCCCACTTACCACCTCTCCTTCCCCGTTCTCTCGCGAAACCAAAACAAACAACATAACCTTCTAAATAGAACTATTCGTCACCTCATGTTATGCACTGACTGAAGGGTGGGATCCTCCACTTGTCTTCCCAAATAAGGCCATCCCGGTTAAAATTATTTTCTACAAGCCATGCCCGGGACTGCGTTGGTCGATTTTATAAGAAAGGCCAAGGATGAAGCGGTAGGATAATTTAGTGTCCTTGTAATTTTCTAAAGTGTCAATTGCAATTGACATGAAATATCAAATGGCCTTTTATTTTCCTATGTTGATATAAAAGTAATTTCAGACTGACCATAAATCCTGAGTATGGGATTACTGAACATTGTGGAATGAGCAATGGAGATTTCATGAACTTCCCTTTCACTGAGTTATTTTCTTTGGCCTCACAAACAAATCTTATACGTAAGAATTTTTTGTTTCATGCCTCTTACATAATACTTCTTGTCCACTCACATGTTAAAGCCATAAAGTGTTGTCTGCCTCCCTCCTTGAAGGACTGAGTGCACAGCCCTCTGAAATGGGATTGGGCAAGGGAACCTTTACCTCTGACAATCCTCCTCCCTGTACTGATTTGACCAATTGCCAAGACCCTGCATCAGACTTGGTGCCCCAGCAATTCCTTGATGAGTTGCCAGGGTCGTTTTCTTGAAGTGCATTTCGAACATGTTGATCCCACTGAAATGCATGTTAGTAATACAAATACAAGGAAAATTTTCTATGGTTTAGTCATCATAAATACTTTCAAAGCTAGTTACCTGCCGGACTAATTTGTTTTCCTAAAAGATAGTTAAACATTTTTGTCAGTTGACTCATCATTCTCTTTTCATTTCAGAATCAACTTTCCACATCTCTAGGATCAAGTGAGGTCATTCACATTATGATGGGGAATGAATCGTGTGATCTTGATTCTGTCGTCTCTGCACTTTGCTTGGGATTCCTTCAAGATAACCCTGATAGAACTGTCATACCACTGCTCAACATTCCCCATGACGAATTTGATCTCCGAACTGAGGTGACTTTCTTACTTCGGAAAAATGGTATCCCTTTGGATCTGCTGGTGTTCAGGTGAGCATAGTTGACTGTCACAATTAATTAATTTTAAGAAACGGATACAAATCAAATGGAAAATAGTAGCCTATGGGAGTATTAAACCCATGACCATGCCAGTACCATTTTTTTTTTTTTTTTTTGAGTGCCCCTTGTCGAAGTCAAAAGACATATACTTGTTTCCTCCCCTATGGACACCTGGATGCCTTAGAGACCAGATCGACTTGGCGGCGCTGTGCGCCAGCGGCCGGCTGCGCCTCACGCTGGTGGACCACCACGCGCTGCCGGAGCGCGACAGCGCGCTGGCCGCCGCCGTGGAGGCCGTTCTGGACCACCGGCCCCTGGACGAGCAGGCGAGCCGCGCGCTGCCCGCCGCGGCGCACCGGGACGTGCGCACCGTGGGCTCGTGCGCCTCCCTCGTGGCCGAGCGCATCCTCAAGCAGGCGCCGCACCTCCTCGACCCCCAGGTTGCCCAGCTCATCAGAGGTACGAGCCCTTCCCAGGGACACGAATTTCTTAAATTTGTCACAGTGTCAAGATATCCCTCAGAACGACGTGTTTTTGCTCTCCCTCCCCTCCAGGCACGGTGCTGCTGGACACGGGCTGCTTCTCGCCGCAGGCGGACCGCACCACCCCGCTGGACGTGGCCGCCGTGGAGGCCTGCGAGAACGTCTGCACCATGTACGTGCGGGCGGGGCCATTGATACGAATGCCTCCACTCTTTTGCCGGGCGACATTGATAATACTGACACAATTTGTCGTATTTTTAATTTTCGTTCTTTTTTCCCTCTGCCGCTCAGGGAGGACCGGACTAGCACGTTCGACCAGATTGTGGGCGCGCGCAAGGACATCTCTTCGCTCACGTCCTTCCAGATCCTGCACAAGGACATGAAGGTTGTGCGCGGCGTGCCGCTGCCCGGGATGCCGCTACTTGTGCAGGTGAGCCAGCCTCCGAGAAAAACAATATGGAAATAAATTTCGCAGCGTTTGCGTTAGCCTGGCGCTGGCGCGCGCAACACGTTTGCACGAGTATGTTGCCTATCACGCAGGCGCACGCGGGCCGATCGTTGCACTGTATTATAAATACATGTGCGTACCTTTCTGCCGACGGCTCGCATACAACTCTGAGCGCCAGAGTTCAATTTCATCGCATTTTTCTAGGACTTCCTGCAGCGACCCGATGCCGGCTCCGCGCTGTCCGAGTTTTGCACGAAACACGCCTCTGCGGCCGCCGTCGTCATCGGGATGAACTTCTCGGAGTCGACGTCGTCGGGGCCGCCTGCGCTGCGCAGGGACCTCGCCGTGTACAGCCATGGCGGCGCGGAGCAGCCCGCGGGTCAGGTAAGCACGCCGTCGCTGTGCGTCGCGTAGACGGATGGTAGACTGTGGCGGCGGCGTCTCGAGGACGCTGTCGGGGGAGACGATGGCGTCTGGGGTGTATGTAAATTGTCCGACCTATCTTTGTCCGCCCTGCTGGCGATTCCCCCGAAATCCGAAAAAGCGCTGTCCGACCTGGATTTTGTCCGATCTTGTTTACACGGGTAAATTGGAGGTAAAACCAATCTGAACGTCGAAGCCACTGGATTTTCCGAGCCGTCCCTAGGTTATGATGTTACAGTCGTCTCAGCAGACGATCCTCTTGTTTGTTGTGATGGATCGAGAGGATCGAGAGCCCCTCCCCCCCGGTCCTGACCCGATCAGTTTCAGTAACAGCTTTCAGATCTGCAAAATTCGTCAATCACGAAAAAGTCTCTTTTTCCGTCACATTAGCTCCTTTTTTTGCCAAAATGGCAGTAAGCACATCCACTCAAATCTGGAATTTTTAATGCATCAGCAACGAGTGTGGCGAGGTTGGATTGAAGTTGGCAGCCCCGCAGTACATGTAACGGCCGCAAGGACAGTTTGAAGAAATGAGCAGCGCTCAGTGACGTCTCGTCTCGTTCGGTACGGCGTTTTTATTCGTTTTCGCGGTTTGAACAAAACTTTTAGCATCTGTGCAAAGTATCGGCGTGAACATAAGATATTCAACTAGTGTCAGGTTACACTATTCTTCTGTAAAAGTCATAAATCGGAACTGTGTGTGATGTCAAGATCGCCAATAACATTGCCTACGTCGTGCCGCTGGTAACCTTTGTCAGCCGCCATTTCGTGGAACGTTGACTGGATGAACGTCCCCGGGGGACTCTGCTGGTAAGTGTTTACCTCGACGGTCTTGTTTAATGTTAGTTATCCTGAGCAAACATCGCAGTTATTGCGGCTGTCACTTTATCGATAAAGCCGGGAACCCCGCGTCTAGCCCGTGGCTGGGCACTCGGACACACCCGCTAAGTTGCCGATTTGGGAACATTCTGGAACTAACTCGGAGTAGCCCGTGGAACCTCTCTCGGACTAGACCCCCGCTCGGGCTGGCCTCGGATGAGCCTCATTTTTAACCGGGTCCGAGCTGGGACAAAATCCAGGTCGGACAGCGCTTTTTCGAATTTCGGGGAAATCGCCAGGTCGCACAAAGATAGGTCGGACAATCTAGCTGCACCGGGCGTCTGCGGGATGTCGTCCGAGGAGACAGCGGTTTTCGATTTGGTCTCCGCGACCCCGCCGTGACTATGTCGGCATGTCTCGTATGCTCCTGCTGCAGCTGATCGCGGCGCTGCGGGCGGAGGACTGCCTCCGGCTGTCGCCGCTGCCCTGCCCGGTGCCCGGCGTCACCCTCTTCGACCAGCTCAACGCAAAGCCGTCCAGGAAGCAGATTCTGCCCGTGGTGCAGCGCGTCCTCGCCGACAACGCGTGACATGACCATGGCACCGCGTCCGGTCCACAGCGGTGGTCGTGTCGTGGCCGGCCCACCCGAATCGCTCATGTCGACGATACCCCGTGCGCCGCGCCGCCGCTCCGGCTCAGGGACTCGCTCGTATGAGGTCCGCTAGATGGCGCCACCGGGGCACTTCGCCGCCGCGCCGCAAAGCGCCCGTCTGCGTCCCAATGTCGCACGCGTCGCGAAGCGCCCCGACGCCCCCGGCCCAACGGGCGCGAGAGCGATGCGGACGTGGCCCCCGCCTCGCCTCGCACGCCTGCCACGCCACGGCGAGGGGGTGGGGCGGGGTGGGGCGGGGCACCTCGGACGGGAGCAAGGTGCACTACAAGCCTGATGGCGTAGTGTCCCTACTGTACCGCCGTGCCGTCGCGCACTACATCCATAAATAAATGGAAGACGAGGCGACGTATTGATTCTCTTCCCTCACCCTGACCTGACCTCGCAACCCGAGTACACTCCGCGTGTTTCCGGGTTCATAGCCGAACGAAGGAAGCGTGCGAAAACAAACCGAATTGCGAACGGAATAGAGGACTACAATGCAGGACACGGTCGCTGCAGATTTATTTATGACAGCGAGGAGCTGGCGCCTGAGCTAAACGTGCTGCTTGCCAAGCTGAACTCCACCCCGGTCCGGCGGTAGGTCGGCGCCCCGCCCTGGAGGGCCAGGGGCTGCTGGGCTGACCTGGGGGACCTGGGTGGGTCTGTTCGAATCTGGGCCGCTCTTCCTGCCTCGCTCTCCCCCTGTGCTTGTTCCCCGCAGAAAAAAAAACTATCATTACGTAAACAGTATTGCTCCGTCTCCAAGTCAACTGCCATCAGAGGTGGTATCAGTAGTATCGGTACGCACACACTCCCGAGCGCTTTGTGCGCCGTACAGTATAGTAGACAGTATGGCGGAGCAAAACGACGCGTGGAAAATAGATGCGAGCCACCCCGGCATGCTCTGCTGCAATGGAGTAGATTGTCATTGCGATACTGTACTGGCGGGAGTATTTGCATGATGGGTACTTCCCGTCCCGGCCGCTCGTGTGCCGAGAGTGCGCCGTGACCCTCGCGCGGTCAAGTCTTTGGGGCCTAACCTACCCGACGGGACCCCTGAGTGGCCAATCTCCCATGAGGCATTCAGCCCGGGCTGCGGGTCGGGCCGCCTCCGCCGCTGCCGCCCCCCACTTCTGTTGCCAAAGCTGTTTCGCGACCGCGGCTGCCGCTGCCCCCGCTGCCGCCGCCGCAGCTGGCTGAGCCTGAGCTGTCTGCACCTACCGCAACAGCTGCAGCCACATAGCAGGAGCTGGCTCAGCTCGCTCGGCCCCGCCGCCTCGCCCCTCCGCGCCCCGCCGCGCCCGCCCCTCCACCTTATTCTGCTTCGCGTGACCGTTGAAGGTTACTGTTTTCGGCGGTGCCGGGCGAACCGAGTCGAGCCTTCGGGTGCCCCCCCCCCCCCTCTGGTAACTCACACTCGTATTCAATTCGCCTTTTCCTCTTCGTCGGTTGGCAACAGTGTTGAGGGTGATCAAGACCGTCGCCGCCGGCCGGCCGGCCGGTCTGCCACCCGGCCCCCGGCCCGGGCAGAGCCTGCAGGAAGAGCGCATCTCGCTCGACTCACAATTGCGATTCGGATTCACGGCCAAGGTCGAGGCGGGGCCGTCTCGCCTGCAGTCCCCGTGGCTTGCGGCCGGCTCCTGGCCGCCCTTGCTGCTCTCGCCGAGGCGACACCCTTGTCGCTGAAAGTCGTTCCCTGCTCTTTCTGAATTCACCGTTCCTTGCGTCCAATCTAGATTCGATTAACTTTTTGCCCCGTAGCCTCTCGTCCGAGAAATGCTTGCGTGTTTCGGAAGAGCATGCGTCGCCTTTCTCACGCTCCAACCCCTCTCCCCTTTCCTTTCTCTCTCCCTCTCCTTACACGTTTGCGTAAGAAGAGCAAGAGGGAGGAATATTTGGGGGGGGGGGGGGGTAAGTGGCCTTGAAGTCGATACCGCCTTCCCCTCGGGGCAGACATTTAATTCCGGACTTGTCACCAGCCCTTCTGTTTCTTTCGCCACCCCCGCGTATTTTAAAACACGCGCTTCCTTCTTCTTTTTTCGGGCGCGTGTGCCGACAGATCCTGTTAGTGGGGTGACAGTCGCGCCCCGCCGCGCCGCGCCGCTGCGACATGCAGCGCGTCACAGATCCTGCCCGGGCCGGGGACTTGTACAGCGCTAGCTGCTGGGCCCCGCAGAGGATCCGGGGCGTGGCGCGGCGTGGCTTGCGGCGTGCGCCCGCAGCCCCACGGCGCCCGGAGGGTAGACCACCCCGTCGGGCGGCCCGGCGCGCCGGGACTGCCTATCTGCGCGAACAAGGCGCTCCGCAAGCGCCCAGCCCCGCTCGACTCGACTGGCCGGGCCGCGCGGGCGGGGAGGGGGAGGGGGGCAGGCCTCGCCAATCCTCAGCAGACAGCCCGACCCGACCCGCGCACTGGAACTTCCCTCCTCAGTCTGGCCATCGTTTCTCTCTGGGCTTGCGTTTTCCCGTTTCGTCTTCTCTGACGCTTCAGCTCAGCTCGTCGCTTTGCAATTTTCTGCGGCGAGTGACTTGAATGGCCGACAGGACGAGAGCGACTTTTCGATTTCGGGCGCTTTCCTTTGAATATTTTCGTTGTCATTGATCATGGTTGTGACGAGTAATGGATAAATAAATCCAGAGGTTTAGGTTTTAAATCAGAGGGCATTTAATTTACAAGTAGTATAAATACAAGTAAGCAGCATCACATTCTCACAACTAGACAATAGGACATCTACGACACACCCACACTCTTTTATAATGACACCGAAAGAAATAGAGAATTTGAGGATTTCACATATTCACTCAATGGGAATGCTTCTTTACCAGCTACCGAGATACATAGTTAACAAATTAACAATGACATCCTTAATAAATTACGACTGGATTGCTGATCGAGTCTCAGATCTCCGACCGTTGAACAAAGCACGAAGGCGAGTTAAAGTATCTCCAAGAGCACAAACAGCTCTGTTCAAGGGGCGAACCCTGCAGCACAATTCAACAGAGAAACCTACACTGACTTCTCTCACGTCAAATACAGTACAATCCTTCGAATGACTTCTGCAAACTCAATCAGTCTGTCAAATTCCAAATCAGTTCAATTCTTAAAGAAATCTGCTTACTTCCGTACTTGCAGATTACTTACTCATCCGACTACCACCTGCATATGCTTTCCTTTCATAAAGTAGATAACAATATCGAGAGACGAAAAAAATCACACATACAGTTAACACCTAAATACTAATGTCATATGAGGTAGAAAATACTTGACAAATCAGATGGCTAAGGAACAGTTTGGCGCAACCACGGAACAAAACCAAACGCCGTGGCGGACAGGGCGAAAGCCCTCCCACGCAGTTCTCAAGACAAACCCCCGCCGACCGCCTCGGTTAACAGTCTTTGGGGTTTACGATAAAATACATTTAACTTTGGTCGGGCGGTGAGGGGCTGCTCTCTATGGTGTGGTCAGGTGCCCTGCCTCGCTAACAGCAGCTAAGAAATAAAAAATGACTTAAATGGATTGTGGTGGCAAAGACTGCCCAGGCCGATGAACTAACGAGCCTAAAATTATCCAACAAAGAATAAAGCTTTGGAAAGAGGGCTCCACCCGAGACACATTGTAATTTTGGATTCCAATTTTGAGAAATTTGCCGAAAATTAAAAGGAAAAAGAACAATCCTAAAGTTAAGATTAATCAAGTGGCATTTCATGAGTATAGCTGTATACGAGACGTACATTAAAGTCTTGGAGGCGCTTAACAAGTATCTATTTACAGAAATACCTAAATGTTTCAAAATTTTCACGAGTTATGTGATAAATTTGATGTTTAGTTTTTAACTTAATATTTAAATTTACTTTATTTGGATCAACTTGGTAACTTGCAGCGGGTTTAGACCGTTGGTGGAAAGCCGCAATGTATACGCACTGGTAGATGACTTTATGTCTCGAAAATTTAATTGAATTGTTTGCAATTCTTTACTTTTTGTGTACTGAGGTGCCCTAGCCGTAACTACGGCTGTTAAACGATTCACACATCAAAGACAAACCATGAGCAAACAAAAATACTTGACACATTACATTTTCATCTATGCATACTCTCGAATGATAAAATATCATGATACAAAATATTCAACCAAAATGTCATGAGACTACATTTTTGGTTGCTAGTAACATGAACCGCAGCTCTTCATACCGAACGAAATACATATTAAAGAAATGAAAAGATTACAATTTCAGATATAGAATGCCAGCATAGGACAGCCACGCACCCCTTAATGTCGAATTTCTTAAAAGGGAGAGTACAAAAATAGCCGATGTTTTTCTGGTTTAATGCACCAACAGCTCAAAAATTGTTATTTTGATTTCGAAGCAATTTTATAGAATAGAAAAAAGGTTGTTAATTAATAGGGAAAGGCTGTAGAGATACAATGAAAAGACAGTACATAAACAACAGATACCAGTTCATTTGGCTTTCATCAACTAGAGGCTGAGGGATAAATACATACAATTTATACAACACAGAAGTATGGTAAACAGTCAGTGCGGCACGACAAAAAATAAACAGATAAACAATAATAACAGTCTAAATCATGCAAAGGTATTGAGTCAAATCATTTACATAATAAGTACATACCTACTTTATAGAACACATGGCAACACTTCGACTGTAAACAGATACTTTTATAATATATTACATATATTATTATACCATTATATAATATTCTTGGGTTCAATATAATTTCCTTCAGTTCACGTACCCAAGCTAAATTTAATCTTTTTACTATTTTGTACACTTACGAATTACAACATAACAAATCACAATAAGAAACTGTAACGATCACCACGAGGTGGCGCGGGCCTTGGGCTTGCCCTCTCCCCTCTCTTCATCCTCTTAACAGACAGAGCCCAACGAAAAAAAAAAGTCAAAGAAGGTCACTGCAGAGAAACAAGAGAGTGGTGATGACAGGCGCCTCGATAAAACAAACTTAGCTTTATCTATTTGGTAACTGAAATGAAAACAAAACTGGCGGCCGCTCACTTGCCCGCTCTCGCGAACTGAATGACGGAGGAGTACCGCAGCTGGGGCGCCACCGCGTCCGTCTCCATGGACTTCTGGATCATGCGCGCGCGCTTCTTGGCCGGCAGGTTCATCTCGTTGATCTGGTTCCGGGCGACGGCCAGGTCGATGGGGTCCGGCGAGCTGGCCCCGCTGTGGGCGGGGCTGGGCGAGCTGGACGGGCTGGACGGGCTCAGCGGTAGCCGCATGATCTCGGTGGGCTCCTCCAGGTACTCTGGCGGCGCGGACCGGAACTCGGTGTACCTCGACAGCGTCTGCGGCACGAGGTGCACGTCGGGCTCCGACACGGCCAGGCCCGAGTCGCGGTGCTCCCCGGACGACTCGGGGCTCATGTCCTCGTCGATCTCCAGGGTGAGCGACGAGCTGGACGGCGTGGGGGAGGCGTCCCGCGCGTCCCGGGCGTCCCGCTCGGCCGCGGCCGCGGCGGCCGCCAGCAGCACGGGGTTGACGCCGCCGCTGTGGCTGGGCTGGTAGGCGGCGGTGGGCTTGTCCATGCCCGGGTACAGGTAGTAGCACAGCTCGCGCATGTTGGGCTGCGGCTCCTCCTTCCACTGCGGGGGAGGCCGGTGCCACTCGTCCTGCTGGTACTGCTGCGGCGGCGCGTAGTCCGAGCCTGGCCCGGGCCCGGGGCTGGGGCTGGGCCGCGGGCTGGGCGTCGGCGGGTCGCCCTGCCGCAGCGCCAGCTCCACGTCGGAGTCGGCCTTGTTCTCCTTGTCGCTGGACGACGACGCGCACGACTCGGACACGTCGCCGTTCATGGCGGCCGGCGAGGGCTCGGCGTGCGACTTGATGTGCATCTCCATCGTCTTTTTCGAGGTGAAGGTGTGGTTGCAGATGGTGCACTTGTACACCTTCTCGCCGTAGTGCGCGACCTGGTGCAGCTTGAGCACGTGGTTGTAGCCGAACGACTTGCCGCAGATGTCGCACGAGTAGGGCTTCTCGCCGGTGTGCGTCCGGTTGTGCACCTTGAGCTGCTTGGAGCACGTGAAGCCCTTACCGCAGATCTTGCAGACGTAGGGCTTCTCGCCCGTGTGCGTGCGCATGTGGATGACGAGCTGGCCGCTCTGGATGAACGTCTTGCTGCAGATGTTGCACTTGTGCGGCCGCTCGCCCGTGTGGATGCGCATGTGCCGGTGCAGCTTGCCGCTGTGCTCGAACGCGCGCCCGCAGATCTCGCACTTGTACGGCCGCTCCTTGGTGTGGATGCGCCGGTGCACACTCAGGTTCTCCTTGACGGAGAAGGACTTGTTGCAGTACTCGCACTGGTAGGGCTTCTCGCCCGTGTGCGTGCGGTTGTGGCGGGTGAGGCGCGCCGGCACGGCGAACGTCTTCCCGCAGATGTTGCACTGGTACGGGTCCTCGCCCACCTTGCCGTGCGTCCTCATGTGGTTCTGGAACGCGGCCTTCTGGTTGAACGACTTGTTGCAAATGCTGCACGAGTAGTTGGCGGGGGAGGTGGACGAGTCGGCGGCCAGCTCGGGCTCGGCCGCGGCCGTGGACGACACCCCGGGCATGGCGGCGGCGGCGGACGCGGTGGGCGTCGCGGCGGCGGCCGTCGGGGTCAGGGAGAAGACGGGGAGGTCCGGGGAGCAGACGACGCGCCTCACGGAGGGGTCGTCGGAGCTGCCGGGGCCGGCGCTGCTGCCGGCGCTGCTGCCGGGGCCGGGCTCGGCCGCCGCGGAGGTCGGGCGGAGCGGGCTGAGGGTGCAGTCGGCGCCGACGGGCACGAGGTCGCGGGGGCGGCCGTCGAGACCTACAGCCAGGGCGCTGCCGGCCAGGTCAGAGTTGAAGTAGCCGACCATGTCAGACACGCGGCTCCACAGGACGTCTGCAACACGGACAGAAAAACCTCACTCAGCAACGAACAAAAAAAAACACAAAAAAAACACAGCACAATTTTTACATCAACACTTCTTTTTTGCTGTAATCCGCGCACTAAGTTCGGGAATGATTTATCTCAAAGCCCCAAGACCTGCAGCTTCGCTGCATATGCACCATGCGTGCGGAGGTCACTGACCCCGCCCCGCCCCCAGCTACCCCCGAGCGGAGGGGGTTTTCACTCGTGATTTCATTGTACACTGTATTACGTAATCCGTGCATTACGTGGTATTACGCAGGTATTATTCAGGTATGGTACAAAATTTCCACCGTTGTAGAGCATAAGTTTTCGGGATTACATTACGAGTAGTACATAGATCAGGCGAACAATGTATCACGGGAAACCCCCTCGGAGCAGAGCTCTCCGCGACGAGGCGCCTAGGAGCCCTACTTGACTTGACTTGACTTGAGAGAACCAGGCCAAAATACGCTGCCCATAACACTACCGGCACCGTCACGCGCACACACCTCTATCGTCACTTCCGCCCCGGGCCTCGTCAGCCCCCTGAGCCTCGGACACAGGCGACTCCTGGCCGAGGCCGCGCGCCGCCGAACCCCGCCCCTCCCGGAGGGAAGTACCGCGGCGCGCCAGCGCCCCCTACAGTGTCTCACCGTTGGGACCGCCGGGTCCAGCGCTGCCCGCCGGGGGCTGGGCGCCGCCGCCGCCCGCGACGCCCGCCGGCTTGTACGCCTTCCATAGGGTTTTAATCCACTCCTTTTGCGTGCGCTGCCAAATCTCGGCCATGGCGACGGGGCGGTGGGTAATCCAGGTTGCGGGTGGGTCACGTCACACGGCACTGCACTGCACTGCGCTCGCACTGTCACTACTGCACTCGCGGCGCTGCACTCCCCATGGCCCGGGGTGGCGGTGGTGGTGGCGGGCACGCCTCGGACGTGCGTCCTCCCCGCGCGACAGTCCTCATTCAACTGAGCGCAGCGCGGGGCGGGCGCGCTAGCCGGCCCGGCCCGGACTATTGTTGTGGTATTTGGCCGGCTTGGCCCGGCTTGCCTCCCCTCCTTCCCCGCTCGGCTTCCTCCTCGGCGCGGCGCTCCGCTAGCCCCGCTAGACTCGTAGCGTAGCCTCTAGTCCCGCACGTGTCCCGTGCTCCTCCTCCGCCACTGCTGCTGCTGCTGCATTTTTTCGGGCACGTAAATAAACGGGGTGGTGGTGGCAGCGGTGGTGGGGACGGGCCGGGAGGGACACTCTATCTCGCTCACTTCCCCTCTCGCTCTATCTCGCGCAGCGCGCCCTCTCCAGGACCGGAGGGGAGGGCCGGGGCGACGCATGCGCGCTCGACCGTCGCGGGAGGGGAGGGGCCGCGCGTAGCCTCGCGCCGTGCCGGCCTGGCGCGCCTGGCCTGCCCCTGCCTGCGCTCCTAGCAGCGCTAGCGAGCAGCCCCGATGCCTCGATCCGAACGCTGTGAGCCTGGTGAGCCCGTGCTGCATCCTGGCAGCCGGGCCGACCGGGCCCCCTCCCCTCCGACGCTGTCCCGCCCATCTACCCTCCCCTCCCCGCCCACTCGTCCGGCCCGGGCCGGGCTGTCCACGGCGGCACGTGTAGCTCTTCTAGCCGGGCCTAAGCCTTAGGCCTATCACGGTATCTTTGTCCAATACCACTTCCTGGTCGCGACTTATGAAAGGTCAGTTGGGGTCCGCGATCGGAGGCACGTACGTGGCAGATCAGGTGGGCTGCGGCCCGTCCGGCCCGGGCCAGGGAAGGGAGGGCTCCGCGGAGGGAACGCCCTCGATGCGACAAGCAGAGGGAAATACCAGGTCTGTCGACGATGAGAAAGTCAACGTCGGGAACAGTCGACCACACAATGCACCACCACCCCACCCCATCCCCTGACCGGCCGGCCGGCCAAGCTGGTGAGATCGGGGGTGGATTTACTTAGCTGGCGAGCAGAGCGCATCAGCCAGCAAGCCAGCGCAGAGGAGATAGGGCGGGGCAGGCGAGCGAGCGGGTGCGAGAGAGAGGCGGCCGGGAGCGAGAGAGCGCGCTGCAGCGGCGCGTGGAGCGGCTGAGGCGCGCGGTCTCTCCCCCGGACGAGGTCGCCGAGCGGTAGAAACCGCGCGCTTTGCCGCCACGTGGAGCGCCGAGCCGATCACCGACCTCCATCAAGGAGGAGTATAGTGGGGATGCCGAAATGACATCACCGGCGACCCCGCTGCGCCCCGCTCCTCCCCGCCCGCCTCCCCGCTGCGCCCGCCCGCCCGCCCCGCTCACCGCTCCGCACCCTTCTCCTCGGCGTCCCCTTGGCGCGCCTCTCTCTCGCTCCCGGGGCCCGGGCCCGCCGCTCTCTCGCTCACTCCCCCTCCCGCTCGGCCGCCCAAAACGCCATTGCCCTCTGAGTTCGCCCTTCTCTCTGCCCTACCCTGCCCGGTTCTGGCCCTTCGCACAGCAGGCTGCAAAGAAAACCGTCGCAGATTTGAACCGCAGTGTCGGGGCTGGCTGACGTGGAACTTTGCAGAGGATCCGAGCGGCAGCGGTGGCGTGGTGAGGTGGAGGTACCCGCCCCATCCCACCCCACCCCGCCCCGGTCTGCCCACACAATCAATCCACTTTGACTTGCAGCAAGGCCTCCCTTTGCCCTTCAGGAGCCCTCCGCATACCCAGGGCGCAGGTCCTGCGGCAGATGTCAGCCCGCTCCCGTTTTTTTACAAGATGACTAGAAGGGTTGCCGGTCCCGGCCCGGCCCCGGCACCAGCCCGACGTAGCCCAGCGCCCGTCCCAGCCCGGCCCGGCCCGCCTTCCAAAAGCAGCCGGTGGCTGTGTCGTTCACCCTGGCCGGTGTTCGGCCGTGCCGGCCGTGCCCAAGCCAGCCAGGCCCGGGCCTACTGGCAACATGGCGGCCGGGTAGCTTGGGGCCCAGGGGCGGGCCGGGCGGCCGGGCGCAGGGGGACGGGACGGGAGGGGCCGGGCGGAGCGCTGGGCTGGGCTGGGGCTGGCCCACACGCCGGTACCGGAGCTGTGGCCTCCGGGCCCCTCCCCGCCCCACCCCGCCCCGCCCGGGTCATCGGGCTCTATCAACCCTTGCCGTCGTCCTGGGCCTGACGGGCACGTGCAAGCGGCCCCTGGCCGCTGGAGATAACAGCCTGAGGGCGGCCCGGCCCGGCCTGGCCCGTCTCGTCCGGGCGCGCCAGGCCAGCCTGCCATGAGCAGATATGATAAGGTTGACTAAGGTCGTGGATATGTCGTCGCTGCACTCTCTCATTAAGGCTATATCGGTTTGCAAATGAGCTGCGCAGGAGGCGAGGACCTAACCGTCGTCGGCGACCGCCTGGTCGAGCATGAGTGTCATGACCTGCCCCAACACCGGACCGGACAAAGAGTCCGGGTACGGCGGCCACCTCGTCGTCGCGGAGGAGTCCGTGGGGGCCGAGGGGCGGCAGGGCCCCGGCGCATGGAGGCCCCCCGCGCCGCAGCCACCCCTCGGCGCCGCGACGCCCCTGCCTTGCGCCCCACCGGGGGTGCGCTGCAGGCAGCCAGGCGCCACCTCGTTTCGCAGATATTCGCACTCACCTTCGCTTGTCTCAGAAGTCCATTTCATCCGCGGGTCCTGCTGGTCTGCACATCCGTGGCGTATGGTTAGGGTAGGCAAGGGTACCGGGGTGGAGTACCCGGGCCAGGCGAGGGCTCAGCCTCCTGACCTGAGGCACACTCGCTGCGGGCGGGCGGGGCGGCTCGCTCAGCGGCTCGCTCTGCTCGGCACGGCGCGGTCGCGGTCGTGTCGGACACACTCACGCACAGTACATGTTCACTCGCACCCACTGTTCAAAACTCTTCACTAGATTTCACTCACTTAACACTCAAAATTCGGGTTTAAAAGAGACGGTAGCACTCGGGTCGGGAGACAAGCGTCCGCTCCGCGCGCCATCCAGAGCGAACTGTAGTGTTTACCTCCTACACGAGCCCGAAGTCGCGCCGAAGGCCGACGGAGGGAGCCGAAGCGGCCTCCCCGCTCCGCACCGCGTCCCGCCGCGCCCCGCGGTGCTCCGCCCCGCTCCACCGCCGAGGCCTCGCCTCCACCGACCTCAGACCCCTCGCCCGGGAGCGGCACGTGGAGGCTGAGGCGCGCGGTTTCTCCTCGACCCCGGGGCCCCCCGGGACGAGGTAGGGGAGGGTGGTGGGGCAGGGCGGGGCGAGCGCTGCGCGTGGAGCGGCCCCGGCCCCGGCCGCAGCGCCCCGCCCCTCCCCGCGCCCCCGGCCCTCGCCCCTCCACCCCCTCTCCCTCCCGCGCCTCTCGCCGTCTCGCTCGCACTCGCGGCCCGGGGCTGGCGGAGCGACAAGGACAGAAGATCCATCCGGGCGAAGCGCACTCAGCCGAAAGGCAGCACAATTTTCCGAAAAATAACAGAGAGCCCGTGTTTTTTCCGTGTTCGCCGAGGCTGCGCTTAACAACATTTGGACGAGCCTGAAGGCGTACACCATGTCCGGCAAAGCTCTCTTGAACCGCGCTCATAGACCGCTAGAAAACAACCCGAGCGCTGTGTGAAAAATGTCGTACCCGCCTTATCGTCCCGAGTCTGTTCTTTGCCCAACAATCCTCGGCTTGTGCGTAAGCGGCTGGGCTGGGCCAGCAGGTCGGCGACTTCGTCTTGTCGGCTTGACGCCGGCCCTGCCCTGCCCTGCCCGGCGGACGCCGTCGTCGGCTATTGACGCCGTCCCGTCCTGCGGCGTCGCTCTGGCGCCGACCGGCGCCAGCCGGTAGCGCCGGTAGCGCCGGTAGCGCCGGTAGCGCCTCGCAGCTCCTCTCCTCGCACGGCACGCCCGCCGCGCCGCGCCGACCGTGAGCGCGCCCTTGCCCTTCGCAACCCGCTCGGAACGCCCGGCCCGGCTCCTCACCGGGAAACGCCTTTGCGGAACGCCCCTCTCGGCCCGGCGGCCGGCACAGAGCGTCGCGACGGATAACTGCCATTCATGGGCGGCGCCGTGAGCGTGACGTGAGCCGACATGTGGCGCTCCGCTGAGGCTGCCCTGCATGCAAGGCCGAGATTGAGAATCTTACGGACGGTGCGGTGCGGTGCGGCGCGGGCTTAAACGGGAGTGATAAAGGGCGCTTGGGTAACGCCGCGTAGAGATGGGACGACCACCACCACCATCACACGACCCACCCGGGCCCCGCCGCGCCCCACCCCCTCCTACCCTGCGCCGCGCCAGCGTGCTCTGCCATGCCGCCGCCCCACCCCGGTTTCCAGATCCGATACGCGCCGTCGATGGAATGGGGGTTGATTCATGACGCCAGATTGGCTCGGAAGAGAGTAGTAAGCCCGTGGCCCACGTTAGGGGTGTAGAGGCGGGATGATGGAGCAACTCACACCGCTAGAATGTGTCCTATCCGGCTTACTTTTCCCGTATAGGTTAGCAAGAGTAGGATGTTAGTGCGACCGGGGGTAAGGGTCCTAAAGGGGCACGAAACATTATTTCAAGTGGGCTAATTTTCGCTCATAATATTTTTACTACTATATTCTTTCTGTCAACTTATTCCGTAGATCACTCTCATACACCTCTGTCCTTGTCGCATTCATGGGACACTTCCATGTCCAGCATAGGGCACCACCATAGGTGCGACAAAGAGGGAAGAGACAAGAGCGATCTGCGGAATAAGTCGGCTGGAGTCATGCCAGTCAGCTTACTGGGCTGGGAGGTGCAGACTCAAAGACGCGACGTAATACGTGGATACATGCAGCACACAGGGCGTGTCTGCAGAGAGGACGCTCTGTGCTGCAAGCTTTGTGGGGGATGCAGCGGTGCGGGGCGGCAGCCACACCCACACCCCGCCCCGCCCGCCGCACCCCAGGGCCGTGTGGGCCGGGCGACGCTGCGGCGTGCAGCTCAGAGGGTAAGAGAGGGATGCAGTTCTTGACCCAGCCCATGCCGCCCTACCCTGGCTGGCAGACCAAGCCACGCCGCGCCACGCCGCGCCACGCCGCGCTACCCAGAGCAGAGCCACATCCTGCCGAAAAGAGTCAATGACCCCGCCATGCCACAGCCGGCGCGGTGCGGCCCGGGTGCGGTGCCCAGGTCCTCCCCTTGCCCCGGCCCGGCCCGCTGTTCTCTCCCTTCCCTGCCCCTCCTCTCCGCGCCGCCGCCGCACCCCTCGCCTCCCTCCCCCTCCCCCTCCGCCCCAAGGCGTCGGGATGCGTATTGGTTGCACGGCGCGTCGCTTCGCGTCGGCAGGAGTCGTCGGGTCGTCTCCCTCCTGCGCGCTGGAGAGAGACGGAGGCAGCAGAGGGGTGCGTGCGTGCGTGCGCGTGCATGTGTACGTCGAGAGCTCGAAAAAAAGTATACGAGACTCGCATCATGCAGAAACGAATGGCACGAAAGATAGTAAAAGTAGTGGATCGTTGCGTGTCCTCACCCATTGATTCGCAGGCAGGAGTGCAGAACTGGTGTGAGGTGAAGTTGTCGAGCTCTCGTTGCATCTCCTGACCGCGCAAGGGCAGACCCCTGCTGGGGAGCGCCCTGCCCTGCGCTGCAGCTCAGCGCTCCTGACCCGACCCGACCCGCTCCGGCGAGGAGGTGCGGAGCACGGCGAGGATGCGGCGCCCCGGTCGGTCCGGTTGGGCTAGGGCCTCGGCTAGGGCCTCGGCTAGGGCTAGGCGACCAGCAGCGCGTCCGCGACGGCCGCCGTCTACTGACGAGACGGACAGACCCGCCGTGCAGGCCAGGCTTGCGTGCTGCACCGGGCCGCGGCCGAAAATAAGCACAAGTACGGGCAGCGTCTCCAGCGACGTTTGCACAGCCGGCTTATTGTGAGTTGGGACCGAGTCGGGCGGGGCGGGGCGGGGCGGGGCACAGCACCGTGCTTTTGCACACGCGTGCGTTTTGGATGGAATCCGCCACAGTCCCTGCTCACCTTTCCCCCCTCTTTCGTACCCGGCTCAGTCCGGCCACCGCTCCCGACGTCTTCCAAAACCGTGCCCAAGCCGGACCCGGCCGGCCCGGCCCAACCAGGGCCGGGTGCCGGGGAGAGGGGGGCGGGGAGGGAGGGCGGTGGCAAGAACCGGCACTTGCTGGGCCCGCGGGCCCCGCGCCGCCCAGCGGCAGGTTGCCGTTTTGGACCTGGGTCAACGCCGCCCCGCCACACCGCCGCACCCTCCCCGCCACGCCCCGCCACGCCTTGACACGCGCTGCCCGGCCCGGCCCCATCCCATACCCACCGGTGGCGGTGGGGCTCAGGTCCGGGCCCGGCCGGTCGGCCCCGCCGCGCCCCGCCGCGCCACGCCGCGAGCCCGCGACCGCGACCGCACATCTAGCCGGCCTAGCAACAAACGCGTCGTGCACGCGCCTTGTCTCCCCGCGACGCGACGCCAAAGAACGACGCAGGTCGTGCGCCGTGGGGCGGGAGTTGCGCCGCCGTCTGGCGTGCCCCCCTCCCCTCCCCGCCCGCCACCCTGCCCCGAATGTGCCGAGTCAACACGGCCGCTGTGCCGTTGCATCTGGACACGCGTGCTGTGCTGTTCTATACGCGGCTAGGAACAAAAAGAAATGAAATTACAACTTTCTTTCAATTTTCGTTGTTCGCGCGTGTGCGCATTGCGTATCTGACGTGGTCACAGCCCTTCCCGTCCATCTACTTAGCCGCGTTTTTGCCAATTTTTTTTGTGTGAATTTGCATTGTCAGACGCGTATACCTGCCACTGACCTACTCGTACAAGAGGCTCACACTGCAAGACTCGGAACCCCGTCCCCGACCCGTCCCGACCCTCCCGACCTCTACTCGTCGGCAGCGGTATAGGCGGGGCGGGGCGGGCGAGGCCGAGCGGCGCGGCGCGGTGCTGGGCCGTTGAGGTAGGCTGGAATGCGTCCGCTGAGCTGAGCCAGTCTTTTACCCCAACACACAGTGTATCGCCTATTCTTGGTCTTTTTTTCGGCTTGTGTTTGAAATCACGCCAGTTCACTCGCGTTGCGGGGGAGTTAAAGAGGTACTCACCGCCGTGCCGTGCATGTGGTGTCTCGCCCCGCCCCGTCCGGCAGGCGCAAGCAGTGTCGCCAGAAAGTTAGGCGAACCCTGTGGAAGGCCTACTAGGCAATACCTCGCACGCGTGTAGGGGGGCTGCCTAGTAGGCAGGCGTCGACGCAGCCCGCTGTGAACGCCTGAATGACACCCCCTGGAGGCTCCTGTGGCTGTTCTGCCCCGCGCCCCGCCCCGCCCCACCCCGCCCCCGCTTGTTGCTGGCTTGACGGCGGCCTGCAGCCCTGCGGCCGCAGCCCAGGCGCGAGACACTCGTAGAGTAGAGACTCCCTACGAGTCTCTCTAGCAGCCCAGGCCGCCCAGGCCCTGCCTGGCAGGGTTCAGTGAACTGTCATGACGAGCCGGAGAGGGGAAAGTAGTCACCCCCTTGTTTAGCTTTTAGTTTCGTCCGGCTCCTCCCCCTTCCCCCTCGCCTCTGCGCTACCTTCCTACCCGCCCCCTCCTGCACGGTGCCAACCCTCCGCCTCGCCCGCCCTCCCTGCTCTGCACCCCCTCCCCCCTCACTCCCCATGTCAGCTGTGTGCTCGTACTTCGGCACTCTTCCGGAAACAAACGATCTAGGAACGACCCTTTCCCGCCGCCACCCCGCCCCGCGGACAACTGCCGGTGACAGTCATGTGAGTTGCGCGGGTCTACGGTGCCCGTCCGTCCGTCCGTCGCGGTCCGTCCGTCTGCCCTGTGTCCTGGCCGTTGCATTAGTGGTTACCTCAGGCGGGGCCGGGCCGGGGTGTTGATGCGATTACTCGCCAGGAATCGGATTCAGGAATGAAAATAATACAGGAACAAAACTGTGACCGCCTTTATTCATTACATAAAATAGAAGTAGCGTCGTGCACCGACTCGCGCCCAGACAGATGGAAGCCCTGTACCAGTGCTTTACTATTTTCACGTTGACTATTTCTGTGTGCGTCTGCTGTGTGCGACTAGAAAGATTTGACGTGCCAAAGTCAACGACCGGGCCGGCCCGGGCCGGGCTGGGTCTGGCCGCAGAGTAGTGAACCCTTTGATCCCAGCCCAGCGCTACCGCTGCTGCTGTTTCGACATCGGAGCTGTTTTCTTACATTTTTTTGTGAGGGTACATCCTAACCACACGAATAGCAAAGGCCTAACTTCACCCTTGACAACATAACTTGCTGCCAAGAAAAAAAAATCTGAGGGTGGACCAATGGACTGAGGTAAAGAAAGGGGCGACAAGAAAACAAAATGTACCAAGAGAAGCGCAGTAAGCTTAGGATATGTACCTCTTTGCCGGGTGTTCACAGATGACGTAAAAGTATTTGTTGGCTCCAGCCGTCAGGGTAGGCAGACCCGCAACACTGTTACCCTCGGTACATTGCATGAAACGATAACGGTACCAAGGAATTTCACAACATGACCGCTGTTGGGGATTCGGGCTTCCTGTTCGTGACTTCCCTGCGTCTTGTTGCTCGGGGCGGGGGGCCGGCTGGTGGGCCTCGCCCCGCGCCCTCTAAGACTTCGCACTTTTGGGCGGTTTCCCTCGCCGATAATCGTTTCCTCTTTTTGTGGTCAAACAGCAAACAGTTGCTCCAATCGCTTTATCTATAGCTGTATATTTCAGCGGCAGCGCCTCAGGGCCGCACAGGGGCGCTGGTGTCCACGGGGTCCGGGACGGGGCTGGGTATGGCAGAGGTCAAGGAGTCCAGGACACGGCTGAAACCCTCATTCGGGTATGTGTCGTACCCGCCCGCCCAGCCCCGCCCCGCCCAGTTTCTCTCGCGCGCCGCGCTCGTGGGAACGAAAGAGACAAAGGTGTTCGCGATGACACCGTCCCTACGAGCCGCGCCGCCCCGCCCCTCGGCCGGAACGACCTCTGCTGGACGAACCCGCGCTCCGCTAGTAAGATGATTCCCCACAGTGGTTTCGTCTCTCTGTCCTTGTCGCACTCACACCGGCAACTCAGTGAATGGACCTATTGTAGAGCATGTTGCCTACGCCCCAGGAGGCGCCCACTCCGCTCAGTGTCGCACATAGAGACATCGTGTGATGCCCCGCCACGTTTCGCGATATCTTCTGACCTCGCTTACTGAAAAAAGAAATACTTTAAAAAAACTACTGACTCTTTCGTGTCAGGCAGATTTTTTTGGTTGCCAATCATGAAAGAACGGCGTCCGGTCCGGGCCTGACCGGTGGCCGGGGCTATCCTCTAGTCCCTTGGCACGTGCACGAATACGGCGCAGTTATGGCAGAGGTGCTACCGGGCACAGCAGAGGAGAGGACTTGTGCACAGGAGGACAGGATGATCGGGAGGCCCTGCAGGGTGATTCCGAACAGCGTTTAGTAGTGCCCTCTCTCTCGCTCCTTACGGCCGCACCGCATCAGTGCGACAAGGACAGAGATACGAAACCACTGTTCGGAATCACCCCACTGTCCTGTCCTCGCTGATCTGGCGCGTGTTGAGGCCAGACTAGGCACGTTTACATGTATATATGTACAGTCGTTTTTTGTACCCCACCCCCCCTCTCCTCTCCTCTGCTATCAACGCTAGCTCTGTGGCTAGGATAGGACAGAGCCCATGGCGTGTCCCGGGTCCCGGCCCGGCCCCGGCCTGCCTGCCTGCCTGCTGGCCGATGACCCTGTGTGCCCCTCTGGTGCCCGCTCTATGCCCGCTCTATGCCCGCACGTGGAAGCGGACCGAAACCACGCGCCGCGCCTCCCTCACCTCCGCGGCGTGGGACAGCGGGGCGGGGCGGGCGGGGCGGGGTAGAGAGGGGGCCAACGGACGCCGAGCAACAAAAATGGACGAGTAAATGGGGGCTAGCAAAGAAAAAGAAATAGGAGAAGGGGGAGAGAGAGAGAGAGAGAGGAGTGTATAAGTGAGAATAGGATAGGTAGGGGGAGGAAGAGGGGGAAAGAGGAAGGGGGGTCAGAAACGGAGACAGGGGTGTGCGTAGGTGCGAGAGAGCCGAGCCGTCCACGCCGGATGATAAGGTGGTGTGGTGGCG
Organism: Frankliniella intonsa; assembly: GCA_033675135.1. Classification (NCBI taxonomy): domain Eukaryota; kingdom Metazoa; phylum Arthropoda; class Insecta; order Thysanoptera; family Thripidae; genus Frankliniella; species Frankliniella intonsa. The sequence continues at coordinate 8,785,290 of CM066255.1, read as the reverse complement.
GGCTGGCAGGCGAGTGAGCGAGCAACTGCCTCATCAGAGCGGAGGTTGGGTTCTGCTCTGCCTCGCCTGGGCCTAGGCCACCAGCAGCGACCACGCCGCGGGCCGGGCCGCGAGCCGGGCCGCGGGCGAACCAACAGGCTTGGCTAGAGCCGCGGTCGGGAACGTGTCAGGGGGCGGGCCGGGGCCGGGCCCGGGGGGACTGGGCTGGGACCGGCGAACGGTACGGGGCGGGGCGGGGCGGGGCGGGGCACGGGGGGCTGTACACGAGCGAGCTTTGATTACAGGGTTGACTGACTGTGCAAGAACTGACCGCCCACAATAGCACAGCGCTACTGCCCTCGTACCAGCAGGGTCCTGCATGGGGTCCTGGTCCCGGTCCCGGGGTGGCCGACGTGGAGGCGGAAGTACGCGTCCTGGCGAACCTCGCAGTGCCGTGTGTGGGTCGGCCCGGCCGCGGCAGCGTGGCGGGCGGTTTGTCGAAGTGACTTTGAGCCCCTCAAGGTACGGTCCGTGCCTTCTGCCCTCCGCGGTTAGTGCTGCTCGGCGCGCTCGGCTCGCACCTGTATGTCACATTTTAACGTCCGGCGGGGGGCGGGGGGAGGCTCGACTCGACGGCGACGAGACGTCAGCGCCCCGCTCCACACAGCGCCGACGACGTGTCGCCTTCGTTCCCTTCGATTTATTCAGCGCCGCCCGCTCCTTACGCCGCGCCGCGCCCTGACACCCGGCCCTGCCCTGCAAATAAATTCACATTGGCGGGAGAAAAAAAATTAGGAAAAGGTGTGAATTTAGAAGTGCCGTGGTCGAGCTGCGCAGGACACGGGGCTGTACTCCTCTCGGATTATATACTCCGCCGCGCTCCCCGAGACCGACCATCGCGGCGGGGCGGGGTGAGGTGGGTTCAATAAATCTGTGCGCTCGGCGCAGTGTGCCGCGGGCGGTCCTGCGTATTGTCTGTCTGGATCAGTCGACTTTTATTCCGCCGAGAGGGGGATGGCAGAGGGACCACGGGCTCCTCTCCTACGGGCCGAGCCACTCGCCGGGTACCCCGCCCCGTTCGCGCAGCCGTCCGTCCGCCGTTGGGTTCTGCAGTGTGCCAACCTCCCGTGTAGAGAGGTGTGCCTACCGCTCGGGGGCGCGCAGCGGCCGGCTCGCCTCGCGGTCAGCCGACTATACATGACATCTGTCCTTATCGCAGTCACGGGCCACGGCTATGCTATGCCAGGAGGACGCGTTGCCGTCCGTGGCACTTGAGCCTGCCCACTCTGCAACCCTTTGCACTTCTGAAAATGAGCCCAGCAAGCAGCACTGTTGCCAGAAAAAGAGGCCCACTAGGCAACATGCACGCACCTGTGGCAAGGTGTTGCCTAGGTGCGAGAATTGCTAGGCATGCGCAGTTGGAACTCACTTCGCTCTGCTGTGTTTGTGGGCAACATATTGCCAACTTTTCTGGCAGGCGCACGTAACTGTACCCAGGTTTGCTCTCCCTCTGTTTCCGTTCGGCGGGCACAACGGCCCCGAGGGTAGGCAGACCCGCAACACGGCTACGTGGGGATGCGTGACCCTCCAAAGAGGGGACGCAAACCAAGTCATCGCCTATGCACAAAAGTGATGAGCATTGAAAGATGGTAATTTATAGGAAAACATGCCGCTATGATAAGAGCCTTCTTACAGCCAGCTAGCCTTGCCTGCCGCGAGCGAGGCCCACCCTGCCTCGCCCCGCCCCACCCCGCCCCGCGGCGTTCTGTTTGCTTGCTGCTCCCCCGGCAGCTGTCGTCTGCACTCGTTATTTTTACCCGAGTGATACCGTAGGATCTATGCCAGTCGAACGGATAACGCCATCAGAGGGTGGATCCCACGGGTTAGTTCGGCCCGTGGCGTCTTGCCTGGTCTTGCTATGCCCGGTCCCTGGCCCGGGCCGGTACAGGTGCAGAGGGCCGGGCCGTCTCGCGTAGACCGTTACCCCCCCCCCCCCCCAACTTCACCCGCCCCGGGCAGGTGGCTTCCGGAAACAATTTTCGAGCCCATCCCATCCAAAGCTCGGCCGCGCCGCACCTCTTTTGTTTTCGGTCACAAGACCGGATCACACTCTTCCCCGTTCCTTATTTTTATTTGGACGGTCGTAGAACTTTTCTAGTGGGGTAGTATTACCCTGGTCGGGCTGCGGGGCCGGTCGCACGACGTGCGCGTGGGGTTGGTACCTCTTGCTCCGGCTCGCAGCGTCGGCACTACTCCCGCCTCTAGCAGCCCCCTCGCCTCGGACCCCAAAGCTAATAGCAATAGCAGCGCGCAGATGTCAAAATGTTGCGCCCAGACAACATCTAGCAGGACCGGGGGGAGAGGGGAGGGGAGGGGGCGGGTGATTTGAACCAGCAGACGGCGTGCAGCGCAGCCGCGTCCGCGTCCAACAGCCGAATACGCAGCCGCATTGCTGCTCGATCGGGAGGGAATGGGTCGCGGCGGTGTGGCGGCGCGGTGCGGCGGGAATTGGCAGCATTCTGTCAGTTGAGGGGCATCGGTCTGAATGCCGACACACCCACTTGTGAGCGCCTGCTAGCCTGGACTATTGTGTGCGAAAACCATTAAACCGTCTGGCGGGGCGGGGCGGGGCGGGCGAACCCCTATGCGTTGCACCCTACCTAGTCAGTCTCACCCTCCCCCCCTCCCTCCAAAAATTTCCCGCTCTCGTCTGGCCGGGCCGGGCCGCTGCTGCAGATGTCGCAGTCTACGCACTCGCAGCATAGGGTAGGACAGGCCGACTAGGTCGTTCACCCCGGCGCGGCGCGGCGGGACGGGACGGTCTGCCTACCCAACCTTAGGTTGTCTCCCTCCCTCCCTCCCTCCATGCCTCCCCCATTCCATTAGTGCACTCCCCCTCCCATTTTTTTCCCTCCCCTCCCCACCCTCCCCGTCTGGCGGACGTCTAGCCCTGGTCTAGCCGAGCCCTGCTGGGTTCGTTGTGTCTGTGCGTGTGCGTGCGTGCGTGTGTGTGTGGGTCGTGGTTCAGGTAGAGACCCGTCTGCGCTGCCAGACGAACCCAGCTGTTGTTCCTGACCTACCACACGGCCGAACCCTTGGGCCAGACTAGACTAATAACCCCGTCGGCCGGGGCCCGCCCCCTCCCCCCCCCCCTCACAGGGCCCTGCAGGGCGCCGGCCGGACCCTCGGCGGGGCTGCGTTGCCGCCCCGGCCCCCGCCCGACCCGGGAGGCAATGACCTACGACTAGTTTTATCATTTTTTTTCAAAGGACTGGTCTGGTCTGGTCCAACGGGCGGCTGTTGATACAGGGTGTTCCGACTGATACTGGAGTAGCGGAGCGAGCTGCGCTGCGTCGCGTCGCGTCCCGTCGCATCGGACCGATTTGGTATCGCGAGCGCAGTGTACACTCTGCCAGCAAAGTGCTCTCTGCTCTGGAGACGAGACACCTCCGGCTCTGCTCCGGAGACATCTCTGTCTCTGCTCCGGAGACATCTCTGTCTCTGCCCCGCGGCGCCGCTGACCTGACCTCTGCACTGTAAAGCAGACACATCGTATCGGCCGACGCGACGCGACGGCTGCAGTGGAATCATCCTGATGCATTATTCAACCCCAACACGCCTCCCTTCTTGAGAGTCAGGCGTGAGACAATTATCCCCGGGCGTGCCGCCCGTACTCCTCCGCCCTCATGCACACCGTACTGAGCTCTTTCCACGACAGAGAGTACGGTCAGCGTCGTCTCCACCGGCGCCCTCGTCCTGCCCCCCTGCCGTGAGGAGCAGCGCCCTGCCTGCCTGCCCTCCATGGTTAACTCGATTGGTCGTAAAAGTTCCAAGTTCGGCGCGCTGGCGTGCACAAGATGGCGGCGAGTGCGATGCAGACGGTGCGGTGCTGGAGCTGCTGGAGCTCCCTCCGGGAGGGGAGGCGGGGCGGGGCGGGGCGGGGCATCGTGTCCCCGGTGCTCTCCCGCCAGCGCGACTCGCATCCAGCTGCCCGGCGGCGCAGCGCGGCGCAAAATCGAACAGACAGTAGCAAAAATATATTTTAAAAAAAGAAACAACGCATGGTAGATTTTTCTTAAAAAATTGGTCCTACGTGCCACTCATGGTGGAACCGTCTGTCCCTGCGAAGGAACTTGAACGGAAGTAACTATCACTCGCCAACTTTGGCGATTATGTTCGTTTATTTTCGCCGTCATTGTTAACGGTTGTTGTCAATGTGTTGGCTTTGGCGCCGCGATCCCTGATAACCATAATAAGTCTGATTACACGCTCATTCTGATAAGTGAATGTGAGCGTGTCACTCACGCTCTGCAAGGATAAATCACCGTACTTTTTTTTCTGATGCGAAGTGTAGGCGTATGCTGCCTATTTTTCTCTAAAGAGGGATAAGGTTTTTACAGACACGTCGGCCAGGTACTTTGTAGTGCTGCTGGCAATGAAGCAATAATAAATGTCGACAATGATCCTATCGTCAGAAAAAAATGATAAAACACTTGTAGAGATAACCCGTTGCAATAGCATGAGATGTAAAAATGTTTTCGAGCCTTCCTTAACTAGGCCCTTTTTGCGCACGGCCGGTCCGGGCTGGTCCGAGGCGGTGGGGCCACACCACTATTCACTATCTCTCTCCCGCTCATTGGAGGGGGGGGGGGTTGTAATCTCATAGCGACCTCATTGACATCCACAGTCTATCGGCGCGAGAGAGGAATATTTGCGACTGCGACGCGCCTTTTGCTCCGCGCCGGGCCGGGCCGGGCTGCGCGGGGCGGGGCGGGGCCGCTGAGAGCAGCGCGGGCGTTGCAGGGCTTTGGAGAGAAGGGGGCCACTTCCTGGCCCGCGCAATATCCGCGTCGGTACATCGAAATCGGAGTAGCCTCGCGATAGCCGCATGATCCACTGCTGTTGTCGGGGTGGGGCGGGGCGTGGGGGTGACGTGGGGTTGAGGCGGAGGCCACTCTTATCTATATTTGCATACTACACCAACTGTGCGGCGATGGCGATAGGTTTGACGGCACGGGGGTCGATGTGCCAATTTTTTTTTGTTTTTGTCTTCTAGGAAGCCTCCTCGCGAGAAGCGTGTGCATGTGAGCTCCTCTTTTTCTTGCGCGGCGCGCAGAGAGCCGCACTGATAGGACAGCGGCTGCCTGGCTCGCCTTCCTGCCTGGCCTGATTCTCTCGAGCACTTACACTGCCGACGTGGCCGTTATCGACGGGAAAGAGACAGGGCAGGGAAGGCAACTTGAAACATATTTTTAATTTAGTTTTCGCCCGCACCCCCGTACCTGCCTGTCGCGATTTATTCATCGAAAGCAGAGACAGAGTGCACTCCATAGGCTGCTGCAGGGCCACTGGAGGCTGCTGCTGCTGCAGGCCTGCTGGAGGCTGCTGCCGCTGCAGGGCCGCTGGAGGCTGCCGCGCTGCGACCCTATTTGCAGCCCGTCCCGTCCTGGCCTGGTCCCTGGCCTGCCCCGGCGCCCCCCCCCCCCCCCTACCACAATGTCTGCTGACGTGGCGGAGCGCGGCGCGGTGCTCCGGGCTGCCTACCTGTCGCTATAGCGCCCCCTCCCCCACCCCTCTCTCCCGACGTGCCCCCGGCTGACCTATATTCTCTGCACCAGCACCCCTCCCCACTATCCACCCGCCCGACGACATCCCAGCAGGAAAAACAAATTCGGAGATGCTTCTATACGCTTTCTGATGAGAATTTAACTCGACCATACCGTCTGCAGATATTGACCATGCATAGCATGCTATGCAAGAAAACGTCTTATGAGACGGATTTGCACAGCGCTATGCCGTGGTATCAAGTGCGCATACACTAGATCGCAGCAGAGGATATTATCGCCCCTGCTCGCCTTGTACTTGAGAATGCCCCCCTCCCCTTACGGACCATGTCTGCTGAAAACAGACGCTATGCATTTTGCTGGTGCGTCTGTTTGCAGCCGCTGCCTCCCACCGGCCATGGGGCGACCTGGCCTGGCCTCGTCGCGTCCAATCAATGCATCTCCTGCTCACCCTCCGCCCCACCCCGCCCCGCCCCGGTGACTCCGTCTGGAGGCCAGGCAGGCTCCGGCCCGGGCCTGTGTTCTTCTGGCATCCCCTTCAAACTTCCCCAGCGCCAAGAGGCGCCAGGGCGACTGTGAATGCGACTTGAATGGAGTCGAAGAGAGGAGAGGGGCTGCCCGGAACAAAACATCTCGGGTCAACCTCCAGAAGCACACCGGGCAGGGGCGGGCGCACAGGGCGACACGAAGCGGCCACCACCAGCACATTCTTATTGTCGACCTCGGTCGACCTTGTCGAAGAGCGTCACCGCCAGAACTTGCTCGAGGACTTTTTCGCGAGACAGGTTAAGTTTTCTAATTATCAATGAATTGTCTGTAGGTGACTGGCGAAGGCCGCGCGCAGCGAGGGACGGCGGCAGGCGAATAGTGGCGTCCGCCATTCGGGCGCTAAGAAGATGGACATCGCGAGGTCGAGGTAAGTGTAGAACCTGCTGGTCAGACAAGAGGGGGTTGGACATGGGGTGCAAAAGTGCAGCAGGGCTAGACGGCGGCAACAGTTTGCCCCTCACCGCTCTTACCTCCCCCCCGCCCCCTCCGCTCTCCGGCCCCCGGCCTGCTCGCGGCCCGTGGGGGTGGGGGTGGGGGCGCTCCGCCGCGCCCCCCCGGCGTACTGGCCCGGCTCGGCTCGGCCAGCGCTGTGTCGGCTGCGCCTGGCCCCGGCTGCTCGACTCGACTCGTCTCTCTGCAACCCAGACTGGCCACCCTGCCCTGCCGAAGGACCCACTACACGGGACCTCGCGGTAGGTAGGTCACGGCTCAGGGGGGCGGGATGCGGGGGCCTGGTGATGCACCTGGTTCCAACCGCCTCCCCACTCTCTCTCTCTCTCTCTCTCTCTCTCTCTCTCTCTCTCTCTCTCTCTCTCTCTCTCTCTCTCTCTCTCTCTCTCTCTCCCCTTTCTCTCTCGCGCTCTCTCTTCCTCCCTCCCTCCCTCCCTCCCACCACCTCCCCTCCCCTTTCGCAGGGGGTGGTTCTGCCCCGGGCCGGACCGGGTCACAGAGTGACAGAGGCGGGTACCGAGACAGGAGGGGGTGCTCAAAGTCTGATCAATATCGCAGATGGAGAGTAGGGCACCGTTCCTCCCCTCATCACCCCGAGCTGATGCATGTCGGATGACGAAAGCAGGATCCCAATTTACTTACTTTTTTTGCCTGATTTACTAACAGACCTCTGCGTTCGAATTAGCACTTGCGGCCGGTTTGCCTTCCTCGTGACCGTTGGCTCCGAGCTGACAGCCCCCAGCCGCATAATGATCGAGTAGGCAACTCTCTGTGGCTGCCCGGGGCCGAGGCTGCGGAGCTCAAACGGAGACCTAACTTGGGTTGCCTACCCCGCAGGGGTATGCTCCACAGGTGCCCCGAGGCGGCCCCGGCCTGCTGCCGCTACGCCCTGGCCTCCGCAACAAGTACGACAGAGCCTAGAAGGTCCGGTGCGGGCCGGGGCGGCGCGGGGCTTCCTAGGTGCCGGGGCCCCTGTGCACTGCAATAACCGCTAGACCCGTGGCATGAGTATGAGCGTGATGTGAGCCTAGGCTTGGATCAAGAGGGTAGGAGGGGCTTCGAGCGCTACCCCTCCCTTGAGTCCTGACGCCTGATGGGTAGGCATTCCGCGCTGTAGGCCACCTGAATGTCGGTAAGAAAGGCAAAGACACGACCCCCTTGCCTCTTTATTGACACGACCCTCGCCGGGTCGAGCCCCGAGGTCCCGGGGCGAGGGCGGGCGCGGGCGCGGGGGCGGGCGCGGGGGCGGGCGCGGAGGCGGGCGCGGGGGCGGGCGCGGGGCAGGCGGGGGCGGGAGTAGCCCACCGCCGCTCGTACCTGGACTGTAACCGGCGACAAGAGGCGACCTGGACGTATGGGCTCGTCCATGATGTCCGCCCCCGCCGCCGCCGGCGCGCCAGGATGGAAATGTAGGTCAGTATGGATCGGCTCGGCTTCCTCTCGCTCGCCAGCTCACTCTCTCTCTCTCTCGCCTGCTCTTCACTCCTGCTGCAGCCGCCCCTCCCCGCCCCACCCCGCTCCACCCCCTGTCCGGAGCAGCAGCCGGCCGGCTCCACCACCCTCCCCTCTCCACCCTCCCCGCGCCTGGAGTATTCCTGTCCCAAGCACCGAGCTGCCGACCTGGAGCACGGCTCGCCGCGACCCCCTTTCACCCTCTCTCTCTCTCTCTCTCTCTCTCTCTCTCTCTCTCTCTCTCTCTCTCACTCACTCACTCACTCACTCACTCACTCACTCACTCACTCACTCACTCCCTCCCTCCAGTACCAGGTGGCTGAAAAACCCCGCGCACATTCGTAGTTATACTGTACCGCATGCATGCGTGCGGGCGGGTTGCATACTCACACGGGGCCGTAAGGCGCCGCGCGGTGAGCGACGATAGGCAAGCCCGCCCACACGCCTGCATGCGGTACAGCATAACTACGAAAGTGCGCTGGGTTATAGAGTATAGAGCCACCTGGTACAAGGTACAGTTAGTGTGCAGGTGTGTTAATGCCGTTAACACTCGGCTCTAGTTTGCATCCCTGCCCGCGGCCGCGCCCAGCGCGCCTGCATCGGGACGGGACGTCAGCGTGACCCAATTTCCTCCCCCTTCTGGTCCAGCAGACGGGCTGCCGCTGCAGAATCAATAAGCGCCAGTCGAACTAGCAGGTGAGGTGGCGCCAGCCGAGTGCGGAACATTCCGACAGCGTTTTGCGTTTTTTCTTTGCGACGTCGTTTTAATCATAAACGTCAGTAACTCGCCATGCTCCGTACGGCTGAAGGCTGACGGGTTAATTACACTGACCGGCATGTGGCCGCTACCGGCTGCGGCAGGTCAAGCGATGAAGGCAACATGGGCGGCGTGGGCCTTGCGTGGCCTGGGCGGGGACTTTACAACCTCATCCACGATTTTAAAGCTTGCTACGTAGTCACAGCGACTGACTGGAGCGCGGACTAAAGGGACTAGTACTGTACAGGGAACAGATTGACACAGGGTGGCCGCGCGGCGTGGGGCGGCGTCTGCCCGGCTCCCGCCTGCCCGGCCCCGCCCCGGCCGGCCCTACCGAGTTGACCCACCCCGTGATGGACCATTGATCGGCCCTACCGCTGTTGTAGGGCAGAGCCCTCTCTGCCGTCTCTGTCGCACTCTTCAGGGTGATTCCGAACAGCGTTTAGTAGTGTCTTCTCTCTTGCTCCTTATGGCCGCTCCGGCCCCGCTCTGGCCCCGCCCTGGTCCCTGGTCCCACTTTGGCGCCGCTCCGGCCCCGCCCGCGCCCTGTCGCATTCGCACAGCGCGCAAAGGGTGGAGAGGCGACCGTCTCTGCGTCCCCCACTTCCTCTCTCGCTTTCGCTACCCCCTCACCCTCACTTTCGCTTTCGGGTTCATCGTCCTGCGAGGGGGTTCAGGGTTACCACACGCCCCACCCCTCGGGCCCCCGCCTCGCTAGCGAGAGGGGTGTGGAAAGGGATGGAAGGGAAGGGGCCCGAGGACGCCGGACCCGAAGGCCCGAAGGGCTCCGAGGGCCCGGCGAAGTCTGCCGAAGGGCCCGCGCAGGCCGCGAGCCCGGCCGGGCGGGGCCGAGCAGGGCGGCAGGGCGTGGCAAGGGAGGCTTTCACCCGCCACTCTCTGCCACCCCTTGCGTGGGCGTTGCCCGCAGCCTGTAGTGGCAGGCTTCCAGGTTGTAGAGAAGTTTCGTAATTCAGAGGGAAAGAATTGGAAGAAAAGAGTTTCTACACTGACGTAATGGCGCCCTGTGGCGTGGCGTTGCTCTTATGACCACACCAAGGACGATTTTTTTTTTTTTGACCCGGAGATATTGGCGGTCCAGCCTGCTCGCCCTTGTCCGTGTCCGCCCCGTGGCCCGCGGCCCCGGGGCACGGCGCCTCTGGGGCGGGGCTGGCCAGACAAGGGCGGCCAGGTCCCAAGGTCGAGCGCTCACTGCATTGAGATGAGAGGGAGAGAAAGAGAGAGAGGGAAGAGAGGGAGAGGGAGAGAGGGGAGGGGTGATATTTCGCCTTGCGTCATTAGGACCGCGACCCGCAAAACTGCGGCGCCGGCTTCTTTTCTAACAAATGCAACCCGTTCGTACGGATCGGGCGTTCGGCGCTATCGACCATACCGGGAAGTGAGTGTTGTGTCAGCGAGGCAGGCATGGCTGGCAAGTCGCACCGGAAATGTAGAGAGCATGACCAGGCGCCTCGTCGCGCGCGCGCGTGGTGCGCCCGGGGGCGTTACAGTACGTGCCGGTGATAAGGTTAAAGGTTATCACCATTAAGCGACCACACGTGGGCGTGGCGGGGCGTGGTGCGGCGGGGTGGGGCGGGGTCACCTTGGGCCCGTGCTCTCTGCTCATCGCCCCTCCGTCCTACCGGGCCGTGTAACAGCCTCCCTCCGCCCCCCAGCCCTTCACCCCCTACCCGGGTGTGTATCCTCTGGCGCCAGCCACCTCTCCCCCTTCCCCCCTCTTCCCTCTCCCCACCCCCACCGTAGACCACCCCAACCACAAGCCTGGTGCCCGTGCGGCCTGCGGGCCCCCCCCCGGTCCCCCACCACTCTGCAGCTGCCCCCTCGCTCGGCACACTCAGCACTTCCCTGTCCTGCTCCTACTACGGGGCCCCCCTTTCCTTACATTTTTCACTCGCTGTATTCTTTCTGTCGGGTGGACAAGGACAGGGCTTCTGACGGTTTCGTCCCATTCGTCGCAAATTAACTTTTCGGTTGTTTGGTAACGACTTTCGCGATCGAGGAGGCCAGCGCCCAACGCTCCGCTCACGGGTTTAGTCTTTCTTGAGATGCGTTGGGCCACGCAGTAGCTTCGAAACCTTTTAATTTTGGAAAGCGTTTAAACATTTTCTGCCTTTTTGCGTTTCCTGCACAACCATGCCGGCGACTCGGAGGGCAAGGTGGGGCCGGGCGGGGCTAGTTCCTAGGCCCATGGCATTGCCCTACGAAAACGTCCTTGTGAAGGTTGTTGCCTGCGCGTGGGGGTAGGTAAAGGCGGGGGGTGGGGGTAGCAAGGACGTAGGCCGCGTTTCCGCGGGCCAGGGGGATGGGGAGAGGAAGAGGAAGTGGCCGCGAGTGGGGGCTCTCCCCGCGGGGGCCGGCCAATAGCTAGAGCAGAGGGCGGGGTAGGGGCCGGGTAGGGGGGTGGTCAAGGTCGCCCAGACCAGGGTTCATCCGGGTTCAACCCGGTCGTGTCCTCCGCACGTGGCATCCGCATTGGGGTACTAGGGGTTGAGGGGTGGGGAGGGAGGAGAGGAAGAGGGGGTGGAATTTGGCGTAGATGAGGGAGGGGGGCGGCCAAGGTCGGCCACAGACCTGGGTTCATCCGGGTTCAGAGGACTCGGTCATGTCCTCTGCTCCAGAGGCACGTGGCCGACTAGGGCTGTCGAAGACAACCTCAACGTGTGACAAAAAATATTGCAAACACCCGGAAAATACGTTCCAAGTATTTTCTAGAATAACAAAATATTTACTCTATGGAATAAAAATATTTTTTTGGCGAATTTTGGAAAATTATATTTTCTTTGAGAATGTCTGTGCTCTCATACTTACAGCTAGTTTTATTCAGTTTACTGACCTAAAATAGACGCAGCAGCTACTATTATTTCTTGTATTGCATGGGAGCGAGGCTGGCAGTGACAGAAGTGTTGCGTCCTGTCCTCTGGCGCCGGCCGCGGGCCTAACCCAACCTGCGAAACGCGTCGTTCGTAACGGTAAGGAAAGGGGTGTTATAATACCGCCACAAAGAGCTGGGCTTGCTTACGTGGGCTTCCGAAATTAGCGGCGCGCAGGCTTACACAGAAAGGCGGAGCGTAATGTGTCAGCAAGGGCAAGGGCCGTTACGCCACGGCGATAAGTGCAGCCGTGCGGAAGCACCTCCACAAAACACACCTGAGGCGTAGCGACCATAAGTCCATTCAGTGCGTTATCGCTCAAGTCCGTCCAACTCTATTTTAATTCACATGTGGAGGTCCGCCCCGGGACGCCACGACCGTGCGTCTGCATCGACATGCATACCCCAGAGGTGGGCCCCACCCGTCCAAAAGCCCGGCCAGTGTTTTCCCTCTTAACTTTTCTCAACTTTTCGATGCCTCAAACGCTCCGTCAATAGAACAGCGCTGACAGGCCCGGAGTACGCAAACAGCACAGCACAGCCCGGGCCCGGCTCGGCAGTGATGTCCTGTCCAACTGATCAGCAAACTTTTAACGAGCGGGAAATAATTGTTGTGCACGTTAGAGAGAGACAGGCAGGCGGGGTCGGCCCGCAAAAGACTGAGACACAGAGAGAGAGGCGGGAGTGTATCAGGGAGCCTAGCCGCGGGCCTAACAGTCCCGACATGCATACTGTATCCAAGCAAAACTTGGCTACTCGGAGCTGAGCCACGATTGTTTCGTTTACGAATGGAAATCATATTTTAATGCCTTTAATATTGTGTGGCGGGCCGTGGGCCTCCTCTGACTCCGTCAGAATCAGAGGTAGGATGGTGCAGCCCGCAAGCCGTATCCCCCCCCCCCCCCCAAAACTCTCTCCCTCTCTCCATCTCTCTCCCTCTTTCTCCCCCCCTCTCTCTCTTTCAAAACTAAAAACTCTCTCTTTCTCTCTCTCCCAAGGCCTTTCTCTCTTTTGATTTACCGCGCTCGAGCTCTGCGCAACTCTCGCCACTACCCCTTCCTCGTTCGGTCCGTGTTCCTGGTTCAAGCACCTACCCGTTCCACTTCCCCTCCCCCGCCCCCTCCCCCTCCGCTCGCCCAATGACCGATCCCAAGGACGCCCAAGGCCGCTCGGCTTGGAATAGCAGCAGCACAGCCTCGGCCCGGCCCGGCCCGGCCAGGGGGCCGTCTTCTCCCTGCTGGAGTTGTTGTTCGCGAAAATAGCTGCCCGCCCGTAGCTCACGGCTGGAACACAAAAGCTGCACATAATCCTCCGCAAATACGTTTGCTGCATTGTTTCGAATATTTATACAACCGGTGTGTCGACACATAATATAGGGCGTCGACTGTATAAGTGTTACGGTGGCTTGCTAAGGACAGGGACTTTAACTCCGCGGTGTGTATCCGCGCGAGCGGAGCGGAGGGATACAGAGGGAAGGACCTGCCCAGGGTGAGCTGGGGGACGCGAGGTCAAGAACCGGAGCAGAAGCGGGGCCCGGTGCCGAGGCTACCGGAGGCCCGGCCCGGGGGGGCCGCTGCGCTACCCCCTCAGTGCCTAGCCTAGCCTCGCGCCGGGCCCGGCCCGGGCCCCCCGGTTAGGATAGGCTTTGCCAGCGCGGCTGCGCGTGCGCATGTCGCGGCCCCCGCAGGCCCCCGCAGGCCCCCGCAGCCCCCCCGCGCCACGAAGGGCCCCGGGAAAGGGGCGGCGGGTTACGAGGGGTCCGGGCCGGGGGCCCCGCCGCGGCCCGACCCGCCGCGCCCCCGCCGTGAGCCCCCTCTAGCAGACCCATTCACAGGCGCCTGCCCGCCCCGCCCGCCTAGCTCGCGGGGGAAGTACCGCGCAGCGGAAGTGAAAAGCCGTGGAAACATTTGAATGATGATTAGTTACACGCTGAACAAAGTCCACCTCTGCGGCGACCATAAAACGGTTTCGTTGTTTTAGAATTAAGGGTAGGCATGCCACCCCAAGAGTAATCGCAGCTACACACAGTGGGGTGTCAGGACTTTGGTTTGGCCATGGGGCGCAATATTCTCACCATCGTGGTCAGGTTCCCCTGTACAGCCCCCACCCTCTCCACCGCTCACTGCCCCCTCTCCCTTACCTCGCTTCTGGAAACGACGTGAGCGGCGGGTGGGGTGGAGCTCGGCGAAAGGACAGCAGGGGAGCGGGAGAGAAGGGGAGGACAGAGTGAGAGAGGGAAGAGAGGGGGAGGCAAACGCCTGGCTAAAGAGACAAAGGCAACGAGGGAGAGGAGAGTGAACGAGAGAGGAGGAGCCGGCGGTGTCGGTACGGTGGAGAGAGAGAGGTAGAGGGGGTGGGGGTGGGGGTCACCGAATCTAGGTCACCGCTGTGGAGGGTGCGCGTGGCCCGCCTCGCCTACGCAGCCCCCACTCCTGTTTTCGCCTCTCTCTCTCTCTCTCTCTCTCTCTCTCTCTCTCTCTCTCTCTCTCTCTCTCTCTCTCTCTCTCTCTCTCTCTCTCTCTCTCTCTCACACTCTCCCTTTTTTCTTCCTCTCTCTCTGTCTCTCTCACCCCCTCGCTCCCCTGCTATTTCCCTCCTTGCATCCACCCTTCGGCCGGCCGGCCGGCCGGCTCGCAGCGAAGCTAGAATCCGAAAGGGGCCGAAGCGGAGGGAGCTGAGCCGACGCGACGGCTTGCGCTGCTTGCGAAGTCTCCCCTCCGCCCCGCCCCGTCCCGCCCCACCACACCACACCCCGAGCGTTTGCACCCCTCGCCCCTCACGGAGGGTTCTACCGGGGAAATGTTGCACCCCTTGGTCACCTCACCACTGAAGGTGGAGTGAAAATCTAGGATCCTAAAAATGGACCTGGAAAATAGCACTTGAAGACATAGAGACAAGCTGCAAAGCCCATTTGGGCTCATCGCTACCCGTTCAAGTACTATAATTTTCAGGACCTTACTTTTCTGATCCCAGATTTTCACTCCTCCTTCCCTCACTACACTATCGGTGATGTTACAATCAATGGATTTTTTTTCCCGAGCGATTTTATTGTTGGTGAAGGGCCCACCCAGCTCACCTGTCGCTGCCGCTCATGAAGCACCACGACAGGGCGGGGCGGGGCAGGCCCGCGCACCTGTCTGTCCCGGCCGCTGTTATCTACGCGTGCAATGCAAAAATAAAAGAACGCCACGAGTTATCTTGCGGCGCAGGGCGTGCTTGTGGGCAGAGTTATGCACTCGCGAATTATTTTCAATTTTGTCTGGAAGCCCAAAAGAGCCCCAGCGTCCCGTTACGACCACCCACTTTTCCACCCCTGACGTAACTCGTAAGTGCACTCCCCCCCCCCCCCCCTCCCGGCCCGTGGTCTCTGCACTTTAACACAAGACAGATATTGTTTTAGGAAATCAAGTCCTCCAAACTGCCAAACGTCTCTTGCTGTGACAGGAGGGGGCGGGGGGGGGGGGGGGGGGGCAGGTGAAGAGGCTCCTCCTGGTCGCTCTATTGATTGTTACCGGGAGGCGCGCGAGCAGGGCGAGCAGCCACCCTCGCTGTACGGACACGTGGCGCCGCCCCGCCGCCCCCGCCCCGCCCCCGCCCCGCCCCCGCCCCGCCCCCGCCTCGCCCCGCCCCGCCCCGCCACGCCACGACAAGCGTCGTGTGACAGCGTGGTCCTGGCTGGTCTCTATTCCCCGGCCCGCCCCGCGCGGGTCCCCGCCGTGCTCTGCCTGTGCCGGGCCGGGCCGCGCCGCGGTGGAGTGAACCTGTTGGCACCACCGGCATAAGGCCTGGCAGGGCCATGAACTAAGTCCCTCTTGGTAGTAATTCGTAGACGCACCCCTTCCGTACAGCAAGCACTCACTAGTGGTTTTGTGGCTTGAAGGGCACACGCAGCTAGAGGGCCATGCATGTAACAAGAAAATGCTTTAAGATAGAACTATTTTTTAAGATTTCTTATAGGTATTTTCTAGTTGGCTAGTTTGCAAATCGTTACGCCTTGTTGAAATGATGAAATTGAATCAACGATCTTTTCATTTTCTCTCGGGAATGGGGCACAGAAGATGGGTGGTAAAAATGATTACGCATCTACAACCCTTGTCGGAAGTTTACGTCTGCCTTCTGCGGCGCAATACAGAGTACAATGCTGGTTAAACTTTGTTTCTTCTCCGATCAAGAATCCGTTCAAACCAGAGAGGAATGAATACCATTTTCTTGTTGTCTGATCTGTTCCTGTTTTTCTTTCCGCGTAACGAGGCGCGTGGCCTGGCGCCCCGTATCATTTCGGCTCCTTTTTCTCCCTCCTCTCTGTCTCTCTCTCTCTCTCTCTCTCTCTCTCTCTCTCTCTCTCTCTCTCTCTCTCTCTCTCTCTCTCTCTCTCTCTCTCTCTCGTGCCCACGTGGAGCGGCCCCGTCGTGTTTACCTTCCCTCCCCACCACCACCACCAATCGCTAAGCCCGCCCCGGCCCGCCGCGATCGGATTCTGTTGCGGATCACCCTCAAATTTCTCATAACGCTCGTTTCGTTTCGTTTCGCCCCTCAGGGCCGGAGCGGCGCCGGGTCGGGATGGCGTCTCTCCCTGCTTCCATGTCAGTCTCTTACGACAACGACAGCGCGGGTTCAAACCCCTCGGGAGGCATGCGGCCGCCGCCGGCACATTTCACACTCATTTTCCTGAATGCTCGCGGCAAGCCCCAGCGGCCCCAGCCCCAGCACCAGCCCCTCAGGTCCAGTGGCTCCTGACGCCCCGCCCCGCCCGCTGCCCACTCCCTCCCGAGGGATGGTGATGGTGTGCTTTACGATACCATGTCCACTCCGTCAGCCCGAGCGTCTGCCGCCATGTCAAATAGCGCCGTGTTACGCACCCCTCGGTTGTGTTTCAAAAGGGTGTAGCAATCTCTCGTTGGCGTGTAGTGGAAACATGTTTGGCCTGTTGCAATGAACTTTCTTTAGGCTCTCAGAGACGTCCCGAAACGGATTCCAGATTGTAGCTGTAAATATCTTCTGAAAACTGAGACAGCCTATAAACAGAGGAGATGTTCGTTCAGGAAGGACTCGGCAGACGAAGAGTCATTATTTTCATTCGCTCGCATCAAATATAGTAGAAGTGTGCCATTTTACAAGAGACAGGTCTGCTGTGCCCGCGCACAGCTGCTGCCGTTGAGGTGGGCGCGGCGCGCGCCGCGCGGGTAGACTTCGCAAACTCAGCCGAGTGCAGCCGTTTGCCTAGGCGTCTAGAGACGGGCGCAAATTCGCCACGAGGTAGGAGGTGAGAACCGCGTGCGGTGCGCGGGGCGGGGGGCTCAGCAGAGAGGAGGGACACGGAAAAAATATATGAGCTGGATATGCCCGAGGTGAAATAATTAGTAGCTGCCTCAGCTGTTGTAAAATTCAATAGGAAGCTGAAAGGAAGTATAATTTAAAATATTGTTCACCGATGCGCGACGTCGCTCTCAACCAGGCTATTGAGTGGGTTTATGTGTGTCTATTTTATATTGGGAGAATTTTCCTGGCAAGTGCCGCGTAGAAATTGCCTTCCTCAGGCTGTGTTGCTTTCAAGAGATTGCAATGGATGGAAGGGCGGAGGGAAAGGCAGGTGACCATAGGGGAGGGGGTGGCGTGGGGGTGAGGGCGTTTGTGGACGGAGAAAGGCGATGTGGTGAGAGGGCAGGCGAGCAGCGTTGCGGCGGTTCGCGAACGGGTTCGCCAAGCGGCCGCCAGAGTGACAGCTGGCGCTGCTTGCCGTAGGTCATGGTCGCTCGCGCCAGGAGTATCGCCACTGACCTTGCCTCTACATTCGCGAAGTGAGACAGCTGCGGTCCCGGGTAGCGGTCGGGTGAGAGGGACAGAAGACGCTGCACCGGAGATACCCGCCGCCCGGAGATACTTTAGGCCCGCGCGAGGGAGGCGGGGAGGGGAGGGAAGGGGCGGGGCGGCCTTGGTGGCCGGGCCGGGCTGGGGCCCAAGCGCAGATACCCGCGCGGCCGTGTACCTTTCGCGGGCGCGTGTCGGAGGTCCGGGTGGCGGGGCTTTGGCGAGCAGCGTGGCGTGGCGTGGCCCACCGGCCGGGCCAAATTTAACTTGGCAGTGCGGTAGGCCATAGGGGCAAGGCAAAGCAGGGCCGCGGTCGGAGCGCAGAGGTGAGGCCTTTGCGCCCCGCCCGCCCCGCCCCTCAGCGGCCCCGCCACGCCACGCCACGCCCTCACTTCCGCTGCCACACGTCCATCACATTCTATGGACAGGAGAAGCAGCTAAGTAGCCGAACCCTGAATAGGACACGGGGCGTTACCGGTGCGGCGGGTGGGGGACGCGGCGGCCTGGCCGCGGGGGCAGGCGCCAGTTCGATAATAATTGTGTTGGCGGTGTAGGGGCCAATGTTAGTAACCCCGAAATCATCTCTCGTATCTCAGTGAGGAGAAAATATTTCCCGAAAAAGTTATGGTCTTTAAAAGTTTTAGAAGAGCGGACTTACTTTTGTTTTGCCAGTGCTCACTACGTGCTTACCCTTTGGCTGTGGAGGCAGGTAAGGTTAGGGGGGGGGGCATCCACGCGGTCGACTTTGAAGAAAACGTCGTGCCAGTCACCACAGGCACGCCCCTGCAGGGTAGGCAGCCATGCACGTCGCACGCACATCACGCTCCGCCCCTGCCCCTTCCCGACTCGGGCCGAGCTGTCGTCTTCCTGCTGCCATTTCGAGATTATCTACCCGTAGCACGATAAATCTGAGGGCGGAGCGGGACGGGATCGCGCGCATATTGTAGGGCAGGGTGACCACCCCGTGCGCCCCGGTCACTGTCCTGCTCCACGCACTCGTTGGCCTGCAGCAGAGCGAATAGGAAAGTACAGTATCGAATTTTATATAATAAAACTCCCGACCGGTTATGACGCCCTCAGTCAGTTTGTCATGGCTGAGGTTAAAAAGACTCCTGGGCGTCATTGCTCTTACCTAGCTCAATATATCTGATGTGTGTCACAGTGTGTGAAGACGTCTTCTGAGAGTTCGGTCCAAACTTGCGCTGTGAAAATAAGACGGACATAATTAAAATTTTGCAGGGTGGGCGAAGCGGCATGGAGCGGGTCGCGTAGGAGCAGTACGGAGCGGGCCGCGCCCGGGCGATAGGCAGACCAAGTAACGCGGCCGCGTAAAGACAGAGTTTCGGAAGGGCCGGGCCTGCTTACACTAGATGGGGAGCCGCACTGAGGCGGAGAGACTAAGCCGGCCGTCTTCTTTGCATTGCACCGGGGGGGGGGGGGGGGGGGTCTGCTTACCTGGGACTTGGTGGATTTTTCACGTGGGCGCGGTCCTGTTGGCGAGATGCGGCGGGATTTTCGTCCGGCACATGCGGTGTTGACGTGCAGCACTTGGCTCTCTCCAGGATTACGCTGGGCTGGGCAGCTGTCCACTGAGGCTGCTGGAGTGGACTGATGCCTGGTGCCTGGCAGCCAGCTCTTTTTAAACTCCCTCGAGCCCGCGGATTTCAGGCGAGGGGCCGGTGAGGTGGTGGAGGGGTGGATAATGGCAACTGCATCTAAGCGCTACTGTCCTGTGGCAAGGGCGTTAGGTGGGAGGCGGTGCAAGGCTGGATAATGAAAAGTGCATCTAGGCGCCACTATCCTGTGGCAAGGGCGTTAGGTGGGAGGTGGTGCAGGGCTGGACGCTCGCTGCACCCGACCGCCTGCAGTCTCTCTCGACACAGTGCAGCGCAAGGTGCAGCGAGCGCCGTGGCGCGAAAATGGACGAGATTCTCCTGGACCTGGATGAGTACAACAGGGAATCTGTGTGGTTTAATTATTGCACTCCGGGCGGCAGTGGCTTGACACTGATTAAGTGCCGTGGGAGGTCGTGACTGACCTATCTCACTGAGCTAGGCATTGCGCCCGACTCTGTGCGATAATGCGGTTTAAATGCATTCGTCCTTGTTGCAGGGCTAGACGGTGCGTCAATGTCATAGCGCCGGAGATCGTGACTGACCTACCTCACTGAGCTATTGCGCTCGGCTTTGTGCGTTAATGCGCTTTAAACTCATTTGTCATTGTTGCATCAGGAACTGACCTACCTCACTGCGCTAGACGGTGCGCTAGCCTCTGGGCGCCAATGTCACACCGCCGGAAATCGTGACTGACCTAGGCGGCAATGCACTTGAGCTTGGCGCGCATGCGGCCGTCGGCATTGTGGTGGTGGTGGTGGTGGGAGGCTAAAAAGTGCAAACCGACACGTTTTTATATTACTACTTGTGTTTCTGCGGAGGTGTCTTTGGCCGGCCCTGGCGCTGGCGCCTGTGGGCGGAGCGGGACGGGATTGCGCACATGTTGTTGGGCAGGGTGACCCCCCCATGCACCCCGGTCGCCGTTCTGCTCCACGCACTCGTTGGCCTGCAGCGGAGCGCGAATCGAATACGTGGAGTACCTGTCGGCCTGCCTTCTTTACAGAATATTATTTATTTTTTTAAAGATTTTGTTGGCTACAAAATAAATTGCATTGTTTTGTGCCCGAAAAAATACGGCTTCCTGTGCCCGCGAGTGTAAGGTGCGTTGCAAACTGTGCAGTACAGTGTGGTGGTGTGGCTAAGGTGGTCCGTACAGTGCACAGCGTCGTCCAGGCCCGCAACCTTCGAGCCTGTCACAATGCCTGACTGTTGTGTAGACTGTGCCTCACCTTTGCCCCCTCCCCCCCTCATTTAAACATGTATAAAGTATGACGCGTGCTTTCGTCCACAGCGCCAATCGCTTTTAGGCCCTATGCAAAGTGGTCCTGCAAGTTCCAGAGCCACAGTCACCCACCAGACTGGTAGGCAGTTAGATAAGTAGAACCCCCTGTGCAAGCACGCACGACACCCCGCTCCCTCAGGGTGACTTAAAAGCTCCCCTGCACTGCACCTGACTCGAGCAGAGGCTGGCGGTGGAGAGGGGAGGGGACGGAGCGCTGCCTCCATGTCCGCCTCCCTTTCACCCGCTCATCTGGCGGGCGGGGCGGGCCGCTCACAAAATGGCGGAGCGCCCCGCCCGCCCGAGCCGAGGGGAGAGGGGTCTTTGAGAGCGCGGGCGGGGCGGGGCGGGGTGGGGCGAGCGAAAGCGAGCTGGTGGTGAGAGGAGAGGGGTGGACTGCTATAACCCGGACGCGTGGAAGCCCGTGGTGGCGGAGCAGGATTCGCCATTTTGACGTCCCGCCCCGACCGCCCCGCCCGCCGCACACCCTCGCCTCTTCCTCGCCCTGCGCGCCCACATGTGGGTCCTCTGGCTCCACCGGGGCCCACGCTAGTAACCTTGGCCGAGTGCGCAACCCGGCGCCCCTGCCCGCCATGGCGCTGCAGCTCCTATGCGGACAATACCTTTTTGTGCCAATGTTTGCGACTGAGGCGGCGGCGCGGGCGCGGGTACGCCATCCGCTATTTAGACAGGAAGAGTGAGTCATTCACTCGCCACCACGAAAGTAAATGTGCGATGGGCACTCAGTCTCGTGTGACGTAGGCAGTTCCGTTTTAGATAGAAAAATGTTTAGAAAAGGACCACGCACAAAAACAGTATTTTTTTA